>JAGFZM010000007.1:2030710-2098651 GCA_017657215.1 Limnothrissa miodon | reverse complement strand
GGAAGGATGTAGCAAGATAGTCACTGGCTGCTGTAATCTGTCGATCAAAGGCACTTGGGTGGAATTGTTCTGAAGTATCTTGGTAGTCATTGTTTGTTTTCTTTTTAGAAAACGAACTGTTCTGACTGTGGATGGTAGAAGAATGCTATAAATTGACTGACCAGAGTTTGCCCTCAGATTTGTGCACAAAGCAGTTATCAAAAAGCCTTCACTGTTTTTCTTCTTCCTGCTGTGTAAACACAGCTATCCATTTTTAGCTCCTTCAGTACAATACCTCTCTGGATTCTGAATTCTGCAGAGAAGGCAGTAATAAGTCACAGTAATTGCAAGAACATGAGTCATAAGTGAGTTAAAAGACAGGAATTTGCTAAGCTAGCTAGCTACCTAATAAGCTAGCTGCCAGCTTTTGGATCTTGTGTCTTTTTGTGTTATTTTTGAGTGATTGTCGTCCATCCCTCTGTTCTGTGAGTAGCATTGCCATTGAATGAATAAGAAAATGTACAGCTTAAAATAGATGGATCGAGAGAGAGTGTAATATTCATACAGTTGTGTTACTGACTTAAGTTTTTTTTTCTTTAAAAAAATCTCTTCATTGTTATATTTTTCTGTTTGTGTTTGTCAGGGTGGGTCAACGTGGGACTGGCCTCTCAGCAACAATCGCCAGAAGCGAACATGAGATCTCCGAGATCATCGATGGCCTGTCTGAACAGGAGGTAGGTGGACATTTTTCAAGGGCAGAAAGGTGAAGTGTTCACTGAGTCTCGAAACCAATGACCGCTGTTGTTAAGTAATTGTCAGGTACGAAAATGACATGCTCCTGAAATAAGTAGTCTTTATAAAATCTTCTATCTAGCCAGATACAGGGCAGCCAAAGAAATCAGACAGCATCCTGTTTGAAACCACCGCAGAACCAAATGCACAGGCAGCTTTTCCAGCTAACCATCTGTTGCAGTCAATCTGTGTGGGGTGGTTTGGGTTAAAGTCACCACCCTTGAACTTTTCTCTAGATTCTCTGCTCACTTTCTGTCTCTCCACCTCTCTTCCTCTCGATGTCCTCCTCCCTGCATCAGAACAATGAGAAGCAGATGAGGCAGCTGTCCGTCATCCCGCCCATGATGTATGACTCAGAGCAGCGACGTGTCAAGTTCATCAATATGAACGGCCTGATGGAGGATCCAATGAAAGTCTACAAGTCACGCCAGTTCATGAATGTATGGACTGAACATGAAAAGGAGATATTCAAGGAGAAGTAAGTGTCTGGGTCTATGTGTCTATATGTGCATTTTCTGTCTGCCTGTTTTGACCTTTTTATGTGAGGTTCTTTTCCAAAGTTAACTGAGGGGTTAATATTCTTTTGAGGCCTTAAGACGTCCTGTCTTACTACTTTATTTCTTTTGTGTGTGTGTGTGTTTGTGTTTGCTTTTTTGCTTGTGGCTTTGTTAGACAGGAGATCTGTCAGTTGCTCTCCTTATAAAGCAGGGTATGGGTTTGGTGGTGATCCATACTGTGATCCATGGCTCAGAGTTAGGGGGAGCTACACAATCTCTGAACTTAAGTGAAGTTCACTTCATCAGAGTTTTGCTTCTGTCTTTTGGAGGAGGGAGGGGAAAGGGTAAATCTCACACAAATTACCCCCTCATAATCATTTTAATTTTCCTCCTACAAATCAAATTGACTCAGGAATGTTAGCACAGTCTGCAGACAGCTTTTGAAAAGCCAGAGTAGGCTGGAAAAGTGTTCAAGGAAGCACATGTATAATTCCCACAGGCTCTGCCCATAGAGCTTAAGAGAATCCCAACATGGCTAGAAATCAGGGAGAAAAGTGCGCCAGTCACAACACATTCCTCAGTCATCCTCTCGTCTCGACCATCATGCCTTTTGGCTTCCCATCTGTTTATTTTTTTATTATTATTTTTATTTTTCAAGGCCTAGTTCCATCTTTTTTATTTAGACCCAGTCACGCGACAAGTTTGCAGGCTGCTTGTTTTACCAGATTTGGCGTAGGGATGTGTATTTCTGGCAAAAATACTATTCATTAAACACTGCCAATTATTATTAATATTCAAAAATCATCCTTACCCCCCCTCCATGCATGCACACACACAAGTAGCCACACTAACAAATTCACATAAGAACAGGAAGGGATAAACAGAGGACGAATTTGTCAGAGTTTAGGGTTTGTAACAAGTCAAACAGTTTGGTTCATCAAGAAACCATCAAGAAATGTTCAATTAAATTTTGCCAGTTTGCTAAATTAAATTTATGTTCTACATCAAACTGGCGCCAATAAGGGCGTCTTTTAATAAACGCCTATATGTCAGACAAGACGGTAGGCCTAGCCTAAACATTATCTTGACAGTTTTTTTATTAACTTCCCTATTATTAACTATCCAATTTCTATTTTAACATGATACTGAAGGTTTCACTTTGCTAGATGTAAAAATGTGCACATGCCTGATTTTAATCGACTACTAAAATGGAGAGAACCCAAATGATTGTCGGTTACTATGGTTGTTTGAAGTAGCTTATGTACCTGTTATGGAGGGGAGTCAATGTCTCAATTCCTGTTGTAACCCTAACCCAAGGTTCCTAATACGTTTTTTCTGGGTTATGTTATGGAGATAAAACATTAAATTCAACTATTCAACTGTCGATCGATCTACGATTAGACTTTTCAACAATTCTCTTTTTTGTCATGCGTCTTGAGGATGAATTGGGTTATAAAATTGAATGTTGTTGTGGTAATAGCAGTGCTGGATTGGATATGTTTCTCGGTCAAACAAGGCCAGATTGTCCTTCCAAAGTGAGTCTGGTAAAACCAGACTGGACATAACCTTCCTAGATTATTGGAGTAATCTGTTTTTTTTTATCCCAGCTAATTGGTTCCCACATTTATTTTTTTTAGGTTTGTACTGCATCCAAAGAATTTTGGCCTCATTGCTTCCTATCTAGAAAGAAAGGTGAGTATGAGTGGCTCCATTGTTTTGCATTTGTTGAGGACAAGTTCTGTTTTAAGTTCAGGAGTAGAATTTCACACCTCTGTGAGATTGCTTGTGCTCTCTGTTTAACCACTGCTAATGAGCATTGGTACTTCACTTTGTTTTTGGAGGCTTACATCCAGATTTTCATTCATTATAAGGAATAATGTTTACCATTATCAGCAATCATCAATGTGTATAACATGTTATACATGTGGCTATTGCTGAGCTCATTTTAGACCCCTAGTGACAGTACAGGTCTTCTTTAGATGGTGGAGATTTGAATAATCTAAAATGTATTTAATGTGTCTAATATGCTACTGTGTGTGGCTGTGCTTTGAACAATTGGGAATTTAATATATGCGTGTTCGTTTGCAGTGTGTGTCAGACTGTGTGCTTTACTATTACTTGACCAAGAAGAACCAGAACTACAAGACCCTAGTGCGGCGCAACTACAGGCGGCGAGGAAGGAACCAGGTGAGTGGAGGAGCTTATTCTGACAGGCTATATTTTCCATTTCAGGACTCTTTTAGATAATGCCGGGAGAACTAGAGATGAGATGCTGATCACCTGTCTGCCTAATCTGTATATTGTATGCTGTTTGCCACTATCCATATTGTTTCCACCTAACATAATACCGTCAATAATCATCCATGTTGATGGCCACTTGATCGCAATTTTGCTTTCTGTAATGCACAAATTACAGTACACAATTGCCGTAGTGGTGCAGAGCAGCATTTATGGTTACAAAGACCCTAGAATGCCTAGAATGTTAAAAGGTAGAGGTGGCATAAAATGTGACATGCCTTTAAGTAGCTTAATGCCAGGGCGCCTCCCCACATTAACGACTTTGTGCAAAGCTTAGCCAGTGGGATACATTTGCTTCCTGAGGGGCAGACAATTGTAATCAATTGCTAAACCAATCATTTGCTTGTGATTCATGTCTTGCACTGTATTGCACCGTTTGAGTTCAGCAAAATCTCTTTTGGCTCTACCTCTGTCTGATGATTGTGTCAGCGTAGCTCAAAGCCGGTTGAAACCTCAGCCTTCAGACAGATCCCTGGTGCAGTGCTGGAGCTAAACTGGAAACGTCGCGGAAGTAGTTGGCTGTGCTGGCCTGGCCAACCCCACAGTTCTTTATACAGGAGAAATCTTGTTTGCCACATGCCTCTCTATGGACCCCCCCTAGGTTTTTGCCAGATATTGAATATTAAATTTCCTCTTCTGTGTGTGCTGTGCCCTACTGTGGTTGTGCGTTTGGCTGAACATGTCATGGTTGGAACAGAGCAGGGTCTGTTATGTGCAAAGTGACGACACAACAGATGTCTTTCTCCAATCCCCTGAAAAAGTTGGAGCATTTTTCCTAGTATTCCACATTTATTACCTTTCGAGAGTAGTAAATTTCGAATGCCAGCTTTTATGCCATTACTAGTTTGTCCTCCCTCTCCCCACCAACATACATAATGACTCTAACCCCCCCCCCCTAACCACATCAACAGCTGCCCACCCCCCCCCCCCACGCAACAGCACACTACCCTCCCTCCACACCCCATTAAGTCATCAGCTGGCTCCTTCCCCACCTTCACTCTGCCATTTTCCCCTGTGTACCCCCTATGTACCCCTATATACATTAGAGACAGGTCCTCCCCCCTCCTTCCACCAACCTCTGGCAGTTGGGTTGCCCCCTTGAGTCGTGGTTCTGCTAGGGGTGGGCAATATAGACGATATATACCATATGCAATATGCATTTGGCCAATGATAGAGATTTTAGGTCATATCGGCATACCGTGATAGCACCTTTTCATTCTTACAACGAAACTGTGTAAGAGCCTATAAATTGAACAGCTACTGCCTGACACAAATGCAGCTTACCAGTTTACTTCTGTGTGAATTTGAGAGTCCAATATAAACACCTCTGAACGATGACTAAACAACTGTTGCACATATTGACTTTATGCTATGGTAACCATTAAGAAACTGTTATGCTGTAAGTTACATACCAAAGTATACCGTGATGTATATCATCTACCGTCTATGGTTCAAAATATATCGCAATATAAATTTTTGATTATATCGCCCACCCCTAAGTTCTACCCAAGGTTTCTTCCTTAGAAGGGAGTTTTGCCTTGCCCCTGTTGCTCTTCGGTGCCCCTTGTTAATGAGTAGTAGTTATGACATAACTGTTGCCTCTCCACTCTTACTTTCATACTGTAGACCATTCCTATCTCTCTACACTATTACTTTACCTCATTCTTCACCTTCTCTCTTTTTTTATGCAGAATCCTCCACAGAAACATCCACAATTTCACTACATTTTTAAACCTTTAAAAAAAGTATGTGACAATAAAATCGTTAAATCCTTGAATCACAAGTGAAGGAGATTTAAGAACAATGTTGCCCAGCTCCAGCTGCGGGGAGAGTCACATATTGCTTTCCCACTGCCTATTCTGTGCTGCTCCTCTTTGTGTTTAAATTAAGATTGTTGCAAACAAACATTTCCTCCTACAGCAGTCAATAACTGCACATATTATAATCAAACCTATCCAACAGGTCTGCAACCTTATACACTTGGCCAACTGTTGCAATACTGTGGTTAGTTTGTAGAATTGGTTCTTTTCATGTGCTATGGCAGAATTGTTATTTGTTTGCATTAAAATCCCCAATTTTGTTTTTCTGGGCGTTGGTGTTAGTTACGAGGCCCTCTAGTGACCACTTGCAAAGCAGCCAGAACTGCCTGTTTGTGTCTTTCTCTTCTGTGTGTGTGTATGTGTGTGTGTGTGTGTGTGTGTGTGTGCTTTGGTAGAGTTGGAGCAAAGGTTTTTACTCTGAGGTTAAATGAGAAACAGGCCGTGCGGACTCAGTGGTGCTGCGTGATTTATGGAGCGCTGCACAGCTTCCCAGGAATCTGTTTTATCTGCCTGCCATAGATGGGAGGCTCCTTGCTGCTTTCCAAGGACCAGGGCTGAGAGGTGGAAAAGGGGATGTGGGGGGCGGGCGGGCTGTGGAGCTGCAAACCAAACAGTTCCACTGAGCCTTCTCTCCTATTATGCGCCATCTTTAGTGCAGCATTTATGCGTCAGTGCCATGTTTATGGTGCAGCAGTATGTCAGTATGTTGGGGTTTGGCGTTTTTGTTTTGAAACCCAACCACCCGCTGTCTGTGTAGAGCCGTCTGAGTCTTGAGTCTTGTGCGCATTATGAGTGTTCTGAAAGGCTTGCTTTTGTGTGCCTGGGCACAGAATGCTCCTGCCTCTCACCAAAATGCCTGCGATGTTGAACTGTTGCTATGGAACCCTGGGCATACTTATCTGGTGGTGACGCAAGTTGTGTTCTGTGCCATTTGGCTTGTCTGGGTGTTTTAGTGGGGCTTTAGTGCCGATTGCATCATCTTTTTGTTGTCACTAGCCACAGTTGTGTGCCATTTTGAAAATTTTTGATCACACAAATGACCACGGCATCTCGGATAATGGGTTGGTGATTGATTTAAAGCGCACATACACACACACACACCTTTGTAGAGTCAGATGTGAAGTCTTGGTGACCTCTGGTTTGCTGTCAATTGTTGTTTATTAATTGAAATTAACCTAATTGATAAGGTTATGTGCTACATTTTACTCTGTTTTACAATGGTTCTGTTCTGCTTGCAAATGCAAGTAAAACATTTCTGGAACATTTTCTGGAACATGGAAAAATATAAAACGACATTTACAAAACACTCTACAATAAGAAGACTGTACAACCTTCCAAACATTTCGTGTGCTGAACTATGCACTATGAACTATGAGGACTCAATTGTTTTTACTTTGAGTTGCTTCCACTTCCGTCATATTCAGGTCTGTGCATTGTGTGTTTTTTCTGATGGTTTGAACATTTGAACAACAGGATATATTTAGAAAATGCCTGGGCAAGAAAGTAAGAGTCAAGTCCTGTGCACTGTGACAAACTGGGAGGTATGGAGTCGGTATGTGCTATGCCGCCCCACCACTACCCCACCTTGTAGAAAATTGCTGGCATGGGTTGGGCTTTGACCCATGTTCTCGGTGCTCTCTTTGCCCAAAAACGCTAACTCCTGCCCTGGGATCCAACACAAACAACATATGTGCCACTAGGCTGGGTCAGGGCGATCTACTGAAGTGCTGTTATGTTGGATTGTGCTGGGCCGAGGGTGTCTGAAGGCTGGCGGGCAGATGGGAGGTGTCTTCCCCTGTGCTGCGGAGTGAATTATTGAGAGTGTGCAGGTTTTTTTTTTTTTTTTTTTTTTTTTTTCTCTCTGTCTTGCACGCACTGTCTCTCTCACTTCCTCTCTCTCTCTAGCTCTCTCTTTCTTTCTTTTTTTTCTGTCTTTCTTTCTCTCTGTCCCCCTGTCCCTCTTTCTCCCCGTTTGTCAATGGTTGTTAGTGAACTGCTGCCATGCGGCCTAACATGGCCCTGCCGATTGCCTCCCTGCGGCCCTCCTGTCTCGCACAGAGACATCACAGCCACTCAGCCTTCGCCACACCACCCACCCCTGCTGTCCTAAGAGTTGAACAGACAGCCAAGTGTGTAATAGTGCTCTGCTGTATCTGAATCGCATCCATTTTTATGTTGATGGATCGGCTTTTTCCACCAAATGCATTGCGTGTAGTCACCATGACAAAGACACCCTTATAAGTCTCCTGTGTGTTGTAAAGCTTTAATGTACAGTGCCGTTGGCATTGCTCCATGTGTTGTATTGTCTGTCCTTGGAAGACTGTAGCTCAGACCTCCAGAGAAGATGCTGATTTTATTCTGTATCATCTGCCTCGCCTCAACTGTGCTTGGATTGCCCAGATGTTAGATGGCCTGACCTAAAGAGGCATTGTGTGTGTGTGTGTGTGTGTGTGTGTGTGTGTGTGTGTGTGTGAGAGAGAGAGAGAGAGAGTGAGTGTGTGCGCGCATCATTGATGCTCCTCCACATTGATGCTCCTCCTTGACGCACCATTGATGCTACCCCCTAATCCACCCGCCCCCGTGTGTGTGTGCGTGCGTGTGTGTGTGTGTGAGATGGTATGTGCTCCAGTCTAACTGCTCCCAGACAAAAGGATTGAAGTGCTGCTTTCTTGATGTGTGTCCGCAAGTTGGATGTTTGTATTTGTGACACGCCACGTGTAGAATCACTGCTCTCGAGGATTGGGGGTGGTGGGGAGTAAATGGTGGAAGAGGATGTATGTAGCCAGTCTCAGTGTTTGTGTTACCACTCAGCATTATATACACAATAAATTTGCACTCCACTGTACGTATGTGAACCACAAATCACCCATCACCACATTAAAGCAGTTCTCCTCTCCTCCCCCCTAATCCTGGCATGCCAAGAAACAGACGGCACCAGCACGGCAAAAGACCTTGTGCGCTGACTATACTTGTTGTCATACTCGGATGCCAATGGAGGAAGACACTAGAAACGAACCTTGTGTGTCTGTGTGCGTGTGTGTGCATATATAATCAGACCCACTTGTCCTGGATTATGTGGTTGTGTGTTGGCAACAGAGAGCCCACTGTCTGAGATCCATCAGGAGAGATCACAAGTTTGGCTCGGAGGTCAGTGGTTGCATGTGTCCGGCTGTCAGGAGTTCGATATCAGTGATGAAAAAGATTATCCTCTCTGTGAGGACAGCCATGGTGACCTTGTGGATGTATTGTACATGGCAGAGAAGATATTATTAGATTCTAGTTTGTGTTTGTGTGATGGGGAGGCAAAAAGTGAAATACAAAGTAAACTGAATTATAGGGATTTTTTTTAGGGAAGTTTATAGGGAAGTTTTTGAAAAGGTGGAAGTTTATGTGCTCAGGCTGATGTCTGCAAGCAGCTCGGGGTGGTTGTTGTCTGCTTCAAGTTGTTTGCCTGGGCAGTAACCAGAAAGGGTTACATAAACAGGGCCCTCGTCACTGTGGTTAAACAGGAGTCCAGCTCGACACTGGCATTGTCCTCTTCCAAACAGGCTTCTGGCTGGAGCTTTTTGTACAGGCTGAAATTCCCTGGAGACCGCTTGAGTGTGTAGACAAGCAGGAGAGGGAGTGGGAGGAAGCTGTAGTGCAAGCCAACTCTTGTCTTTTTTTTCCTCTTTTCCCTCATCACTCTTTTTTTCGTTTCTGCACATTCAGAGTCCATACTGATGGCCTGAACAAGCTGTACTCATTTTCTACTCCCGTCACCACACTGCCCCCCTCCCCCATCCTCTGCCACTTGGCGTGAGAAGCAAAAAGTGAAAGGGAGGGAGAAGCGAGTACAGAGAGAGAGTGAGTGAGCGAGCGAGTGAGAAAGAGAGACACCCCTATCTCTAAATCAGCCAGTGGTACACTCCGGTGCTCCTGACAGGACCAGAAAACTTGCCGTGCTGCCGCGAGTGCCAATCACAGGGGAGCGCTCAGCGGGGATTACCTTGGGTGACCCCCGCATAGATTAGAGCGCGCATCCGAGATGGACGACCCTTTAGGCAGCTTAAGCGGCCTGATGACACGCTTCCCTGGAATGTGTGCAACCGAGCGAGGCCCCGGCTGCTGCCCGCGTGCGTTCCTTGACGCTGGCTGCTTGGCCACGCCGCTGCTGCTGCCTATCTTCTGCTGCTGCGAGCACTGCTACCGCTGCCGCCTGCCCAGCCTCGGCTGCTGCTGGAAACACAGGACAGCCTCTCCAGTTCAGGCCACGCTAGTGGGTTGTCCAGCCCTGTTCTGACCCATAAGGAATAGATGAGCTTGCAGGTATGTGTGGCGGGCTTTGGATCGACTTTGAAGTGAGCTTGTGTTGTGTATCGTTACGCCCCTCCCTCCTCATCTGCCCCCCACCCCCACCTTCTCATCCATGTTTCCGCTCTCGCTCTCACTTGCTGTTTGTTCCGTCTTCCTCATTCCAGGTTCTGTTGCACTCCGGCAGTCTATCGGTGTTTTCGAGTTCCCCTGTCCCATTGCTTCTTATTTTATTCTCATTCCCTAAGTTGTCTACCTGTGGTACATAGCTCCTCAGCCTTAACAAAAAAATATTTCAATTTGGAAAATTTGCAGTGTGCCACCAGAACGAAGGTGGAACCCAGGAGCTGTAATAAATGGACCACTTAGCAGTTTATCAGTCCCAGTTTTGTTCATGTATTTGACTGTGATTCATTTCAAAATGGTCCATGGTGTTCCCCTTTTCCTCCAAACAAATGAGCCGATCTTTTTAATCTAATGATATTTCAGTCTCATCGTCAAGTGGAGTGTTTTTGGCGCAGGGTTAGCCAGCAGTCATGCTGTTCTGTGTGTAGTGTCTGGTTACTGTAGAAAAGTCATGCACTATGCATGTTCAGCGCTAGCAGGCCTGAATGAAGATTTCAGTTTTTTGTTTTTTTTTTTTGATAGCAAACCGAGTACATTTGAGTGGGAGTTTTTCAAGAGCTGATATGTGTGTGGGTATTCTTCATAAACTGAGACATTGTTCTTTTGGATGTTGCATTTTCCCCACTGTTACAAATGACAGGAATGCATACCCTCATTAACATTTTATTCAAGCATCTAGTGTGATGCTTGTTCTTTTCTGTGTGAAATTTTAGTTTGTTCAGCTGCAGCTCTGTATTGATTTCTGTGTGTGTGTGTGTGTGTGTGTGTGTGTGTGTGTGTGCAGTTGTCCCTGAATTCATGCAGGCCAATTTTGACACACAGTTCTCGGACATTGACCTGAATTTCCAAACCATCAATTGTTTATTTACTCGAGGTATTCCTCAACCCTCTGATAGCTTCCCCTCTAAAGAGTTAATCAAACAGAAGGGTCCAGACTGTGTTTAAAGGAGAAATCCTGAGCGAATCCAATGCCCTGTTGTTCGAGGTTACCAGGTACAGTCTATTAGTGATGGGTGTTCAGTTAAATTTTCTTACATGATGGTCAAGAGAAATCATAACCTATTTAACTAGTGATTAATATTATTACTGACTAAATAGTGATTAATATTATATTGTATACAGTTAATCTAACTAGTGATTAATATAACTAGTGATTTAATATTATATCATATTCATTCCTTATATAAAAAAATAGTGTTTGTATTTTGTTTGTTTACACCAATGCGTAAATGATTACCTACACCAATGAATTCTTTATTAAGACTCTTGTAGCAGTGTCCACTACAGCATTTCAAAATAGCTGACCCTTCATTTGCGAGCTGGCAACTTAACTGACCCTCATTGGTTCCAAAACGTCAATAATATTAATAGAAAATATCAAATATCTTATGAGAAAAGAGTGTGAGCGAGATTAAATTTCAGACTGTTGACCCCAACAGTACTTTACCTGTTCAATAAACTTGCAGATTGCTTGGGTAATTTCCTCAGCTCAATGTGTACTGCAGCTATTCCATGTCTGTGTTAACACTAGGTCAATGCTAGGTTGTGACTAAAAGGTAGATGCACCACCACAGACATTCATCAGGCTCAGATGCACATTGTTAAGTGCTGCATCATTTGTGTTGTGGACGAGTTGTCCTTGTGGACACCTTTGCAGTGATGGCAGTAAACTGAGTCAATTTGCTGTGACCTCATCATAATTACTTTTAAAATCTATGAAAACATGCTGGTAACTGGGTATGTTGTTGTAGTAAAATATTGCCCTCGGGTGGTAAAATGGTAAAACATTAAATTGGTGCCACACTGAAATTCATTGCATTGCTTCAAGACTCAAAACATGATAACTGGCACAACTTTGCTCCACCTAACCCAACTTGCATTTGATTTTATCAATTAAATATCAACATTGGCAAAATTCTTAAACATCAATTATTGAGTCATTGAGTAATCAGTCCTATTCTTAATGCCTACAGGATAAAGTGAGGAAATTTGATAGAACATACAGAAAATAACTGACTAACACAGACTTCATGGGGCATGGAAACTGATTTTTAGTTTAATTTTGCTTTGCTCGATTTTGTAAAATAATAACATTTTCAGTTATTTTTTTCTTTTTCCAGCATTTAATGATATAAAACCAGGACTACTGATTCATTCACAGTGTATTTGTTCTTTAAAACACCCGCACGAAGGCATCTGGATTAGTCTGTGTTTTTTCCACTGTTGGACACAATAGTATCTCCCTCTTTGCTCCTTCATTATGAAGCAATTTATAAAACTGCAAAGAAAAGGTGAAGACGGCAATGTGAGTCTTAGACTGCTGGTGATGGAAGTTGGTGATGGAAACTTTTTTAACTATTGATTGATTACAAGGACTAAAGGGCCATGTGAACTGCAGAAATAGAAGAAAAGACTATTTGTCCTTGGGCTTGTAACATGGGAACATTTAACAAAATAATGGACAAACTTTTGTAAAATGTGCGTAACCACTAGGAAAAAAGGGAAAAAAAATACCTGACCTTTTGAATAATATTTTGAGTGTTAGTGAGTTTAACGACCCGATCAAGAACGAACTGAGAAAGTTGCCAACCAGTGTTAAAGTTAGCAGAGATCCATGAATCTTGTAGCAACCCTCAAACTGTCCAGTGATGTCACTGATCTCAGAGCTGGAGATTTGCTCAAAGTTAAGTCCTGAACCATGATTCAGCAGATAGTTCAGGCTTTTGCTCCGGGAGCAAGGGGGAAAATTCAAAAACCGCAGAGATTTCTTGGTGTTGTGTGCTCTGCTGCTTTGGTTCTGGGAGCGCTTTGGCAAGATTTAGAGGATATTGCAGTGGTGCCACGCCACTGGAGCTCCAAAGCAAACATGGGTGCTCCCGAGGCCATCCGCTTCCTAATGAGGAAGAACATTTAGGCTCCGATTGGGCCCAGCAATGGAGAGCTGGGTAAGTGGTTAGGGCCACAGTTTCCTCTTAGTTCTATAGTTGTATATGATTGAGATATTCATAGATTCTGCTTAGGGGTGTAACGATCAGTGATGGGAATAACGCCGTTATATTTTCTAGTAATGAGTGATCTAACTATTTACTGTTCTTATTTGTATAACGCTGTTCCCGTTACTGACCATGAAATGCCATGCGTTACTTTATTGAAGCGTTTTTCATTTTACGCGTCAGATTTCTGTGTGGACATACTGTAGGGGATGATTGGTCAAATAAAATTGAATGGCCAACCAGAGTAGATTTTGGCATTGCTTACGTAGGCTACAAGCCAGGCCTCTGTGCAGTTTATGTACACACCACACACAGCAATGGAGAGTTTAGAACAACAAGATAGCGTTTTCAAACTTGAAATATAATCGCCGTTTCACTTGTATTGACATTAAGGACAAGTATGTTTATGTGCAGTGCCCATTATGTCCAGGAACAAACTGTTTGTTCATGTCAGTTGTGAGCAACTCCAATTTTGAAGCACCTCACATCATCCCATGCCAGAAGAAGATGTCACGGGTCTGTCCATCAATGCATGGAGACATGGCTAATTTATTATTATTTATTGTAGTGAAAAATCTAAAAACTGCAATCCATATCGCTATATTTTCTACTCATGTTACTCGACTGTTCAGAACAGTTTGCAAGATAAAGAAGTTGATGCTCAATTGAGATAACATAATCCAGCTAGCATAATCAGCGCTCCATTATGTGTCACTCATGACATGAATGAACGTGAGCTAGACGTCAACATGGGATAAGTCAGGGGTTGAGTCAACTATTACAGAGAAATTGGGCCTACCTGAGATCACACAATTCCTTCAGTTTGCCTTGTTTTCTGTCTCATTATTTCTATGAAGTTAGACTGTTGTAACAATTCTCAAGTGCCCAAGTAATTCCCATTGTGGGGTGAACCTATAGTTCATCTTGACTCTAAAATTGCTTTCTCCTCCAAGAAAAAAGTCATTTCTCCTACAAGAACCTTACGAAGAAAATTCTCTTGGGCACTTCCTTTGATCTCTGCCCATCATCAGCTAGGCTATGGTAGCCTCTACTGACCGATGATGCAACATGATCAGACTTGTGTCTGATTTGCACTTCTCATGTTCTCTAGATCGTTATTTTATTTTATTTATTTTCTCCGGACTGTAATCATTTTTTTGGTCTGTTGTAGCTTGTTCAATTTAAAAAAATAAATAGGCTCAACATTTCTAAAACATCAGTGTTTTATTGTTCTACTATATTGGTAACAACAATTTTAATGGCGACAAAACTATATAAAAAATTATATACGTCTTGTCTCACATTTTCCCACAAAAATATTAAATTAGTGTAGGCCTATATTGGTTCAATGTTAATATGTCATTCTGTTATGTGTGCATTTCAGTCATAATACACATAGTATGCTAATTAGTAGTAGAATTATCACAAAACGCAAAAAGTAACATGGTAATTAGTTACTACCAGCCAAGTATTCTAGAATCCAGTCCAAGATCCTTTATATATGATGCAACAACTTTACATAACTTTACAGCCTAAAGCTGACCCCACACTACACAATTTTAAAATCGAGACACATACAGAGAATTGTAGCCAATTTGTTTCTCTCCCAGATAGTTTAAGATTTGAACGTTAAAGGGAACACCGCACACTATAACAATCGCTTAATTTTCACATTTGGTCAGACTCGTCATTTGCGATCAATTTTTATAATCGCTGATTTACGTTTGTATTGATGGAAGCAAAACTGTTTAGGCTACTGCCCAAGACCCCGATGATGTGTATAGCTAGCCTGGTTTGTGCACTAGAGCTGGAGGAAAAAATACTTATAAAGTTCATTCATTTTAGTTGTCTTGCTGTCAAGCTGTTCTTATTGGTTTTAGCCTGCTTGAATGATAGAGACGATACAACGAAACGGACATGTTATTAGAAGTCTTTGTGTTAACAACAGAAGCGTAATGATTTAGGAAGTGGTAGATGTAGGATAACTATTATGCTATGCAATGATTTGAACTATACTTTTCATGTGTCAGCTGAGCGAGTCTCCATTTGTATTTGTTTCTTCATTTCTGCCTCTTCTTTTACTGCCTTGTTTGTCCGATAAACATCTTGGAGAGCAGCATTCCTTGGGCCCATCTGGTACCAGCATGGGATGATTGCGTTGGCTTGGCCAAGCATGCTCCAGCACTCTTTCGTGCTACAAGTTAGGCAGGAGCTGTGAATCCTCTCCTGCCAGTAAGAAAAGTGATGAATGCTTTGATAAATTGAATGCTGAGTAATATTTTGGGAATACAGTTGTGTAACCTCTGTCTTTTAGCTAACTGCCAGATGCATTTTGTTGTTACCAGTCCAGCTTCATCATCTGTGTATTCTGTACCGTTACATTGAAACATCCATGTGTAAATTGTGTAAATGGCAAAGAAACTTTAGATTTCTGGTGATCTTTACTATGCATGCGTGGTTTGCAATATAATGACCCAGACGATTTGCATTTATTTTGCCAGCTGTCAGTAAAAGCAAATATTTTATCTCGTGACACCTTCAGATGCTTTTCTTGTATTAATTCTTTCTTGAAGTTAGCTAGGGATACACTCGCTCAGACAATCAAGAAGGGCATTAGCAATTAATATACAGCATTATGCATACAAGCTTCCAAGCATTGTTGTTAATGTTGGATAATATTTGCATGGATGCATACTTGTATTTCTCTTTGTCATTGGTTGATGAATAATGTAGCGGTACCTGCTCGGCTCATTTTTTGTCGTGAGCAGCTTTTGCCTCTTCTGCACCCTTTGAACTCGGGTGAGTCAACAAAGGCCCTATTGTGATGGCGCTGCTGGGGTGTGTGTGATCCGTCTCTCCAGACACCCTTTCCATGTGAAGATCATCAAAGCTTCTCATATTCCTAATCTAATCTCCGTGGGGTGCATGACCAGGCCACCTTGCCTCCTTCCATGGCTCTTCTCCCTTTTGCCTGAATGCACCCCGCCCCCCTTCACCCTGTGATCCCATTAGCTCAAAGGAAATGGTAGGGCCTTAGAATGGAATAACCGGAGGGCAGTCTATCTCTCTACAATGTAATGAGGGCCGCGGTGTGTTGGTCTGGAAAGTGTCTCAATGGAGTTTACTTGCCCATCTGTATTCATTTCTGGCATTTAACCTTTAGCACGTTTCTAAACCTGTCCTCTTTATATGGCCAGGCACAAACACATGTGTGGACATTTTCCTTGTTCACAATTAAAAGTTTATAATCAAAAGCTGATGGTTATCCCCACCCCAGTCAACCACCCTGGTCAACGTTGTACGTCAAATATCTTTTTATGAAGCTCACCACCAAAACTGAAGGTGATGAAAGGCATCTGTTCTTACACTGCCACTTCATTTTAACTTCATTTGTTTGTGTAAACAGGCAAATGAGCTTGGATTTGCTTATTGACTATTGGGTGAGATCAACCTAGGAATTCAGCATTTAGTTTCCAAATATGAACTGGGTAATAGCCTGTGGCTCTGACTGCCTCAGTCGAAAAGGGGAAAGAATGATACATTTCTTCATGCTAGATTTTTCTTGTGGTTGCTTATGATGCTCTCTCTCTCTCTCTCTCTCTCTCTCTCTCTCTCTCTCTCTTTCTTCATTTTTGCAATATAAGTTATGAATATATATCTGATGAAGAGGTATCTTGTTTTAAGGGAAAGTAGACAATTTTTTGTCCTACTAGCTGAAGGTCTATGTAACCTCTGTAAGTGCCTTTCACGGGATAAGAGCAATGAAAACATGTATAATCAGAGCCCCAGCTGGACTACATAGCACACTTTTTTTTTTTTTGTTATGTTTCGGGATGATTAAATTCCTGGATATACTTTTAGTATTTTTCCTTAATTTTACAGACCCATAGCAAACCTTATAGTTGATTAAAATAAACTCTTTCCTTTGTGTTATAAAGCAGATAACGCGACCTTCACAAGAGGACAAGTCGGACGATAAAAACGAAGAGGACAAATCAGAGAAGTCAGAGAAAAAAGAGGACGAGGAGAAGAAGGAAGAGGAGGAGAAAGATGAAAAGGAGGAATCCAAGTGAGTGCTTCTGAGCCACAGCACATGATGATACATTGTGCACTAACTGCGAGAAATCAAGAGAGAGAGGGAGACAGGGGATACAGGGTTTTCCCACAGACTTTGATGGCGCTGAATCAAGTCAGCCTCTGCCCCTGTCACTCAAAAGCCAGTTATAAATGCCCACAGTAAATGAAAGCACCCAGGGTCTGAGTCAGAAATGTAGAAGTCTTATCTCGGGGGTCAAATCATCTATGCCCTGAAAGGGTTTTAATTGATGCCAGCTACAGTTACTGCAGACTCTGCTTCTGATTCTGTCTGCTTTGACTAAGCTACTGATCATTTGGAATGCATATGCAAAACTCTATCCCCCTGTCCTTTGTACTTCTCACTCAGAAGGCTGTTTTCCAGCTGTTTTCTACAATATCTCACTACATTTGTGTGTATATTTGTTGTCAGTTATTTTTGAGACTATCAGCTAACCAGGTGTGTAGATTTCATCCAGGTGTGTACATTTCGGGGAGGTTAGGGGAGGCTTCCTTAATGCCAGGCATGTCCTTAGTCATCCAGGTGATCTTGTGTAAGTGTCTAGTGAGCTAATGGAGCATTTTGTATATTGTCAGAAAACTGCTCTTTATCATCAGTACAGTATAATTTACTCTTTTGATCCTGAAATTTGGTCCCTACATTTAACCCAACTTGTGAACCGTGAATTAAGTGTCACACACACACACCTTCCTTGTAGTCAGATATTTTGCTAAAGAACTAAAAAACAGTATAAAGCACTGCTTCAAAAAACACCCAGTACATACGGGGGCCCTGAACCACTTTTTGAAAGTTATGCAGGTGAAAATGACCTGTTTGCCCCTGGCTATCTCTGTTCCTCAAGGGAGCTTGGTAAAGACAAAGACAAGTGCGACGGCGGGGAGGACGAGGAAGGCAAGGAGCAGAGCACACCGCGCGGGCGCAAGACTGCCAACAGCCAAGGGCGCCGCAAGGGCAGGATCACTACGCGCTCTATGGCCAATGAGGCAGCGTCCATGGTGGCCGAGTCCGAGGTCCCTCCACCCCCACCTGAACCAAGTAAGACATCCTCACCCTTGTGTGTACACATACACATACACACACACACCATCCACCACAGCCACAACCAATACCTACTCCTTACCCAAATTCTAGCAGTTGTAGTCATAATTTACGAATTGTCTTAAGAGGTAATGGATCCTGCTGAATGAGCCTGATCCATTTGAGGCCGGATAGAACGAGTAGTTTATTTCTAGGTTCCAAAGGCAAGAAAATGACCAAAAATGTAATTAACACAAAATGAATGAGATGAGCTTGAGATGAAGTCAAGAAAGCATTCCTAACGGCTGCTTTTTTGAGGATTACTCGTCATTGGACCTCGCCAAGCACTGTTTCAATGTCAAGATTGTGTAATACCCACAATTCTCCACTTTTCTTAACCGGTGGGCGAGATTTAACCAAAGATTCTAGAGCGCTCTGCTTCAGTGCGCTCCAGTTTAGAATCTTTGTTTTGAACACACTTATGTGCCTGTTCCATTGTACGCGACTTGAATACTACAGAGGTATGAAGCCTCGTCTCTATAGTGTATGGCTTCCAAGGAGAGTGTTCTAGCGAGGAAGCATTTGTGACTTTAAGAAACAGTGAACAGTATCTTCCCCAGTTAAAATAAGTGTTTGCACTGACCACCCATATGTTTTTTTTAACCAATCACCAGGTTTGCCTGAGCCTGTCCAGCCACCCAAAACTGAGGCAGGTCCTAAGACTGTGCGCGAACCAGCGAAGACGGCTCCAGTGACCATGGATAGAGGTACTGAAGTTTACTCATGAACTACTGCCTGTTTGCCCTTAGCAGTTTGGTTGTACAAGATGCCGGTTGCTATTAATAGCATTTATTAGACCATCTGCAGAGATTCAGTTTGTGAGCTGTTAGCTTTGAGATGTCGGCAACTAACCATTGATGTTGATAGATGTTTTTATCAGAATAAAACCGCCTATTCGGCTGACTGTCCCCCAGTGGTGGTTGTTTCACTTGTTTTTGAGATGGCTGGAAATGGAGCTCTGTACACATTGTGCTTGTGCAGGGTAGAACAGTTGCTCTTCATGTCTCCCAATGGTTTGGGCTTTTAGAGAGCTGTTGCCTGGCAGCCTCTTCTGGCCTCCTTCACTGGCACAATGGGCTTAGGGTTTGTGGGTCTCCATGGTAACCTTGTGTCTCCCAGGTGGGCTTGTTGCCATGTCTACTTACTGTAAAAATGGTGGCAGGTAACCTCGTTGACTTCTAAGAATTGCTTGTCAGCTGGATCTGTTTTTTGGGAAAATACTATTTTTTTGTCAGAGAAGGGGAGGGCCCCCTTATGTCACATCTAATGTACTCAAGTTTTCTTCTTTTCTGTTAGCCTTGTTCTTTGGAAAAGACGGAATTGGAAATTAGAGACATAACCCAATGTATTATCTTATTTAATTAGCTTCCTGGAAATGCTTATTTTTTTATCGTAGAAACATGACTGCTGTGGATTTGTTTGACTCCATATTTCACAGAAAGAGTGGTTCATCATCAATCTTTGGCATTGTCTCAATTGGGCATGTCAGAAGAGTGGCACCAGCATGCCTGGCTCTCCCCACTGTCCTGTTCTCACCTTAGTGTCCTCATAACATGCCAGGCCAGGCCAGGCTTTCCCCACTAATATGATTAAAGCCATTAAAGCCATGCCATTCTCCCCCCTGGTCAGTGTCAGATCTGGTAACAGTATTCTGGACTGAGATGCTTCTTAGAACTGGGTCCTGGGTTGAAGGGGACCATCTGCCCATCTTTTCCACTTGGGTCATGGCCAGTGGCAGAGATTCAGCTTAATGTCTCACTGCGTGTGTGTGTGTATGTGTGTGTGTGTGTGTATGTGTGTGGTACACTGTGCAGTCCTCAAAAGAGGCTTCTGACCTGAACCTTAGATGCCACCCATCCTTGGATAGTTTTGATATCCTTGTTGAGTGGTGGGTAAGGTTATTATTTGTTCCTCTGGTGGAGACATGAAACCGATTGTATTCAGTTCAAAATTACCTCGGACATGAGCGTGTGTTAAAAGTTGCATCTCTCCATATCTTTCTTCACATCAACAAAAGATGCAGTATGTACTAATATGCATATACTAATATGTTTTTACAGAGGTTTCTAGAACATCCACTTCTAAAAAACAGAAAAGAAATACAACTGTTTTCCTATGTATCAGGCTCCTCTTTGTCTGTGACATTTGTGTCCTGCCAAATGTGTTCCATGCTTTGTGTTGAAGTCTGACGGTTTACTAGTGTTAGTTTGTCTCCACGTAGATCATCTCGATGTCCTGGTGTCAAGACGTGTATCATATAGCCGAGTCATTGCCTGTACACAGCCCTGATATGTGAGCTAAGTGGCTCATGTGGCCTAGGGGATCAGGGTTTAGCAGGTAAAGCAAACAAGGCTCCAATGAGCCAGCACTGCGCTCTAATATTTATTTGAGTAGGTTAAGCAGATGCAGCCTGGCCAAAGACGTTCCGTACAAGACGACAACTAAACAACTGTGGATGGATAACCTCATAACGGGGAACAAATTCACATAAATGTCAAAGGTTCTCAGGGAGCTATATTTGTCCAGATGCTTACTCAATGTCAAGGAGTTCAGTTGGAAAGGGAGAGAGGGAAGAGTAATTGAAGGCCCTTTTTGGCTGCTGTGCAATGCAGGTGAGGGGCTAGGCCACTACAAACGCCAAGATTGAGGGGATGTTATTGAACACACTGAGTGCTCAGGAGTATGTCTGTCTGTGTGTGTATCTTTTCATTTCTATCTGAGTGTAGCTGTGTTATCTGTGTCTTTATTGGAGAGTGTGTGTGTGTGTGTGTGTGTGTGTTTGTGCGTGTGTGTTTACTGTAGTGTCTCTGTGTGAGTGTGTGTGTGTGTTAGTTTGTGAGAGGGAGAGAGCACTCTTCTGTTTGTTCAGGCCTTTTCCCAAAGACGGAGGTGGTGCTCTCCAGTGTCTCAGCCGAGATCAGCTGACTGGCCCTCCCCCTTGTTGGGAGGGGGGAGGTCAGGCGTCTGGTTGGTGCGGCAACGAAATGAGAGAGGGAATGAGAGGGGGGAGAGAGAGAGAGGGAGGGAGAGAGAGAGAGAGAGAGAGAAGGAAGGAGGGAGGGAGGGAGGGATAGAGGCAGGTCCCGGTAGCCCCTGAATGTAAACAGATTATTAGATTAGGCTTCGTGAGGAGAGGAGAGTGTAGTGCAGCCGAGTCTCTTGTGCAGGCAGTCTCATTCTCACTCGTGCTCTTTCTCTCCCTTTCTCTCTCTCTCTTTCTGTCTTTCTCTTTCTCTCCCCCTCTCCCTCTCTCTTGCCTGCCAACACTGACTGGCCTGGCTCTCTTTCTCCCCCTGTGATTCTGCAGGAGCAGTCGAGAGCGGGGAGACATCTCGCTGGACCGAGGAGGAGATGGAAATAGCCAAAAAAGGTAGGCCTCTTCAGTTTCACTCTCTGTCTGCCGCGTGGTCTGTCTGTCGATCATGATCAGTCTTGTGCTCTCACTGGAATGCTTTTATAGCCCCACTCCCACCCACTCCCCTCTCCTCCCTCCCCCCCCCCCCCCCCCCCCTCCCCTCTCTAAGGCCAAGTACATATTGAAACGGCATCTGCCCTGATTGGGAGAATGCGGACACAACTGTGGACACAACTGCAAACTTTTCAGTGTTCAAATTACGTGACTTGCATTTTTGTGATCTCACAGCCTTGCTACTGGTCTGCAACCTTGGTGTCTCAATAACACAATTTTCACCAGGGGGAAAACTCTGTCAAGTCATTTGTTAACGCCTGTTATTAAATAACCTCGCTGGTAATGAGTAACTCACTCTAAATTACAAATAAAGTATTTGCGATATGCCCTGAAAACTTGTTAACTACTTATTATGTTGCCATTCTTTGTCAATTTATCCAGAGTGGTCTATTCAGCATGTGAACCAAAATATTTCAACACTTATGACATGCTATGTTATGCTACCTGTAGCTCCAAATGCTGAGTCGAAACTCTCTTTTTGTTCACAAGCATTCATTCACATATACATTAGTTGGCTTGTTGGTTTAGTTGGCTTTTTTGTGGGTTAAAAGAAGGCAATGAGGTAGACTTTCAAAAGACATTGTGTTTTGTTTTACAGTGATCTCAAGCGTCAATTAGACTTTCTTTGCATGCTCCCTACGTTTTTTCCCTGGCCTGCTACGTGTGCACGATTTCTCCAGATAGTTGGCATGCTATTGTTGTCTTATATTGCCTAACAACTTGCAACAAGGGTGCGATTGTCTTTAATCACGTCTGAGAGTAATTTACACCTGGCGACTTGTTCTCACAGATTAACTGCTGATTGACCTACAAGGCCAGTGATTCTCACCAGGAAATCCTTTCCCAAATCGTATAGTCTGAATTGTTGGTGAACAGACCACTGGGTCTTTGATCTTGGGCAACAGTGGCTCTGACAGAGAGTGGTTAACCCAGCACTACAAAGATACATTGTGAGTGATAACTTAGTTGTCAGTGCAACTGCTGTGAGATGGGGCTTGTCAAGTAAAATGCTGGGATGCATTTCCTATTGAGCCGTACAGAATTCGTCCCTTTTTTTGCCAATGGCTGTTAGCCAATAGAAAGGTCATCAGCGGGCATCCATCCTCCTCAGAGCAAATTAAATCACAGCACCCAGTGGTGGAGTCCTGGCAAAGGGAATGCTGCTGGATAGGTGGTTAAACAGGAGACTTTCTTCAGATGAATGACTGCCCTCTGCTGTACTTCGTTTCAGTCAGCAGCCTCAGACCTGGGTTTTTCTAGCTCTGTGTGTGTGTGTGTGTGTGTGTGTGTGTGTACGTACAGGCATTGGTTTAAACCTCTTCCTCTGCTTGGCCCTCTCCCGTCTTGTCCTCCCACAGGGTGGTCAGCCTGATTATTATGGTTGCTCTGGCTGCTGCTATTCTTGCAAGGCCAGATGTTTATTCTGATGGATGTTTAGAGATGGCTATAGGCAAACTTGGTGTGGATTTTATGTGGGAATGATTTCGACTGTAAACTGAGTTTTGAACCCTAAACCCAACTAAGGCCTTGTGAGCATGCCTTCCAAGGTTCAAAGATCAGTTGTCCTTTTGCCAATCCTGTTAGCAGGACATTTGGCTGGTTGCAGATAGCGCCACAATCTACTTAAATGGCTAAAGCAAGGTTTTTGCCAAAATCCAATTAAAATGCTAAAAGTTTTTTTTTTTCCCCCTGGAGTGTTTTCAGTTCATACAAAATTAGGCTATGCAGCTACAAATTAATTTCCAGTGTGTAGGTGTAGAGTGTTTATATAGTACGTAAAGTAGGGTGTTTTCTATAATACGCTAAAGCTGCCATTCACTTTGACTGCCCCATTTGTTACAGAGGCTGTGTGTTTTGCGGTATGTGACTTGTCTTTGTTTAATAAAAATATTTTGGCTGAATGATTATCAAGCTAAAAGTGCCGAAAGTAAGGCAAATAATGTTGGGCTCTAATGATTCTGAATTGGAGGGATCTATCTGATTTGAAGGCACAAGCAGCCACAAGGTCTGCTCTGGACTGCATCAGAGGGCTGTGCAATGGTATGCAGTGTGCTCTTGTGCTCTTGCACTTTCACACACTGACACAGCAACCTACTCATGCACCAGCTATACAGTTAATACCCTCGACGTGAAGATTACACTCGTGCGCACAGGCACACAAACATACGTCTGCTTAGTGGTTCAGGCTCAAAAGGCTGGTGGGTACAATTTTGCTTTCTTCATTTGTTTGCGGTGTGTGATTTTAGTTTGTTTACAGGTTGTATGAAATTGATTATCAGCTTAAATCTATTCTGATTCTTAATGCCTGTTTTTAATTGTTTGTTGTTTTGTCTCTAACAAGGGTTTTTTAAGTTGAACTCGCATTGTGGATCAAATGGCACCTCTACACTTGAACAAGGAACAAGGATTTCTTCTTTAAAACATTCTGAAAACACATCAACCATAATCATCACAGAGGCCTTATTTACTGCCTGCTGATAAATGATTGTGCACCTGTGTGAACAATCACTCCTAGCCTGCTTTAGCTCCTCATTGTTTTCATAAGTAAGCGAAAGACAATGAGCATCAGCAGGACTCTCGAGGAATGACGCCCTTATATTAGTGCGAGGGCTGACAGGCTGCTTCCTGTGCTCGCTAAGCCCTGTTAAAGCTGATTGGAAGATTATATTCTGAAAGGTTGTGGGGTGAAGGAGATGTGCTGGCTGTCTGAGGTTATATCTCTGGAAGAGACTTTTTGACTTGCCCCCTCCCCCTTCTGCCTAATTTCTTTGAAGAATATGGCCTTGTGGCAGTACTTGGAATGGACAAGATATGCCAGCAATCTCTGTTTTTCTTTTTCACTCTTTAAGTTTTGTCCTTGTTTCTTTTGTCTTTTTGTTCTTTCTCTTTTTGGCTGTTCCAAAACATAACAGTGCAGTGACCTCACGCTTTCATCCCCTTTCTCTCACTCTGTCTGTCTTTCGCTGTGCTCCCTTTCTTCCCTTCACCCTCTCTGTCTCCCCCTATAGGTTTGGTTGAGCACGGCCGTAATTGGTCGGCTATTGCTAAAATGGTCGGCACTAAGAGTGAGGCGCAGTGCAAGAACTTCTACTTTAACTACAAGAGACGGCATAACCTAGAAGACTTGCTCCAGCAGCACAAACAGGTAAACACCCAAGCACTGCCTCAAAAACTTTTGCATTGGCAACAGAGGACTATCCACTGTGTGTGTGTGTGTGAACTGAAGGTTTACACGTGTAATGAAAATTAAGAGTTGTCTTTTTTATACAAAATACATTTATTAATTTATTAACAAATTTATTAAAAATGTTAAAATGTCCTGGGAAAATGGTATGGAGCTGTATACAAAAATATGATTTATTTTAGCGTCTCTTTTAGATTATACCTCACTGATATCTAGTTTCCTGAACTGATGAGCTAAATACATAGATAGAATATAAAGTGCCAGGAAACAAAGAAGTATAGCTATTTTAAATGTCTAAAATTAGTTCAATATTGTCTCAGTTATTTCAAAAATGTACTCTGGTCTCCTACATACTATGTTTTCTTTAATACATGTAATCATGCGCACACACACACAAGACAAGGCAAAGCAAATGTATTTATATCAAGCACATTTCATACACAAAGGAATTTCAGTGTGCCGTAAATAAATACAAGCAAAATACACAAAGTATAAATTATAAGTGTAAGTATAAGCCTTACAATTATTAACAGTTAAAGTACAGTCAATGTAACTTACAGGCAGCCCTACTTTAAAATTGGAGTAATGTGGTCAATTTATTTTGTTCCTGTAAAAACCCTAGAATCTGCATTTTGGATCAGTAGTAGAATGTTGATCTTATTTTTAGGAGGACTTGTGAAAAGACCATTGTGGTAAAATAATTCTGACCTAGTGATTTGCTGTCATGTTGCATTTGAAGTTTACTTTAGTTTCTCAATGACAACCCCACCAGTCTCACTTGCTTTTAGCTCCTTTTTTGTCAAGGATGATGCCTATCCGGACTCTTTTGTTCCTTTTTTGGGAAATAGCAGTTACTTCGGTTTTGTTGTTGGTAATTTAAAGGAAACATTTAGTTGTCGATTTGGTCAATACTCTAATAAAGATTCAGGGGGACATAGTCGTAGTTGTGATAAAGACAAGAGGGGAATTGGTCATCAGGTGACGAAACAAAGTATACTTAATCTATTTTTATATCTATGCCAATGACGCTTAAGTTGATTTAGTTATATATATTTTTTTAGTGCTAGCACAAAGGTTGAAAAGTAATTGTCCATGGTTTGGCCCCTGGTGGACACCACATTTAAACTAAAACTACATTTAAATATAGTTGTACATGGCAGCAAAGAAAAAGTATGATTTTTAAGCACTCTATACCTAAACTATTAAAGGTGCTCTGTGAGCTGGATTTTAGCATGATTTCATATTTATCTCAAATTGTTTGGGGTGGGAGTTAATGCGTGTCCTCTACCATCTTGGTGTTGGATTGGTTGGCCGCGGTTTGTTGTGTTTAGGTTTGTTTGAGTATTCGTTTGGTGCATATTTGAGACTGTTTTCAGAGTCTGATGCTCTTTTGGTGTTTTTAATGAAGCAATTTCATCCATATTATCTGTCATCTTAGAATTAAAGTTAGTCACTAAGTCATCTACAGAGTGGTTAACAAAGATGGTCTGTGAGTGCTTGCTCAATGACTGGTATTGTCATTTGTGAATGTATTCCCATCTCCTATAGTCATACCCTTGTTCTGAACCTGAAGTTGGGCTTAATCACCAAATGAATATACAGTATTTACCACCCCTCTTTCTCAAGTTGTCCCTGTTACACTAATGAACTCAGGAGCATCCTTTTGCTGGCTTGCAGGGAATTTCAAGTGAGGTGGTGATATGGATGTTAAAATAAAAAAAGAGGATTTTGGTGTATCTCTTTGATTCTGTGTGATTGACTCTGACCTGTCCACCTGTTCCTGCTTGTTTGATTAGGTCTGCTGTCAGTCACAATGGGTGGGGCAGATGTCTGCGGTGTTCCATTGTTGTATGCTCATAATCTCCATTTGAGGGCTGGCTTCCAGGAAAGCCTAAGATTGGTCCTGAGTTGACATGTCACTGTGACCATCTAATGAAGATAGTTGGTGTTTAGATACAGAGGGATCATTGATGACCATGACTAGTTTAGTCTGTGCAGTTTGGGTTTGCTTATCAGAGTTCTTGGTGATGACAACGGGTTTACTGTTATGGTTGGATTTATTTAGATACAGCTGCTGGGTAGCACTCAGCCTGGTTTCCAAGACTGAGACTAGAGTGCAGCTTTTCCTTTGGCTTACTGTAATCACCTGAGCAAAGCGTCAGCTCTGTATTTCCATTACGGTTCGAACGTCAGGGACTTCAGCATACGTAGGGAGTTCAAGGCTGCTTGTAAACACTCACTGCCTGCCTGGCACTGAGAAAATGAATCTGATCTTGTAGTTTTCTCCATTCTATTGGATTTTGTCCTCATCTGATTAGTCTCTTTCATGGCCTTTAGATGACAAAACCTAGGATTATTCAGCATCCATTTTGGTTTGGTTGGTGATTGTTTTCATATTCTTGTAATATGAAAATAATCACAATTTTTTGTAATATGAAAACACAAGATTTTTTTTATTCTTGTTCTCTGCATGACCACTCTGTGTGACCTTGTTTGCAGGAAACACGCTGGTCCAGGGAACGTGACCCATCTCAGAGCGAGAGCATGGCCTCCACTGCGTCTGCTGCAGATGATGACGAGGAAGAAGACAACCCAGAAGACAGTGATGGTGAGGGAACCTAAGTTATGTGTGTGTCTGTAAAAAATATGGTTTACTGATGACTATAAATTAAGTCACACCTGCATTCAGTCAAACATTTGTCTCCGATAGGATTTGTCCTGAGGTGAATGGCCATGGAATGCATGCTGGTTTGCTTTTCAACATATAGCATGATTTTGTATAAGACCCGGCACATCTAAGGATTATTCTTATTCTGTCCACAAAACAGCGGTCAGAGAGTTTTTGCTTGTTCGTTTGTACTTGTAATGAAGGTGAGGACGGAGGGATCAGATGAAAAGAGCGGAGGGAAGGATGGGTGGGAAAGATGAATGGAGGGGTGTGGGGACGGTGGGGTGGCAGAGTGAAAAATCTTGACTAATTCTGACTGCCGGGGAATTTCTTATGTAAGTGTTCCCTGGCTTTGAAGAGTCAAGAAAGCATGCTGCAATGCACACGGGGCCACTGCACCATGTGTTTGATCTGGCGGCTTCCTCTGTCCCATACCTTGGTCTCCCTTGTCTCTCACTCTCTAACCTGGGGTTCTGCAGTCTTAAAACGCCTACTTTTTAAAAATTGAAAGCCTCAACTAATAAAATGGCATATGCACTTGGTGTGAAATACATTTTAGAGTAGGTTTTGTCTGTAATAATTCATGATTTCCCAAGAGACATGCTACTTCTGGACCACTGTGGCAAAAATATAATAATAATAAAAAAAAGTATATTAGAAATGTTTTTGTCGGCCATGACGGTATTTGTTTCTGTGTAAAACAAAAAAATCATGCAAAGCTGGTAACAAGTATACCCTTAAGACAATCCATAAACTTCACCTTAAATCCCACAAGCCCGTCCATTTTTTTTGCCAGAAAGGACATCACACTGGTCTTAAATTTCATTCATATTAGTAAAAAAAAAGTTTTACATTAAACTTTGAAGTCTTTCTTTATCTTTTGGTCTTTCTTTCTCTATCATGTCCGCATTTCTGTCTTTTCTTTCTATTTAATGTCTTAAATTTGCTCCTTCGGGCGATTTATATATGCTCATCTACTGTTGAACTTGTCATGCTGACAGTGCAACCTTTGAGACACACACACAAAGACACAAACACAGCATCATCACATGTATTTATTTTTCATTTCTCTTTCTTACCCAAGTCCTAAACTGCCCAGGACTGACGTAAGCGGACTGTTTTGGGTCTTGTTTTGAATATTCAAATAGGTCCCTTCCAGAACTCTGTGTGTGTGAGAGAGAGAGAGAGAGAGAGAGAGAGAGAGAATAGCCAACCAGCTGTTGATTAGTTGTCTATCTCTGGTCTGGGCTATGTGTCTACAAAAAACATTATGCCGTAGAGGTCACTGAAGTGTCTTGAAAAAGGACGATGACTATTTTGCCGGTTCTGTTTTTGTTTTTACCTCTGTACGTGTCGTCATGTTCTGCAGTTACAATGTTCCTTTCGTTCCTTTTTTTGGGGATTCAGCCAGCTCTTGAAGTAAAGGGGTTAACTCTTCCTTTTAGAGCACTTTTGGCTCCTCGGAGCAACAGAAGAGGGAGGAAGAGGCAGGGCATGATGAGAGGGAGAGGCAGGGCACGAGGGGTAGTGAGGGAGCAAGGGACAGACACGAGGGAGGATGGGGAGAGAGCAGAGGCTTTTCTCCTACTGCTGGCGCTGTGCTGGTGCTCTGTCGTATGTACGGCTTCAATCTGCAACTGATGATCTAAGGCAAGTTACAGGCTTTTGCGTGTGAGTGTTTCGGCATCTGTGTGTTGTGTGCTTGTGTTTGGGAGAGACAGAGTGTATGTCATCTGTGTCTGTCTGTGTGTATAAGATGGATATTATATTGGATATATTGGGCGATCCAGTAATGTGTACTCTGCTCTTTGCAGTCACCATGATTGGCCTGTTATGGGTCATTTGGTGCAAGGTTACTTGCCAGTTTACATGGTTACTTTTTATCGTACCAAGATGGTAGAATGATCAAGACTTCAATTGATGGTAGAATGCATGCAAATATTAATGTAGCTTACCGTTGAATTTGTTAAGTTGCCGGCCATTAAATATAAAGAAACCGCATTAATACAGTATCAGTGCACAAATGTTGCCATAGTATCATTGTTGCATTGTAAGTTTTGTGGTGGCCATCACCTTCACTAAGGCCAGTGCAGTAAGTCCCATAACTTTCTACGTTCTATGATCCCAAACCCCCGGCACCCCTAACTTGTCTAGTCAATAGGTGGAATGATGCCCGAGTTCATGACCTGCTGATGAACTTGGCGCTTTGGTTTGTTTCTGCAACTGTATTGGATTTGTTCATGTGACTCCAAAGCTCAGCGTTACTGCTTGCTTTCACCGGCCACACTCCTGTAGAGTTCAAATGAAGGGCAAACCATCGTGTAACTGACACTAGGATGTGTGTATCGTCTCATATTATTGCATCGATTTCTCTGCACCCACCCCCTCCCCACACCCCCACCCCATCGTTCTACACCAGGTCCAGACAACAGCTCCGACACGGAGAGCGCTCCCTCTCCGTCTCAAGCGGATCCCTCCAAAGTTGGCGGGATGGGTGCGCAGCAGGATGAGGACTCGACAGGGTTGGCTGCCCCAGCCTCCAAGCAGGACAGCACCAAGGGTCCTGAGGTGTCGCTGGAGGTAAAGCTGGAGAAGAGCCCGGAGGAGGCTGGTGGCAGTGACGGGATGGCGGGAGCCCAGGACGAGCGCAGTCGCAGCGGCGGCTATGATGAGGCCCAGGTGCACACCAAGAGCGAACCCCAGGACGTGGAAATGAGTGGGCCTGGCGACATCCAGGTGAAGGTGGAGCCCGACACCAGGGAGCGCATGGACAGGCACGGCGAGCCTGGGGCCGGCCAGCGCGAGCACTCGGACAACGACTCCAGCGCCACGTGCAGCGCCGACGAGGATGTGGAAACAGAGTCAAAGTGAGTGCTCACCAGACATGACGGTGTCCCTGAGTAGTATTCCGCAATGTGGTTACACCTGACTAAGTTAACTAAGAGAAAGTTGCTAGTCGAGTAGCCTGCTGGCTTGGTTTGGTGAAGAGAATTAGAGGCTCTTTATTTACCACTGGCTCTGGGTTTACTTAACAACGCTTGGATGTGTTCCACTTGTTTACGCACTTGTTTGTGTACTGAATAATATGAATTCTGTATTATTTTAACTATACCTTGGGGCAATGTTTTTTTTTTTTTTTTTTTTTAGAAAGGCAAAAAAAAAATATATATATTTTTTCTCCCTGACATCTGTGTTAATAAATGATCAGTTGGCTGTAATCACCGGGCCAATGTTCTGTTAATCAGACCAGTGAATGATTGAAAGTCGCTCCAGCTGGGTTAATGGCTCAGTCTGATTGCCCCCTGTCATCACTCGAGATTTCCGGTCTGATGCAGCAAACCTTTGTTTTGAAACTTCCTGTTTATTCATTAAAATTCACAGGAATTAATAAGTTCAATATTTTGCTGGGAATATGACGCACTTTTGTAATGTGTAAGCGGTTCACTGCTGAGCTGTTTCATGTGTAGTGCAGGGGCTTGTTTTTTTGCATTCTGTACGTTATTTCTTTTGTTTTTATTTGTGTGTGTTTGTCGGGGGTCCAGCTCCCTCACAGTCTCTCTCTTCTCATCTGCTCTGCCCTCCAGCAGGATGTACGAGAAGCCGTCTCTGTTCAGCCCCTCGGTGCTGGTGTCATCCGGCAAGCAGCCCCCACTGAACATGCAGCAGCTCCAGGAGCGCGCCGCCGCCATCCCACCCATGGTCAGTTTCCATAGCAACTACAACCCCCACAGCTCCCTGAGATATGCGGAGCGACTGGGCGGAGGGCTCAGGGTTCAGAGCATGTCGTATGTAGACCACCACCCCCACCACCAAGTGAGTCCAGACCGCAACACCACCCCCCATCATCTGAATGCCCCCGCCAGTCATCCTAATCAACCGTAGCTAAAGTTCTGTGTGTGTGTGTGTGTGTGTGGGTGTGAGTGAGTGAGGGAGAGAAGAGATTTTTTTGTGTGTGCTGGTTTCGTTTATGCTGGTCCCGTGTTTTAGGTATTGCCTGAGCTTGATTGCAAGGAGAGCTCACAAACTTGTGTGCTGGGGCTACGGACTCATCAATCATGCCTACCGTTATGAACTAAAAATCATGTGCACTTTGTCTATATGGCAGTCTACTGGGGGTGCGATTTGTCAGGTGGTGGAATTGTGTTGTGAAAAAGACTACTGTGGTGGTGGGTCAAACATGCCAATTCTTTGCCAACTTTTTAAATTCTGTGTATTCAGTATTGGGCAAGTTTTGTGTGTGGGGATGAGAAATGGTGGGGTCCTTCTATGCAATGTTAAAATAATGTTTCTTTGCGCATTTCATATGAGTGCATTTAATAGTTGGTATTGTTGGTGTTGGGGTAGCTTCACTGTGTTGTACATGAACAGCCATCATCACAGCCCCTTATTACATGACCTCTATTCTCATGCGAGGTTTTGAATATGGCCCACAGGTCCCAGGTGCATTTGGCCCTGGCGGCGTTCCCCATCTGAGCGGCTACACCATGTTCCAGCACCAGATCAAAGCCGTGCACGAGTCTGCGCACCAGGAGGAGAAGCAGCGGCAGGACCAGGCCGACCTGGAGCGCAGGCCTCACTTCACGCGTAGCCCCACCGTGCTCGACCGGGAAGGTGGGTGGCAACCGCGGCAGTGTGGTTTGGCTTTATTTATTCATTCATAGTTTTGCAAGCATGGTGGAGTAGCATTGCCGTCACAATCATCCAAGGCAAAAGTGTCCTTGAAGTACCAGACGATTAAATCAGTCAGTAGCCCTTTGGTTCAAGGTCACTATGTTTCTGACTTACTGTTTACAGCTTAAATAGCTGATAAATAAGCCAGGTAAGTAATATGATTAACATCAGACGTAAGGCACCTAAAGTCTTCTTGGTGTAATCAGGGTTTTTCCATGTCTTGGAACCTTAATTTGTGAAGTGTTCTTTTGGTTAAGGTAAACATTTAAGTGGTTTATGCTATATTATAAAACATCTGTTAAATATCAGTTTCAGTCCCTCCTGCTTCACTCTTTCAAATGTAGGAACTCTTTTGCATCAAGAATCCCTCTGCCATTTTTTCCCCTCTCAGTTCAGAGCGTGACTCTTCAAGGGTGTTGAACTTATGAACAGGACTTTTCTTGGAGCAAAATACAATTCATATGTGATGTGTGGTGCTTTTTTTTTTAAAGGACGAACTTGTTTAGCCTTGAAGAAGGCATTGGGTCAGACAGAATGATGCCCATTTGTGGTGGCGCTTGGTTGTGAACCGTATGCTTTTATCACCTCTGGCAAAGTTTGAAAACATGACTCAAGTGACCTTCTCAAAACCTTCCCTGCAGTTTTTTTGTTGTTGGACGTTGTGGGTGTGGTATAGACATGGAAACAGCCAGTCATACCGTTTTACATGTAGCATAGATTTGTTCCTCTCTGGACCCCTCTTAGATTTTGTATTTAAGTTTTATTTGTTTCATTTCATGTGCTTTGTACTGACGGGAAATCTTAGACCCTGTGTGTGGTTATGTGTTTTGGTTTGTCTCCCAGGCAAGCCTTTCAACTACATGCCTTATGAAGTGAGAGAGCAGGATGTCCACGGAGGTGCTGGTCGACCAGGCACCCCTTACCGCCTCTCTCCCAGGGATCCCAGCAAGGCCTCGCCACAGCCGGACCCTGCCCGCTACAGTGTGCCACCTGGTAAGCGGGCCACTTCCACACAACACTAAACATTGTGCTGCAGTGTAGTTTGGGGTCATATTTTGTCAGGGTGGGGTCATTATTTCAATGTTAAGATGTTATTCATGTTAGCTAACTGAATAACCTATTAATGCTTTAAAAGGACAATTCCTTACGTGCGAACCTTTCACTTCACAAGATCAATGAGATTTGAGGCAGGCATCTATCAGTGAAGTAGTTTTATAACGGTTTTATCATGGATGAGTTGGTTTCCTTATCTCTGTGCCAGTGACCCATGCACACCCTGACGTCCCCTTTAGTAGGAACTTGCTGTCAGATTTGCATGTTACATGATTTTTTTTATTTTTTTTTATGGAGAGGTCACAAAATTGCTTCCTCCATGGAGGGCCGTGCCATTAAGCTTGGCTGCTTGTTATTGGTGACCCTGTGTGCCTGAGTGACTCTGGCATTTACACCCCAGACTGTTAGTTGTGAATGACGTAACCTCTCCCCAGCGGCTTTTTGCACTTTGTGTGTGTGTGTGTGTGTGTGTGTGTATGTGTGTGTTCCGTCTGACCCAGTCCCCCAGTCAACAGAGCTTTTGCACCAGACATCAGGCAGCGAGTGCATGTCTGTGTGTTTGACTGTCTCTCACTCTTGGGCACTGGTCAATAATTTATCAGCCAAACATATATTTTAACAAGTGGCTTTTGCACAACGATGACACTGAATCAGTAATTAGGATAGGTTGGGGCGGAGGTTTGACTGCAGTTTCCAACACAGCCAAGGTCCAGTGATGGCGCATTGTTTTATGTTTCCATGGAGATATCTATTGTACAGCTGGGCATGTATATTAATGTGGTTGTTTTGTTTCATGAAATGGTGATCCTACTCATCAAAATGAAACAGTTGCAAAGCTAAATGTGTTGTCTGCTATGCCCAGCAAAATAAGATGTGAATATGGGAAGAAGAGGGGAACACACAAACAACAGTGTTATAGATCTGAGCAACAAATGGCAAAGTGCACCATCCAAAAGGGAGAAGAAGACTTTATAAACATCTTCTCTGGCTAGACCATGCTGTGCTGAGTAATTGAGCTAGATCTAGCAGGAGATTAGCAAGCGACAATCTCTCTGCCTCTCCCCCCTCTTTAATACCCATGGCCTTCTCTGAGCCAAACTGTTTAAAGTCTTAACCTACAGCCCTGGCACAGTATTCACTTAAGTGTATTGAAGTGTTAGTGTGCTATTGTGAGCATCATTGTCTGGCATTAGGCCTAAAGGAGGAAATTGTCACACATACAAGGTCATCACGGACATTCTAAATTAGATCATATCAGAACACTATATAATAATATGCAAAATATGTTTACTTTTTTGTGTTTAGCTGATGATTATATCCAAAGTGACTTACATTTGTCCACTATCAATTACTTTAGGGACAGTCTCCTCTAGAGCGGCTTAAAGTTAAATGCCTTGCTCAAGGGCACAAGAGTAAAGGCAAGTTTATTTATGTTGAGCATTTTATACACAGTGGCAATTCAGTGTTCTTTTAAAGATATTAAAGATAAAAGCTAAGAACAGTGAATTATAAAACACAATCACAAGTATTTGAGGGGAAAAAGCGAAGTTGAGTTTACTGAAAATAAAGATATTCGTTAGATTTAATTACAAAATAATATAGTCAAAGTTATGCAATAAATACCTAGTTTATAATAAGTTTGCAGCCTATAATTATGTTTTTCAGTTAGCATAAAGCATCTCAGAAGAACTTGATCTTCAGTCTAGATTGGAGACGGTAGGAGGCGGTTTGATGTCCTCTGTAGTTGGTTTTACAGCTTAACTGCATACTGCTGTAGCTGAAGGCTTCTTCATCACACTATGACAGCTAAGATGCGACTCCCAGGCTACTAACATTGTAGACATGTTCCTTATCCGCCTTGTTGCACTTTGTGGAAAAATACTGGAACTAGATATCTAACATTTAGAATTCTCATTTTGTATCACTAGCGGTTTTATTTAGTAAGGAAAATAAAGACAACGTCTGCGCACTGCAGCCATTTGAATAATTCATACAGACCTCATGATCACCATGTATTTTACATTCAGTTGAGCTGCACTATATATAAGAAAGTTTGGTTTATAGTCTATGCTATGACCCGATGTGGACTTAATTGACCCCTTGTCAATTTTTTTAAAAGCTGTGTCTTGAGTGCACCCAAGCAAGGCAGAGCCTCAGACTGAGCACATTTGCATGTCCGCAGCAAATCAAGAGGCCAGTGGTGAAAAAGAAAAGTGTTTGAACAAATTCTGCCTCTCTCCCCCTCCCCCCTTTTCCTGTTTTCCCCATCCCCACCCTGCTCTAGTTCTCCAGCCAGCGCCCAATCAGATGGTCCAGAATCTCACCGACGGGGTCCGCATGGCCTTCCCACGGCACAGACCGCCCAACATTCCATCTCCTCCGCCACTCATTCCCACCTCCAAGCCCACAGACAAACCCACATTCATTCAGGGGGGCTCCATATCCCAGGTAGGTGCACATGCTCACATGTGCTTGTACAAAGCTGCCAGGAACCTAGTCTGACCATGTGTGTTTTTGAGGAGTAAAGAGTTTCCTTTGAACATGTTGATTGTTTTAGAAGTGCCATCATGTGAGCATCCTCTTTGTTTGGCATTTGCTCATTGCGACCCAACCTGTCAGTGCACAGGCCCCCTGTGATACCCACACACGCCCTTTTTCCGTCTCCCATCACCCCTCTTTTCCTTCTTTTTCCTGTGCAGGGTACGCCTGGCACATATCTGCCTTCCCACAGCCATGCCATCTATGGGCCTGATGCAGCCAAGAGTGCCGTTGGCTCCATTTCCTTGGGGCTGCCAAGACAACAGGACTCCACCAAGCCGGGTAAGGGAAAGCCCCCTTCTCTCTCTCACTCTGTCTCTGTCTGTTTCTCTCTCTCTTTCTCTTACACTCTCTATCTCTGTCTGTCTCGCTCTCTCTCTTTCTCTTACTCTCTCTCTCTCTCTCTCTGTCTGTCTGTCTGTCTCTTTCATTTACTCATTCTTCTGTTCCTTCACTGGCAGTGGCCTACATAAAACAGGAGGAGAGTTCCCCGCGAGGCCAGAGCTCACAAGCCGAGGGGCTTCACTCCAGAGCACAGTACGAGGGAGTGTTTAGAGGTATGGCCCTTCAGCTCTTCCTGCAGTTATCTTGTGTGTAATATTATCGTTTGTGTACTCTGTACAGTACTACAATAGTGCATCCATAAATCAGAGCAGGCACACATACGGACCCGAGTCAGTGAAAGCCAATGAAAGCCAATACATGACGTTTGTTCTATTGCAGGGGCTCACATGTCTGCCATCCAGGACGTGGGCATTGTACGAGGCTCCTCTACCAAACAGCCAGACAGATTAGATTTCAGGGGCTCCATCACTCAGGTAGGCTGGGGTGGCAAAACAATGTTGTCATCAGAAATGTTTATAATGTATAATATTAGAGTGTTAGAATATGTCTTTGTGACTTCAGAATCACTTCAGCCAATTACCCCAGATTTTCATCGACCATCTTCTAATGACTTTCCCTCCTGCCTAAATTTCCAAACATAAGGGCACACCAGCGCTGCCACAGGCCAGTGTAGCTGCTGACCTCCTCAAGTCGACCATCACCAAGCTGGCCACGGAGGACCTGAGCAACCCAGACAAGAGCCGTGCGGAGGCCATGGCCAAAGGGCACGTCATCTATGAGGGCAAGCAAGGTCACATCCTCTCATATGACGGTGAGGGCGGTGAGGGTCAACATTAATGACTACTTTTACAACTGCTTTCATTAAGTAATGCATTTGATGGCTAAAAGTGGTAAAAGTGTCAGCTACTGTCCTGACGAACTCGGTGTAAACCCTGGGGGAGATTTTAAGTTTAAATGTCTCTGAGAGTACTTGAACTCTGGGAGCAAGTGAACATCAATGTTGCATATACAGTACAATGAAGTGCCAAAAGCATCTTAAACAGTGTTGTTTTTTTCTTGTGTTGCTGAAATACTAATACATATATTTATGATCATTGATAGCCATTAAGAACCCGAGAGAAGGTACAAGGAGCCCCAGGCATGAACTCAAGCGACCTTATGACATGATTGAGGGTGGCAGGGGTCACCCTGGAAGAGAGGGTGTACCATATGAAGGTGAGGCTGCGTTTTTCTCTTGAGACATCTAAGACTATGAACCCCAAGGGGACATCTGTGAGGCAGTACTAGACTCAATACTTGGTTCATCCATAACAGGGTTAATAAGCAGAGCTTTGCCCAGAGATGGCTCTCATCCAGACTCCAAGGAGCGGACTATTGTCACAGGGTCCATCATGCAGGGTAAGGAGTTGCATACAGGCAATGGAAACTTCCTTTATTTATTGTTGTCTACCTATTTACGTGTGTCATCATGCAGAAATGCTGTAATTTCTAACCTTTAATTGACGTTGGCAGCTTATTATTATCATTGCCACGGGCCATTAGTGTTTACAACATTTTATTTATAAGCTAATTTGTTATTTATTTGTGTCATTGCTTGCAGGGACTCCTCGTGCGTCAGTAGAAGCCTATGAGGATCCCAAGTATGGTAAGCAGATCAAGACCGAAAGCCCGCCTATCCGCTCCTTTGAGGGGGGCATCACTAAAGGCAAGCCCTATGAGGGGGTGAACACAATCAAAGAGATGGGCCGCTCCATTCATGAGATTCCTCGCCAGGAGCTGCAGGGCCAGGACAACCGCAAGACCCCCGTACTGGAAGGCTCCATTAACCAGGTCAGGACTTTGAGGAACTTGTCTTTAACTGTGTCAAGCTAATTGTTCTTGTCTTAACCTCTTGCTTCTTGTTTGGTTTTATTTGATATAGTGATTTAAATATCTGCAACAGTCAATTGTTAAAGAATACAGTTACAATACATTAACATTTAACAATCTCAATCTTATTAATAAAAAAATTAAATACATATAGAACATTATAATCATTAATTGTAGTGCACCCCACAAGTATTTCTCATCATCTCACTCTTGTCAAGTCATTCTTAGAAAAAGCTCAAAAAGCTAGTTGTCACTGGACGTCTGTCCATATTCGCAGAGAGGACAGGACTCACATTCTCCCCGTTTACTCCCTGTAGCAGTCGGCCATCAAGCATAATGTGAAGTCGCTCCTCACCAGCCCCAGCAAGCTGCCTCATCCAGGCATGCCCCAGCTGGAAGCCATGGAGAGGGCCAAGTATGAGGAGAGCGCCGCAAAGGCCTCGACCGAGCGCGGGCGCCCCACCACGGTCCTGCGCACCACGCACCAGGAGAGCGGCAAGTCCCAAGTTAGCCCCGTGATGTACGAGGACGCCAACGCCCGCAGGACCCCCGTCAACTACAGCAGCGGTGGCAGCAGTGGTGGCGGCTCCATGTCTAGAGCTTCGCCACTGCTTGTGCGGGCACAGGAGGGTAGGTGTCTTAATATTTAAGACTAAACTAAATACTGTCTTAAAACTAATTCAAATATGTTGAATATTTTGATATTCAATTATACATATGGGGATTTGTTAAAGGCAAGTACATTTATTATTGCAATACAGCATTTCATTGCATTGTTTTTTTTACACTGTATCGTATTATTACATTTATCTGAAAAAGAGTTACTGTGACATTTTGAAAGTTTAGCCTTGCACTGATGCACTGTCTGGTGTCTCTTCCAGGGAGCATCACTGCCGGGAAGCCAGTGTCTCACGAGCGGAAGAGTGCACTGATCTCCGGCCAGGCTGGCAGAGAGAGCGTTCCTGCCAAGTCTCCCGCGCTGCCCACTGACCCCCTGTCCTCTCCCTTCGACCCTCACCACCGACCCGTCATCCCTGGGGAAGTCTACAGGCCTCACCTGCCTCCACACCTGGACCCCATGGTTTTTCACCCAGGTAGGAGGTTCACAACATCACACCTTGCTCGGCTTTTATAAGTTGCTTTCCTGCAACAGTAATGATGATGATAATAACTTTAAGTTCTATATAATGACTTTCAAGATATCCAGATGTGCTGCGTGTGTTTAGGCCAAAGGCCTCAGTGAAAAGATTTGCTAATTTTTGAATAGGCCCAGTGAAGGGGCACACTGGTTGTGAGGCTAGTTGGTTCAATAAAGCCATATGGCACATACATGGAAGACTCAGGTCACCAGGTCTGCTGCAGGGGATGACCAGCTGGTCCTGTCAGAGAATGACAAAAACCCCTAGGTGCTAGAGGAGATTCGAAAGGTTGTAGGAGCAATTGTATGGAGTGATTTGTGGCCGAGTAGGAGGACTTATGGGCCCTGAAAGGGAAAGAGTAAAGCTGCATACTAGACGACTTGGTTGAAGTATAATTAAAATGACTAATTAAACTATATGTATATGTAACAGCCCTTGTGAAACATATTTGTGATTGAAAAGGTGTTATTTTGTATTGTATTGTCCTTTCTTCCTGTAGTATTACAAAATTATTCTATAGTTGATATTGTGCAAAAAGCCATTTGTAATGCAGTGCCCGTGATATTTGTGCATGAGTTTTGCTTTTGGCCACCTATGCTGGTCAGAGATCATTTATCCATTCACATCTGTGATGACACAGCCCATACCTTCCTGCTCATGTTTTTCCTTTTTTTTTTTTCCCTTGCCACCCATGAGCAGCATACATATTTCCACGGCAGCCCTCTCCGACAGGCTACAACACGTACCAAATGTACACCATGGAGAACACGCGCCAGACCATCCTCAACGATTACATCACCTCGCAGCAGATGCAGGTCCCGCGGCCCGATGTGGCCCGTGTGCTGTCACCACGAGAACATCAGATTCCTTTACCCTACCATCCCGGACCACGAGGTATGCCGTGTCTACATCTGTGTGCCTGTGCATGTTTCTTGTGTTTGTGTGTATGTGTCTGTATGGTGGTAGTGTGTTTGTGTGTGTTTGTGTTTGTGTGTGTGTGGGGGGGGGGGGGGGGTTGCGGTTGTCAGTGAATAGTGAGATGTGTCTATGTCCGTTGTGCAGTTTCAGAGTTTGTGCTCGTGTGAACTAGTGGCAACCTTTTCCAGACGAACAGAAGCAAATGACCCTGGCAAATTGCCTGCCCAGACACAAAAACCAACCAATATAAACCTTTCAAGGCTTGGACTGTAAACTGTGCTCTCTTCCTCCCTATATCACTTGTACAGCCTATTTCAAATGTATTGTTCTATTTCATTACAATTGGAAAAATTAGAGTTTTGTGGTCGCCCACATGGAAGGTTTGCTTCATTCATTCAAATGTACTATCAGTGCTATGTATCTATCCTTTGTCTAGATAACAAAAAATGGGTACAGTGTCTGATTCTAACCAGAGTTGCTTAAAGCCACCTGGCTGCTGTTGCCCAACCTATCCACTATTCCACACTGCGCCAATGTGTAGTATAATCCACTAATCCAAATACTCGTCCAAATTTTTACAGTTTTTACAGTCGCTACCTGACAGCCTAATCTGTCAACACTTTCCCGCACCTTACTGACTCAGTTGTACAGTAAGGCGGCTGGGAGCTGTAGATATTCTTAGATGTGTATGGATGGCTCTTGAGACGTGGATTCGCCCTGGTTTGTTGACCCTCTGGCCCTTTGCTTCTGTCTGCAAAAGGTATTATTGATCTAGCCCAGATGCCACGAGCTCCTATCCTGTTGTCTGACCGCCTCACCTACCTCCCCGGAGCTCAGCCCCCTTTCTCTCCTAGTGCTTTCAACCAAGCCTCCATGCTTGCAGGTGAGGACACCCCACCCCACCCAACCCAGCCTCCACCCTCTCTACACCTTATTTCTTCCAGCACTCTCCGCACTCTCTAATCCCTGAAGTGACAGGAGCGCTGGACAACACCTCGGTTTCCCATGAATCAACACCTCTAGTAGCGACACTTATGTGGCCAAAGAGCACCCCTCCCACAGGGTAGGGCTTTCTTTCTGAACGCCTTCCCGTCAGAGGACAGCTTGTGCAGTGCAGTTTAAGGACGGAGCTGGAGCTTTAAAGCATTCCACAGGGAGAGGAGGGTTCATATCACAGTGGTGTGTTTCATAATCTTTGGGCCATGTGTATCAGTTTATGTGTACAGCCTGGCCGAATATGTGTACCAAGGGTTTTTTTTAAGGCATTTGACCAGAACACTTTGTGTAATAGATGCACAAACTGAGGCAAATTGATGCAATGAGAACACAAGCATACGTAACTTAATTGCACTGAAGTTGATTAAAAAACTCATTATTTTCTCTTTGTACCTGAGGTATACAATTTCTGGCATGGATTTGTTTTGCATTGATACATGTGGCCCTGCATTTTCTGTTTTGACTCACCAGGGCATCAAGTGATGGCAACAGATTGCACACACACACACACACACACACACACACACACAGAGACACCCTTCGACGGCTGCTAAATATGAGAAATGTCATCACACAGGTGGCAGGACGATATCAGTTATTTGCATCAGCAGCACAAGCTGCCTCACCCCCTACAATGGGGATCATATCCAGTTTATTTCAGGTCACAGAAGGAAAGAGGAAAGTGGGTGCGAACCGCGGTTGGGTCACGTACGTGTGCAGAGTATCGGGGGTGGGATGGGTGGAAGGGGTGGTAAAAGGGGGGGCCTCCTCCGTTTTGAGCCGGGGATGATTCAGTTTCAGTTTCAGCTCCCGATGACAGTATCCCTGTCAGCCCCATGTTGACGACATGATCATGAGGAAAACTTTAGAAGATTGCATTTCGTTAAGTCACCTTTAAAATGACTTCATCATCATGTATGCTGATGTAGGTTTTTGCTTTTTGAGAGTTAATTATGCCGCACCATTTAAACTTCTACAACATTTGGACCTACAAAGAGAGATAGATTGGGGGGGAAAGTTTGATGAATACTATGGCCTTATAGAACAAGCGAGTAGAAATGTTCAATGTAACAATTCTCTGGCAAGGAGAGGACTTTTGTTTGCCAATTTCTTTGTGTGTGTGTGTGTGTGTCTGTGTTTATGAATGTGTGTGTGTGTGTTTTTCCCACCATTGCTTGCCACTCTGCAGCCAGTGCAGAACGCGAGCGAGAGAAGGAGCGAGAACGCGACCGAGATCGGGAGCACCGCGAGCGCGAAAGGGAGCGTGAGAAGGAGCGTGAGCGAGAGCAGAGAGAACGCGAGAGAGACAGAGAACGGGAGCGTGCAGCAGCAGCCAACGATTACATGCGTGGAGGTAACGCTGAGGAAGAGTTGCATGCCTCTTAATGTAGGCTACAGGAATGTATTGTTACCTGGTACTGCTGGAGGACTGGATGCTTTTTCTGTTTTTTTTTCTGAGTGTTTTTTTCAGTAAAGTCCACTTTGAACTACTGACTTCAGAGAATCCTGACATGTAAAGAAAATCAAATTCTGAAGCCCTACAATAGTGTTTTGTAAGATGTCATTAGGGGAAAGTATTGAACACAAACAGAACACCAAAGCCAGAAAGGCAAGGAACTAGCTGAGTAGTTTGAAGCTAACTATTGCCACACATGTCTGCATAACATGATCAGACAGGTTAGTCCATTTTGGTGAGCCACAGAAAAGGGCTTTTAATGTCTTCCTAGGCGTCTTCACCTTTTTAAAAGCATATCAGTCTAGTTACAAACAGATTGGGCCATTCATCCAATCCAAAACTTAAAAAATGTTGCTGTTTTAAATATGTGAATCAATATGTACAGTCGTAATTCTGCATCACTGTGTAACTAAATGGGTCCCTCTCTTCTGGCACAGCTCCTGAGCGGCCAAGCAGTAGGCCTGGTAGCAACAGTTACCTGCGCTCACCTTCACCCTCCGTGAGGGCACAGGAGGGTGCCAACCAACAGCGGCCCAGCATTTTCCAGGGCACCAACAACAAGAGCGTCATCACCCCCCTTGTGTAAGTGCCACAGCAGCCACACAAGTGGCCCAAGAACAGTGTAAAACTGGGCCACGTTGCCACCGTATTCCCAAGGCTCAAACGGAGGCTGATTTTTAAAAAAGTAGAATAAGTATTTATTTGAGCTCAAAATGCAATTTAGATGTTCTATTATGCAAGTATATTGCTTACACAAATTTAGGATTTAGGATTTATCCCCCTCTTAATAATTTATTTCTGGGGTGCCCGCCCAGCTAATCACGGTAGCCAAGGCAGTTGGCGATCGTGCATCATAAGAAAATAATCTTATAGGCGTTTAATTTCCCTTTCCTTTGGGTTTAACATGTAGTTGACATAAACACGGTCAACATTGCAAACATTTGACTAGCTTGCTGTGATCTTGAATTTGGTGTTTTTTTCTAAGGTAAACTAAGGTACAGCATACAAGTCACTATGTAGAAGTTCAATATGTGCAAGACTGGTTCCAAGGCTATTTTCTTTGAACTTTAACTTTAGCATTAAATGGCATGGTGGCCTACAGTAGCCTAGTCAAAAGATGTTGAGAGCTTGGTGGGGTGTTTCTCTTTGACATTAACATTAATATCAATCAATATATACAATTTCTGCTAAACTTAAGTTACCTTTTACTGTTATTTTTTTACTTTTGATGTATCCCACTATACTCCTAGTCAATTACGTCTCCTATTTTTCTATTAGCATGTCATCAGCCCAAAGTCGCTACAGCAATGCAGCCGACGCCCTGGCTGCTCTGGTGGACGCGGCCGCTTCTGCCCCGCCAGTGGACGTGACCAAGGTGAAAGACGTCAAGCAGCATGAGGCTCAGAGGGACGAAGACATGATCTCATCGTCCGCCCGCCGCGCAGCAGCCTTCAGCGAGCAGCAGGAGAACGAGAGGCGGTCCATGCAGTCGCCGTATAGCGGCGCCATGCCAGGCAGTGTCAAGGGTCACCCGGGCTATCTGGAGGGGCCGTCCGCAGCAGGGAAGGAGAAGAGTGCCCCCTCAAAGTCCCGCATTGAGGAGGAGTTGCGCACACGGGGCAAGACCACCATCACTGCAGCCAACTTCATTGATGTAATCATCACTCGCCAGATTGCTCCTGATAAAGAGGCACGCGAACGAGGCGCTCAAAGCTCAGACCCCTCCAGCAGCTGTAAGTATTACATTCACAATATTTCATTGTGTGTGTGTGTGTGTGTGTGTGTGTGAAGATAGGTGGTTGGCCTGCAGTTGTGTAAGACCGTTTCTCTGTTCCTCATAGTGCCATCCAGTCGGTATGAGACCCACACTGGAGGTGCCATTGAGGTGATCAGCCCCGCCAGCTCCCCAGCTCAAAGCCAGGAGAAGTCCGAGATCTCCTTTCCTCAGGAGAAAACTTCACAGCCACCCTCAGGTAGGGAAACACCAACACAGTGTGAAAATCACTTGGGGGTCACGAGGTCAGGGCATGGATATCATGTTTTAAACAGATGGGTTCAGTCCACACATCAGAAGTTGTTCATGTAGCTGGAGCTGTTCAAAGCTGGGTGATGAATGATCTGTAGAAATAGTTTTAGAATTACAAAAACTGATCTTTCTTGGAGGATTTTTCTTTGCTCAGCAGAAAACCCCAGCTACTGTTTACCTTGAAAACATATGCTACACTGTAGGATAAACAGAGCAAAACGATGGTCAGCATGATGGTCCCCACCCCCACCCTTACTCCTCCCTTAACCTACTTCACCTTCCAAGAACTTCAGGTCAAATATCGCTGCTTGGTTATTTCAGACGTCTACTCAGCAGGGTGCTGGCGGGTCTCTCTCTTTTTTTTCTCTCTCTCTCTCTCTCTCTCTCTCTCTCTCTTTCTGGCTGTCTCTTTCTCTTATCCATGACCAACTTTTCCTTCCAAGTTTGCTTCATGTGGGTGACATACTAACGAGCTCCTATGATCAGCAGGTGGTTTGAGGGCCTTCGACATCAGCCGCTACCGTCAGGTGGAGCGGGACCCCGGGCCCCCGGCCCCCCAGCTGCCCCCCACCTCCCAGACGCACCGCGTCATGACCCTGGCAGACCACATCTCGGTGAGGAGCCCCAGTGCAAGCCACACACTGACAGGACATGAGAAAAGAAAGACATTAACTAGACATATGAGTTTTGAGAAGTATGCATGTCTTGGCAAGCAGTGTTTTTGGAGGATTAGTTTTTTCCCATTACTAGTTGCATTTGGTTTTTAGGATGAAAATTGTGACGTGAGTGTGTGTGTGTTCTTTCCATACAGCATATCATAACCCGGGACTTTGCCCGCAATCAGGAGGCTAATGCAGCCCCTACCTCTGCGCCCATGTCTTCATCATCTTCCTCCTCCGTGTCAGCCACATTCCAGAGCTCGGCTCCACACAGGTCTGGCTCGGGATCGGGCCGGGCCAAGGGGCAGAGCAACTACAGCCCTGAGAACCAAGTTCTGGCCTCCCACCACCAGAAGCCCCCCAGCAGGGTGTCCCCCGAAAATGCCTCCGACAAGCCCAGATCCAGGTAGACTGGTGCAGACAGAACACCACCCACCCCCTCTTCAGTCACCAGCACACACACATGCTTATAGATATCTGCATTGGAGGCAGTTAGGGGAGGTTCACATTGGAATTATTTTTTCATTCATTTGCTCTTTTCTCTTCGTATTCCTCTCCCCCTCTCTGTCTCTGTTCCCCTGTGCTGTCTGTCTTCAGGCCTGGTAAATCTCCAGAGCGAGGTGTTCGACCACTAGAGAGCTATGAGCCCATCTCTCCCCCACAGAGCTACGGCATGGACAAGCAGGAGGCCCCCACCAGTCTGATGCAGAGCCAGAGGAGGGAGGCTGAGATCCCTGAACAGAGGTGTGTGTGTGTGTGTGTGTGTGTGTGTGTGTGTGTGTGTGTGTGTGCGAGCGAGCGTGTGTGAGCTGTCAGTCGGTAAAATGTATAGTTAGCTTATCTGTCTGCGCACTTGCTCCATGCTGTAAATTGTTATTCTGTGTATGTGTCTGGATCGCTAAATTACCCTGTTGAGTGTCTGTGTTTGTTTGTGAGTAAGCAAGAGAGCCACTGAGAGGGGAGGGAGTTTGTCTGTGTGTGTGTGTAGTGTGTGTGCGTGTGTGTAGCCTGACATATGAACCATGCAGGCCTCCAGTAGGGGAATGCAGCCCGCCCCCCCAACTCATGCCCTTAATCCCGTCCACGGTGTTGCCCCATGTGGCATCCCAGTGGAATGGAAAACGGGCAGCGTGCCTCGGGGTGTGTTTTGCGGGCGCTCCCTGTCTTTTCTCTGGGCTAGCCTGCCATCTCCTCCGCCATCTCCTCCGCTCCCCTGACCCCAGTGGCCTTTCTCTGGTTACAGGACGGACTCGCGCTCGCCTGGCAGCGGCAGCTACCTACCCTCCTTCTTCACCAAGCTGGAGAACACTTCCCCCATGGTGAAATCCAAGAAGCAGGAGATCTTTCGTAAGAAAGGTGTCGGCGATTCTGATGTTGGTACGAGGTTACCCGTCTTGTTTTTCAACCTTATATGAACTTCTTGTTGAAGTTACATAAAAGGATTTGTTGAAATTCCAATAAGATGTTAAACACTCATTTGTTTCAACAATCAAGTAAATTGTATGTTTAATTTGTTATTACAGGCAGTGCACAACCCGGTACAGAGATCTTCAATTTGCCTGCAGTAACCAGCTCAAGTAAGTTCCTTCACACCTGAGCTATCTGAGATCTTTGCACTCTGATCCAAAAAATACATTAAATGATAACCAGCGTATAAATATGATGGACACAGGGCAGGGTTCTGGAAAACCTGAATATTTTGAGGGTTATTTTCCAGTCATTGCCTTTGTAGCATTCAAAGTAACGTTGAATTCAAATGATGTATTCCAGAGTGTAATGTACATCAAGTTCAAACAGCAGTCCCAAGTCCAAGACCAAACTAAGTCCCTGCACAATCCAAAGGAAATCAAAATGGCATTAAGTCTGTGACTGAAGTGTATGGCTGTACAGTATAACAAGATCCTGTCATAAGAAAAGATCCTTGAAACGTCTTGAAATGTCCTAGAAAATGACTCCTTAAAAAGAGTGGGAACCCTGACCATGTCACATTTGTTGGTGTTAATACAACAATTTGGAACAAAAAGGATGGGGACATTGCAGTCATTCCAGGATGTTTTCAACTAATATGTCTGTCTATCTGTCTTTGTTCATCTATTGTTGTTCCTCAGGCACCGTGAATCCCAGGAATCACTCCTTTAGCGACCCAGCCAGTAATCTGGGTCTGGAGGACATAATCCGCAAAGCTTTGATGGGGAATATCGAGGAGAGGCCAGAAGATTCAACCCAGTCTGGGGGTCCCCATGCGGGTAGCGCCAGCATCCCGACCAGCATAGCAGCGGTCAGCGAGGGCCGGCAGGAGGCCAATCCCTCCCCAAACACAGGTATGAAGTGGATTGTAAAATGATTATTTCATTTCTTGTTCTGCTATTAAACAGATTAATAAACATACCTGAGGTTGCTCAACCCACACTGACCCCATCACTAGATATATGTTTGTTATAAAAAAAAAAAATGGGTTGGCAGAGATGTATTTTTATGCTGTAAAAAATGTCATTGCAGTGTGTGAGTACTTCTGACCCATACAAGCTCACTCCAGCATGACGCATCTCTTGTAAATTAAGGCCTTCCATTATGAACAGCATCTAGTCAGTAAACTAGCTAAAAGCACAGTTTCAGGTGAGCCATCATGCAAAGAAGTAGCTCTATTTGATTACATGCTAAACAATAACCCTTAGATAACAATAATCTAAGGGTTGTCTGATTTGACATAAACAATGCCCATTCCAATTACATTGAATAGCAATGAAATCAACCAGGTTTTGATGTGCTTCTTTTGTAAATTAGATGTCACTCTCCAGTACCACTCTTGACCAATAATAGAGCGTGCCTCCCTGTCTGTACTGGTTTGCTCAACAGGGAAACCCAAGCTGCAGGGAAAGCCTAGCAGCCGCAAGTCCAAGTCGCCCAATCCTGGGCAGGCCTTCTCCGGGGGAGAGCGGCCATCCTCCGTGTCCTCTGTCCACTCTGAGGGGGACTACCACAGACAGCCCCCTGCCTGGGCCTGGGAGGAGCGCCCCTCTTCTACAGGTGAGACCCCTGACACCCTCCAGGATTATGATCGTTATTCACACAGCAGGTACTGGAGGTATGGGTACAGTGCTTCGTTTTTTTGGTTTACTCGAAGTCAGTGGTGTACAGGTTGAACAATGTCGGTGTAAGGACAGTTTTGCTGACTGGGCATGTCGGTGATGGGCTCTTGCTGTTGTGTGATCAAGATCACCAGACAGGGATCCGCCCTCATCTGCCGATGTTTGTCTCTTAGAAGGAGGGTCAGGATGGTGTTGAAAGCATGCTATGTTTTTCCAAGTGTGAGTACACTCTGGGCAGCCGATAAAGAATGACATTCTCCACTCCTGCACTCTCCTGGTAGGGGAACTTCAGTGGGCCAAGTGCATGGCAGACGTGGGGTCTTGAGAGAAAACGACAACTGCCATTTAAGGGTCTTCATAAAATATGAGTGAGAGCAACAGACCTAAAGACCTTAAGTTTCTTGCGATGAGAGTTGTTGGGAACAGCTATCAGTCCTGATCTGATGCACTCTGCTGCAGTTAGATGGGATGGCTGCAGTTGTGGGCCAGTGAAGTGTCAACAGTTCTGTCCTACCTCTGTGCTCTTTAATTAGAGATGAGCTGGCTGGAGAAAGGCTTGATGAGTCTCTCGCCTGCAGAGTGATGAAACCAGTGCATCCTGTTACCTCTCCCTGGAGTAGAAGTGCACTTTCCCCCACTCAGTTTTCTCTGCTTTGTCTCCTGTCTGTCTGTCTCTCTGCTTGTCTTGCCTTGTTTGTCTGTCCCTTTCTGTCTGTCTGCCTGCCTGCTCCTTCTCTTTCACACTTCTCCTAATATTCTCACAGGTTCCATGCAGTTCCCCTACAACCCTCTGACCATTCGGATGCTGAGCAGCACGCCGCCCACTTCCATGGCCTGCCCGTCGCCCTCCCTGCAGTCTCAGCAGCCCACGGCCACGATGCCCACGTCGGGAGCGCCCGGAGGAGCACCACCACCTAGCCGTGTCTGGGAGGGTGAGCCTCTGCTGTCAGAGCAGTACGAGACCCTGTCAGACAGTGATGACTGAGCTCAGCCACAAGACCAAGGACGTCTCCCCTCCGTACCCTTAAACACACACACACACACACACACAAAAAAAGATGAAAAAAAAAATAAACCCTCGCCATGGGCCCTGAGGGAATAGCCCCATCACCCAAGAACACACATCCCCACCCCATCTGCCCACTGCGGGCCTGCGTTGACCCCCCGTCCCCACTCGCCCTGCCCTGAGCCTCGACTTGCAGGCGGACTGTTGTGGGGAACAGCTGGGGTGTCCCTTGGGCGCCCTCTGGTGATGCTGCCAGTGGAGGAAAATAGGGGGGGGGGGGGACAGACTCCTGACACCTTGGATGTTGCTGCAGTGACAAGTATGTTTTTTTTTTTTCCTTCTTTTTTTCCCCCTCCTTTTTTGTGGAGAGACTTTACTGCGTCACCTGGCCAGGGGAAAGGCAGCTTAGACATGTGTTGACAGAGGTATGTATCAGTTTTATTTTTTGTTTGTTTTTCGTTTTTTTTTCCCCCCACTCCTTCCTTTTTACCAGTTGATATCACCCAGCTCCCTCTCCTACTTTTGCTGTTCCAAATTTTTTTTTTGTAATGTGTCTGTCCTATTAATGACGGAAATTACCAAACTAATGACAACTCTGCACCATTGTTGCACTTTTTTTGCTTTGTAAGCTTTGACAGACAAAAAGGTATACTACCTATTCTAAGTTATTTAAGCTACCTCCTGAAGGAGGTTCTTAATTTGATTTTCATCAGCTGGCATCACCCTTTGGATTTCCTGAGTTCCAGTTCATCTTTTCTGGTTGCAGATGTTATCACATTCTATTTTCCTATAGAGTATGGGACAGCTCTGTCATGCTAGTGGCTTGTCAAAACCATTCTTTCTTTCTTTTCCTTTCTTTTTTAGTCTCTTCATGGCCAGAGGAAAGCTAATTCTGAATATTTTTTTTGTCATTTATGTTAATAAAACTCATTGTCTCGCTCCTGGGCCTGGTGTATGATTCTTTCTTTTGCTGATATGGTTTTGTGAAGGGTCGCTGTTCATTTGTGCCCTTACTGAGTGGGGGAAAAAAAACACATTCTGATTTTTGTTGAAAAACCTTTGTTTTACAACATGGCATATGTTGTATTGTGTTATGATCCCACTGAATCTTAGTATTTGCCGCTTGGGTTGGTGAGGAGTATGCTGATCTCCTGTGGTTTTCTCAGGCTTGCGTAAAGTTAGGGTTTCCCATTATATAACTTTGGCATGCAAAATCTTCATTAACCTTGATCAGAGTTGTCAACATCATGAAGGTTGGAGTTGATCGGTCAGTCCATATGTACCCTAGTGCACATTGGGGTGTACTTTTGATGCCTTGTGCAAGCTGCAAAGCAGAGGCACACACAGATACAAAAGACTGCACAGGCCACATCCTCTACACATGTCATCTACTGTTCAGTTTAAGGATGGTCACATAAGCAGATGTTAGACCAGTCCATTTGGTGATTAGATTCATGCTACAAATTCCTCCATTGATTATAGTTTGTGTAATAACACACTCTCGCACTTGCTTGGTACTGTCTTCTGATTGTAACATGTCTTCAGTATGTAATGTCATTTTTTTTTTATTTGTTTTTTTTCCCCAGTAAATCGTATTATTGTTAGGCAATGTCCTTGTACATGCTAAGGTTACTAAACAGCTTTAGTGAAAAGCATCATGTTTTTTTAAGAGAGGCTTGTTCTTTAGCTTACCTGAGGTAAAAAAAAATATCCATGCCTGGATTACCACAATGTCAGTCCTAAATGAGAATTCATTGGATGGGCAGGCTTTATATTGCATAGCTTTAAATACACTTGTGCACTCTTGACAGTCTTAACCATTTGGTTAGATCTGTGAATGTTTGTGGTAAGACATTAATGACTAACAGCACATTGTGTTTGCAATTCTTCATTTTTCCGAAGGGAGAGCGAATGTCTCACTCACAGGAATATGAATGAAGTTCGCAAACAGTACTTAAATCATAAACACCTGGTTGAAATGGTCATGAAGAAGTTCTGATTAATCCTATGTTACGCAATAAGGAATGTTTGTAATGCAATACAGTAATTAAATGCTCAGCTGAGCATTCATGATTTTGGTTTAGTTGGTATTCCATGTACTTTCTGCCGGAACATTGTTTATTTTACTTTGCCATTACTACTCAAAAGTGCAGTCAGTCATCTGCGAGTGCCCATTAAGACAAATCCATTCGCACAGTTCAGGAGATGTGTTTGGGTGGATGAATGCTGATGACAGAAGCTCCTTCCACCAGCCTTGGTAGACTACCGTGGCAGACTTTGCATGTGTGTAGTGTGTGTGTGTGTGGGGGTATTTGGAAATCCACCGAACGTGGGTTGTGGGGATGTACTGTTTACAAAATCCTTTGTTGGTATGTGATCGTGAACAACAAAGATGACTGCTTTGTGGAAACTGCCTAATGTCCGGACTTTAGGGGGGTCCACCATGTGCAAGACAGCTGCATACAGGCCTGGTCTGTTAATAAACTTTTTATTCTTATTATTTTGTTGCTTCAGACCTAAAAAAAAAAAAACGCCTACCCTTAGTAGCATCTCTAGTCATGTTTTATGAGAAAACATTTTATTATACACACTCTGTGACATCAATGTGACACCCTGTGTCATTGGGATGGTGCATACTTTTTGGCAACAGCAAATTACAATTGATACTTGAATTTTCTTTTTTTTTTTTTTTTTTTTAAACAACTGAACTAATTATATTGATCAAGCCCTGACACTTGCGGTGCAATACCTTGCAGTGGTTGCTTTTTCCATTAGTGCAAAACTGAGACTTGAAAACCAGTGTGTCTTTTGTTAAGAAAAACAATGTTTGTATTGCACAATGTCTCTAGTCAATTACAAAAAAATCATACCAATCAATAAAAGTAGACTGTACATACTGAAAAGGTATCCATGTTTTTCTGACTAAAACACTAGACTGTTTTTGTGACTATTTCAGTTTCTCTTGATGTATCACAAAAAAAGTACATGTACAGTAACAAGCGGCCTTAGATTACCGAGGCAAAGTAATGTAATCACTGGATTTTATTGATTGTGTTCATACTCTCCTATTTTATATGTTTACATAGATCAAAACACAAGGTCATACTAGCTGTGTCAAATATAAAACAAGGATGGCAAATTTTATTCAGCTTGGAAAACCCCACAGCCTAAACACAATTTACCTGGATGTGCTGTTCTTAAGGAAGCTCACCTTTACAGCTGGAGCATAACTGTCTTACAGGTACTGTAGATACAGATTACTGCCAATGACTCACCATGTTCATGGCTCCATTGGTGAGTTAGTTAGCATATAACATCATTGCATAGTTAGCATATAACAACATTGATATCAATTCTAGTGGTGATCTGTCTTTTAGAGGTTAAGACAATCTTCAGGCCTGTGGACTCATCTGCGCAAGCTCAGGGCCGGAAAAGAAGCGCGTTGAGACCATTGCACTCCTCAGCCAACCCCAGCCCTTTGCTGTGGGATTGATCAGCACAAAGATCAAAAACATAAAATCCCAGGAGCAGTTAAGTTCAAGAGTTTATAGAGTTGTTTTTTAATGCACTTCTTGATTTTGTAGACCTATTCATACTTGGTCCACTGGAATCAAATCTGATTAAAGATAACAATTCTCTGCTTTCTACCACAGTTTGCTGATTGGCTAATTGACATTGCTGTGATTTCTGTGTTAGAAAGTAAACTTACCCTTCTCTGATTCCTCTCTGGGTGACTGGATTCCTGGATCTTCACATATGGAGTTCAGGTCAGTGCTAAATTTATCCCAGTTTTTCACCTGTGACTCCTCAACTCTGTGACCCATAAAAGTGCACACTGGGGATACTATTTACCAACCACTTAAGTGTGAGTGTGTGTACTATTAGAGCATTATCACATTGACACACTGATGTGGCTTAATATCTTGGCCACGTTCATGCCACTACAGCTACTTATTCAGCTTGTAGATAAATACACCTTGTATTTAAAGAATACTGCAATTAAATGAACTTTTTTACTGTAATGAAATGTTAAAACCTATTTTTAATCCATATGTCAGAATATAGACTTACCTGAGGCACCATCGTTTGTCATCATGTGCCATACCACCAAGGTTTTTCTCCACCCCGGAACGCAGTCTTTTCCTCAGGCACAGGGGAAGAATCCTCTCCATGTCTAAGATAGTGATAGCACGCTGTGGAGGACACAGGCCAACATACACATATTGAACAAAATACCTTCAATTCATAGATTCTTGTAAATAATACTCTATACTCTACTAATACTACTAATAATAAAGCCCAACAAACCTCCTTCCTACAGTACATCACACACCCCTAAGACTGATTCCAACATGGATGGCATATTATAATTTCTTATCAAACACCATCAGGCAAGTGAAATATTTGTTACAAATTGGTACAGAGAGCCTGTGCTTTTCACTTTTACTTGAGTGTGGAGGTCATGTCTTATTTCACATAAGTATCTATTTTACATATACATGTATGCGAGTATAGGAAATGTTTACTTTCATGCAATCTCTGTAACAGGATGCAATTTTACTACGTCTTACACTTTTTTTCTGTATGTGACAATAAAACTGCTTAAATCTTTAGAAACTGTTGAAAATGAAGGCTACCTGTATCTCCTTAATCTGTTTGCCTGTTTAGCGTACCTGTAGTTTCCATATGTTGGTACTCTCATCTGTGATTTTCTGCACAGTCTGGCTCATGAGGGCGATGAGCATGTTGAGAAGTAAGATGTAGGTGAGGACGATGTAGGAAATGAGCAGCACGTAGAACACCTGCTTGTAGCTGTACTGCTCAGTGAACTCCAGGTCCCCCATCCCAATGGTGAACTTAAACAGCTCCACGGTAGTGAAGTAGAAGTTGTTAAAAGAGGGTTTGTCGCTCTCATCAGAGTCACTGTCAGCCTGATGGGACATTTGATTGCTGGACACTGAGGTTTCGTTAGTAGCATTCCTTTCTGGCATAGTCGTCATCAGTGTAACCACAGCTAAGGAAAACATGGTTGTGCTGTTATTATGGACTTCAGAGTAGTTGTATATTAACTGTTAAGTGGCATACAAAAAGATCATACTGCTGCTATTTTTATTAGGTTGATTGGATAATTGTCATACTGTGACATCATTTGACCTTTCACCACATTCCCATATGAAATTCCGTTCAAGCTTTGCCACGTGTAGATATTTTTAAGCTTATCATAAGTACTACAGTAAATACCAGCAGAAAACCCAAAGAGGAAGACAATGTAGACCAAAAGGAAGCGCATGATATCACCAAGAAGTATCTGTCAACGTAAGAAATAGAAGCCAGAGAGAGAAAGAAAGAGATGGAATTTAAATAGTGTACATTACAGTAGACACTGTGATAAACAAAAGTGAACACGTATGTTTGTGAGTGGCAGGTAACCTTCTGTATCATGACGCTGTAGATACCCATGTAACAGAAACCCCTGGAGAAGTAAAGCAGGTTGAGCCAACCAAGGGCCAGACTTAACACCAGGACACTCAGGTGCTCCTCATAGCCACACCAGTACAGCACAAATGCAATGATGCACAGCGAAGCCTGGAGGAAACTAGACAAAAGTAGGATAGTGGGAAAAAACTCTAAAAACTCATTTAAACTCTGTCAGGCTGAAACACGCGCACACACACACAGTGTTGCAGGACTAGAACAAAACCTTGTTCATTGCAAATTGCGAGGGCAAATAGTGAAGTAAGGCTTACATTAATATTGCAGAGTGTATAGTCTGACGTTTCTAACTCTCTACCCTGATATTACATGATAGGCATTAGTTGGGCAAAGCATAATAGCTCCTTGGCTTGCTGGAATTGAATGTCACAAATTATGTATGAGGCAGTGTGGTCTGCCAATATCCTGTGAACTTGATATCATAATGTCATCATTTCAAATTTTGCCCACTGTGCACTCCCAGCCTACCAGTGTGACAGAGTTTTGACACTGAAAAAGCAAATTTGCCATAACCTATTGATGGTTATAGGAAGTTGGAACTGACTTCAGTTATTTTTCCAAAGGGTGTGCAACCATTAATTACGTTAAGGGTGCCAATAATTTTGTCCAGCCCAGTTTTGTGTGACAAAATGGCGAATCTGCTTTTTTCCTCCTGTTTTTGTTTTGTTCCAATACACATAAAGGCAATAAATATGTTTATGGCAAAAGAAGTGATAATGCAATACTTTTCCATGAGAAATACTTGATTTTCTGACAAAAAGAGAATGCAGGGGTGCCTGCATTTTGGCCATGACGGTATGTTATGGATGGATGTTGTGTTTATGTACAGTAATTATATTGTACATGTTTTTATCTTCTGTATGGTGCGGACTGATACTGTAGGTAGTGTGGCTTTGATCTTGACCTATGCAACAAAAAGTATGATTGTTTTTTTTTCTTTTGGTGATTTAGAAATTTAATTAATTAAGAATATTGTAATATTGTACGTTCGTCTGGGTTAAGTTATGCTAAGTGACTTTACATCAGTGATAATGTTCATTTTCCATACAGAATAATACAACCATTTATGACAGAACCAGGTGTGAACAGGATAAATTATAATGATGCATAATCACTTAAAACTTACAAAATCAGCTCAAAGTATCCATCGATGAGCAAAGATTGCAAATTTGGGCGCCTTCTTTTAATATCCATTACCTAATAATAAAGGGATGTTATTGTGGTTAATTTAGTGGTTGCAAAATTAGTTTCATGACGGTGCCTAAAAAGAAAGATGGGCCTACCTCCCTGTAGAATAAATACACTGATCCCCAAAATGATATCTGCTGTCCTGCTGCATGCAAGACTCTTGTTCCAGAGGACTTGGATAAAACATACAGATTTGTCTTGTCATTAAACAGTAGTTTCCTGATGATATTGGAGAAATTACACAGTGGGTAATTTCACTCACCATTTTCCTATTTCCATAGTATGCAACTGAAGTGAAGGTGCAGAGATATATAACATACACAAGGAATTTGAAAAGAAATATTCGATACGCAAATCTGTTCCATTTCTCATCCAATAGTCTATTAAGTGGTTCCACTTGAAGTATATCCAGACGGTTCTACAAACGGTTTGAAATACAATATGTACAGATTTACTGAAATTAGTATAATGTAGCCCAAAACTTGAAGAGGGAAACTAGTTACTGAGTAAGTAATACAAAAACTTCATAAACACTATAAACATGCACGGTTGGCCCTGCTATTAGATTAGAAACTCATTCAAGAGAAAGACTGCCAAATTTTGCCTTATGGAGCTTTTGAGGATGACTTTCAGCCTTTGGCCTCAAGGTTGTAAATGTTACCAGCACCTCACTTAAAATTGATGTGTATCAACTTTTTCTTGTTTGAAAACTGTCACATTGTTTTAGGTAACAATTTGTTTGAAACTGTCACATTGTTTTAGGTAACACTGATACATGCTTTTGCTTACTGGGATTTCACTGCCGTAGACTACTATTTCCAGCACTGAGTTCTTCTCAAATGAGTCCAGTGATTCCAGGTCATATAATGAGGCATAGACAGGCCCATAGGCCCACTCTATGAACTTGCGGGAGAAGTGAGCATATTCCTTCTTATTGAACTCTCGATGCATTATGTGTTTAAGTAACTGGGGGAAATTTGGATTAAATCAAAGGTAAATTTAACGCAGTAGCTCACAAAAGGACATGTCTTTTTTAGAAAATTAAATTATCACTTGATGCATATATCTAATAAAAACACACAAAGTTACCTCAATCTTGCCTTTTTTTGCTGCAAGCTTAATTGGTGTTAGGCCCTGGTTGTTCTCAATCTCCTCTAACTTCACTTTTGGGTGAAGCTGTGCTGTTTTAGTCAGAATATGGTCGTACATTTCAATAATAAACTCTGTGTTCTTAGGGCTGTTATCTGCTACAACCACCAGGGCGTGAAGAACCATGTTGCCCTGGGAATCTGTCCTGCATACGTCTGCTCTCCGATGCTGATTTTCCAGCAAGAAGTCAACAATCTCTCTCTGGTTGGTGCAAGCAGCCAAGGAAAGTGGTAGCTCTCCTAACAACAGAAATAATCAAATATTAGTTTGGCAACAAGGTTTGAATTTGCACCATAAATTCCTTTTGATTAGATTTTATTTCTTTTAAATCACCAAAATAGAAGCAGGCTCCATCATGCTGCTGAAAGAACTTCCCACAGGCTTTGGCATGGACATCAGCACCTTTCTTAACCAGAAGCTCCACAAAATATTCACTCCTTCTCTCAATGGCTACATGAAGAGCTGTCTGACCTGAGAGAGAGAGAGTAACTGAACAATACTTAATTTCCCAAATGATATCACAGCCAGGCTTTATAGAGCATAATTTGCCAAATTCTAAATACTAAATTCAGCATTTACGTTAAGGTGGAACATGTTTCAGGTTCATGCCAGACCAATTCGGCAAGGGTAAAAAAGATTTTCCATTTCAAGTCTTTCAAGTCTTACCTAAGTAATAGCTGTCTGTATAGGCAGCGTTCACAAACTGCTCCAGATCTCCCAGTTCCTCAGCAATGTTCAGAAGATACTCCACAGTATCATTCTCCCCATTTTTCAGTTGTAGTAGAGCTTTTACTAAGGGTGTCTTGCCTGACAAACGATCTGCCGGGAACACAGGAGATGAGAGTGAACATGTACAGTACAGTTGTACATAAGAAAGCCACTATTTCTAATATAGGGTGTGGGCACTTACAGACGGAATCAGAAAGCAATTTGCTATTTTGCAACAGATACTCCTTTACTCCGTGAAGTCGTGTGACATCTCTCTCACACACAGCATTAAACAGCCTCTCCCTGAAGCTCTCTTGATTACAGACAGCCTCATTCCCTAAAATAATCCTGCAAAAGGCCAAAGAAATAAACCACTACATTTGAATGTAAACATCTATTCAGTAATGTTATGACGTCATTAATTTCATCATTCAATGTAAAAGAGAGAGCAATGGACTGCTTTGTAAAAACTGACAAAACATGTAGGCTACACAATTTTTGTACAGTATGAAAACACCTCCTTTCTCCACTGTAATTACATTCTCAGGCTCACCCACTGATCTCTAAAGAATAACTACTATTCTTTAGAGATCAGTGCAGACACCACATTAATACAGTAGGCCTACTACTTTTTTCTGTCAAAAAATGTTATAGTTTAGCCTGTGTTCAGTAGCATTCAAATTAGTGTGGTGACTATTAAAACAGCTTGTGATGAGTTAGGCCTACCCCAAATTGAGTCTTATCATAACAATTGGCTCCCCCAGGTCCTCAAGGTAGGTGGAGTCCATGGGTCCCTTGTCTTTCTCTAACTTGCTATTTCCCAGTGCAGAAAAGAGCCGATTCTTCTTCTTTTTGGCGTTAACCCTGTCTTCATCCCTCTGTCTCTCCTCAGCACTTCGATCATCAATTTCCAGCACAAAAGGTTTTGTAGGATTTTCAGTCATATTTCCTCCTCTCTGCCTCGGTGTAGAATAAACGCATATAGGCTACACAAAAGTCTAGGTGCATTTGATGTTTGAGAATTGCATGAGATGCTTCAGATGAATGCTGAGCTACATTAAGATTAGAAACTTTTGTATATCTCTAGCATACATTATACATGAATTCCATTCAAAAGTCAAATAATTTACAGTACAAATTTACAAGAGCAGTGTACATCACACTTCAATAATAAGCCATCAAAAGAGATACAAGAAAGTTCTGTTATTCTACTCACTCAAGGGGAGTGACATTCTCTCTCTCTCTCTCTGTATTAGTGTATTAGAGAGAGAAAGAAAAGGGTTGAGTGTTGTAATGCCCATATCCTCTTTCAGAAGCTGATGGGAAATGGATCGATACAAGTGCAGTAGAAATGTGTCAGTTATGCTGACATGCACAATGATGAGTTCTGTGAGAGGAAAACAGGAAAAGATAAAGAACTCTATAGACCACCATAGAGGCAGTTGCGTTTTCCTTTTGTTTTAACATAAATCTAGGATAATTTAACCATTGATTCTTGAAAGTACACAATTACAATAAAATAGGCTTCAATAAGCCTACTCACATGGAGTATGTGCTCTGTTTTTTTGTGCAACCACTCTCGGTCAGAACGAAAAACGCATTTAGAGCCACATCGGACGCCATAGAGAGGGAAACCCTGAACCAGAGATGGTAAACGTGCGGAGCCCAAAAAGTTACATTTTTGTACGTTGTAGTTGCAGGTAAATAAAAAAAAGAGAGACAATGCTGACGATTGGCGTTGAGTTAACAACGTAGTTAACAGTAGCTAACATTATTCAAAACTGTGGCGATAGAACGTTCCGCTGTAGAATTTGCAACCATTTGCAGCCAGCCAGATAACGTAAACTTCACCACCACGTCATCAACTCTAATAACACTCAGCACACACATGTCGTCCCCAGTTCTTCCCTTTGTTGCTGAACAGCTTCTTAAAGACATTAAAAAAAGTTACAAAGATGATTCTCACAGTAAGTTCCATTTTCAACTATTTTCATTTAATGAATAAAATGGAAACACGAGTAGCCTAACCTTTGAATAGCATGTTAAGCCATCTTGGGTTAACGCTACGAGTGGTGTGGGCCTACGAGAACTGTTCACCCCATAGACTGTATATACAGTCTATGGTTCACCCTGTTTGATCCTCTTGTCTAATGCAAGGCTCATGGGTTTTCAACTGGAAGTGGAATTAGCCTGTCGCTTAACAATCATGACATTTCCTAGTTAAGCTATAAAGTAAGGGGATTGGTTTGTGTGACAAGGTGTAGACGCTAGGGGGAGCCACCTTCATACTTCTGATGAATGATCTGAGCTGCTGTGCGCGTAGTGTGAATTGATTTTTTAATAATAATATCGAAATCTTTTTTTTTTCTAGTCCCTGATGATCTTCTCATTGCGTGAGTATGAGTTACATACACAAGTGAACCTCCCCCCTATATTAACCACAAAGTTTTGATTGCGCATTCCTCAATATCTTGTGTTTTATTCTGTTACTAATAACACAGATCAATGAGTTTGATTTAATTTTTGGGGGGAAAGTTAAGAAATTCTTAAACTTAAAAAAAAAACAAAAACAAATGTACACACACACACACGCCTACACACACACGCACACACACAAGCTATTACCACCATTATCCGACCACAATAATTGTAGTTTATAGGTGTGGGATGCCATTCTGAATGCCAGTTTACGTAATGGAAATTCCAAAATATAGTTTACTAGGGAAAGTTGAGGTTGGGCATAGTTTTCTGTGTACAGTTATAGCGTAGGTGGCTGCTGAGCCATTTCCTGCCTTACGTCCTGTGGCAAAGTGCATGTGTGTGTCAGACACTTACTTATTAAAGCTCTAGGGTTTATTTTATAGTACTGTAAAATTGGTTACAATTGAAATTTTCTTAGTCTTTTAAAGATGACTTGTATATTGTTTTAGGTAAAGTGTTTTTGTTAAGAAATCAATTGCACTGTTTTTCTCATGTTCAGTCTTTATAAACAGAGCCAATGCAGATTCTAGGCTAAACAGAAGCAAGTGATAACAATCCAGTCATCTATTCTATACGTCCATTATCCATTCCATAGATCTTTAATGGCCTGATCATTTCCTGTAGGCTGCAGTCTGTATTTGGATCTTGTGCTCTCCAGGCCTTGGATTTAGTGGATCAACGCTCTGTGACCTGTGTAACCTCTCCTAGTGGCAGAAGAGCGTTTCGGGTAAATCCTGAATCTCCGTTCCTGATACCCCCACCCCACCCTACCTCACCCCCCTATCCTCACTTTCTCTTTCTGTGTCTCTCAGTCTTCCTCTCTCCATGTTACACAGTGATACTCATAGCTCCCACTCATACTTGTATACATACTCATATATGAGTAAGCTGTTGAAAGTCCTCAAACTCTGCTTGTTGTTACGAGTGTTGCAGAGTTTGATTTATAATCTTTGTTGACACTTAGGCCAATATACGAAAAGGTCATTTGCTAACAGAAGTGCACAATATGTGATATAGCTTTACACCTTTTTCTAGCCTGCCCTTTCATCTAACTGAAACGTGCACTCTAGACAAGGTATCAGCTATCACATTGTCTTTTCCAGGAAGATGACATATTACAAGGCTATAAGGCTGTAACACTAAATCCACCTGAAGATTTACTGATTAAAGGCCTTGGCCAAGAAGGTTAGAGGGTTATAATCGGTACAAAACAATCACCAGTTTCTGCGCCTAATCTTAAATTAGATGTGTTCAAGCTGAAAATCAGAGCTCTGAGAACAATGGTCATTGGATGAACTAAAATATTTGCCCACAGATTTCCAGCAGAGACTTTAAAGCAGCCCTAGTTTATTGGACTTTATTAAGGAATTGGCCGATAAACTAAAAAAAAAACTCACAAAAGACTGTTGAGACATCAGAAATTATTTTTAAAAAGTGGCAATGGATGTGGATTTTTTTGTGTGTGTATTTGTGTGGCAGAGCAATACCCTCACGTCATGGGCTCAGATAACTGTATGAACGCTGATCATTCACGGGTGCTGGTCTTATCAGTGCAACTGGTGCGGGAACTGGCTCCGACACATCAGGCTGGTCGGCATGAAAGCAGCAATTGAGTGTTTTGCTTCCTCTAAGTGTCCTCACTGTTACCTTTAATGGCATGGTGGCTCCGACGTGTAGACTTGTCTTGTTTCGGATGGCCTATTTCCACTTCATGAAACAGAAAATGAACCGCACTAGCCAAAAAGGAACATTGTCAATGCATTGTTTAATGTCATTCTATTCTGTTACATGATTTATGTGTAGTGTAAATATACTCTGTATTATCTCTTTAGCTTGCCCTCTTTTCTGTGGATCTATGCTATATTTGACTCTACTCTGTTGACACAAGTGAGATTGCCATTTGTGTGCAGAACTTTTTCGATGATTCACAGATGTGGTGTGGTGACTGATTTAGCCTTGGGTTAGCTGGACTGTTCTTTGCCCTGATGTTGACCTTTTTTTTTTTTTTTTTTTGTGATTTATTTTCTTTATCTTTAAATCTATGACAGCCCCTGCTCCCTTGTCATTAAAATCCAACCTCCCCCCTCACACGCAGACCTCTGTTGAATTGCTCTGGTTTTGCTCTGGTGAAGAACCACCATGGTCAGGTTGAATTTTTTCCCCCGATAACCTCTTATTCAGTATTGTGTGCCTCTTGCCTGGAGTATATCTCATCTGTTTAGTCTAGTACTGCATAACCATAAAAATATAAAGCATTCACAGAGTTCTTATTCAAATCACCTGTAGGTCAGTGTAAGCAAATATAGGTATAGGACTGAATTTATATTTTTAGGATGCTTGTCATTTTACTGCGTAGGGTCTGCATAGTTCATGCAGAAGGGGTTGGGAAGTTTTGCGTATTCCGCTGACTGAGCTGTGCTAGGAAGGCCTTCATTAATATGTCATTTCGCATGTCATGCTGTGTAAAGATCAACCTGGCCAATAAGGCCAGTTGCCCTGGGGTCCTGTCCTTACCCTTCCCAAATCTGATTGTCATCGTGCTTACCAAGGCCCTCACTATCCACATATGAATCACAGGCCAGAGAAAACACGAAGGTGAATTTCACATCCTTGGGTTAGATTGATGTGAGGGCCAAAATCAAATATGTTCTTATTCCCCATCCTCTCTCTCTCTCTCTCTCTCTCTCTCTCTCTTGTTTGTTCATTCTCTCAGCATGTATTTTTAAAAAGAAGCTGTAAAGGGACATATTGATTATCTGTCTTGAGAGGTCCCTGAATTGGGACCAATGGGGAATGAAATTGCTGCATTCAATGTATGCAGCCATGCAGGAGTGGATGTGAGCCATTGACTATTTCCCCTGCTTGCTGTGAAGGCTGTCCATTTTTACAATCTGGACAAGATTCTGCATATTTGTTTACATTTGTTGTTTTCAGAATTATTTTAGATTAAAAAATAACAAATTCAGGTTAATACTAGGGAGTTTTCTGCTTTGTGGCAGGCTGTGTCTCTTTATGTGAGGGAGCTAGAGGCAGAAGCATTTTTTTCTGTTATCATGATTGTTTGACAGGTCCTACAACATTAAATATGACAAATTACCTCTTCAAGCCCTCACTAGTTCATAATGTGTTCAACCAACTGGTACAGCTGGAGTATATGTCTAGTAATGACAACATGCACACCACAGTCAAATAAAAACAAACAAAACAATGAATATTGTCAACAGCAATGCAGAGTTGGAAGGTCAAATGTAGAAAAACAAGATATGAAGTTTTTTTTTTCATCAAAATACTTAGAAATGAGTGTCACATTTTGAACATGGCATTGGTTCCTTCCCAAAGTCCCATTGTATTAAAAATGCTGCAACCCTATATTTAATGTTTGGGCATCTGATAGCATCTATATAGTATTGTACTTATGGTATACATTGTAAATAGTAGCCCAAAGTGTATATTCTTGATCCTGTGTGAGATATTTGGTCTCTGCATTTATCCTAATCATGAATTTGGATATTTGGATATACACACACAGTCGATACACAGTGAAGTGAAGCACATGCTAACTTTGAGCTGTCTTGCTACCGCTGCACCTGGGGAATTAGGTTCCTCGCTCAGGTACACTTCAACTTTGACCTTTAACCTTTGGCACTACAGCCTAGGTCTACTGTTCGGGAATTAGGTATTGAACTGGCAACCTTTTGTTCTAAGCCTGAAGCCCCAACCACTAGGCTGTCTGAGGGCTTGAAGAGCAACTAGAGCTTCAACTTTAAGTGTGCATGGCTGCGTCAATACCCAGGGACTCCTCTCAACTCGTTTGGTTGATTCCACATATTAAGAGACCCTTGTTCTCTTTAGTTCTCATCTTCAAAGCCACTTTCTGTCACTTCATATTGCTTTAACCCAACCATTACCAATTGCCACATAAGGGTAGTGATGAACCTGACAAACATCTTATTTGAGGAAGTGCAATTTATTTAAGTGCCTTGCACTTCCACATTCGTTTTAGGGCCCTAAAAGCCTCCCCAGGCAGACTGGCTCGCCGAGCCCACAGAATTGATGAGAAAATTCTAGGATGGGAGAGTCGCTGAAATGGGTGACCTCCAGTCAGCTTGAATTTCCTGCCGAGAGTTGAGAGCGCAAAGCTGTGGTGGTAATGAAGGCTGGCTGATCCTCACTCCATTTAGAGGATGGTTGTGTGTCCGTGTCTCTCCCCAGAAGCACGCTGAGCCTTGCTACCTCTTGCTCGCTGACACTAATGAATGCGCTGGCCTTTGTCTGCACATAGATAATGCCAAGCCTTTGTCACGGCAGCTGTCTCGGTACCTGAGCTGAACTTCTTGGTGTTGGAGTAGGGTGGGTTAAGTTCAGCACCGAGCCGCTTGATAGACGGTCACTGGGGAGCTTCTCGTTCAGGGGGAGAGTTTTTGGCTTCACTGACATTAATTTGTTTTTCCTGATCGCACCAACAAAATTTCTGTTGGCTGCCTGGATGGCTCTGCTTTCTGTGATTTTGTGACTGTGTGCGTCTACGTCCCGCCCTCTGTTTGTTTCAACATTCTAGAAGTAAGCATTGCTGCCTGCAAGAATAGCTCAGTGCGGATTTGCCTATATCTATAGTTGATCCGATGCCTCCTTTGTGAACCCTGCGCACAGATGCTTGTTGTGTGCAGGCAAGGCAAGGCAACTACCAGCTGTGTTGTTCACATTTGGTTTCACCCAGTGAAAGAATACTGAGTAGTTCTTGCTCAGCATTTTTTAAAAATGACAATCCATAAATCACTATCTGAAAAATGGGGATGTTAATAAGCATATTGCATATTGACCTGAAGCAGACCTTGGACATTTTTGAAGCTGGATTCCCTCTGACTACTACCACCACCACTACTACTAGATGATAATAATAATAATAATAATAATAAATGATGGATAAAATGTCTGGAGTCATGTAAAGAGGCACACAATGCTGATCGAATGGGTCCCTGGGCCAAAAAGCACCACATTTTTAGAAACTCTGACCCACTGCTCTCCCACTGCGCTTGGTTACAGATCTGTGTGAGGGGTGAGGTGATGGGCTGTTGTCAGGCATGGAGTGTCTGTGACTTGAGCACTAGGACAGGGGTTCGGGGGGTGGGGGGGGGATACAGGAAGGCTACGTGTGGCAGAGCCTGTTTGACTGGCTGAGGATGCCTCTGTGTTATGAATACAGCCCATAGCGATGACACACAGGGGAAGAGTTATGGCTTTGCCTTTTAATGAAATACAGAACAGCCTGTGGAGGTTGAAGTTGATGTCCTGGTGATAATTTGAGTACTGAATGCATTCATTAAATCCCCAGATTAACTAAACAGTTGTTACAGGCAACCTCTCCCAGCATTTTACGAGCATCTTTAGTTTTTACCGGCATTCCTCTTCTCTCTCTTTTCCTTGTAACACTTAGTTTTTTTTCTAGCTTACTTTCTGTCAACAGATCTCCAAATGTCCATCATTGAATTTTCTCTACAGACATGTTTCATGAGGGTATACTAGTGTCTGACCTATTTAAATGGCAAGACTTCAGAATGCCCCTTAATTTATGGTCCCTTGTGTATGTAGACTGTATTTTGCTTTGGGACGCTGTAACCATGACCAGCAACACTCAAAATAGATTTACTTAAATGCGCCATTGTAATTCCTAACAATAAAATAAGTGAAAAACGCTTGCTTCTGTATCGTATGGTGCATGTTGTTATTCTATTTTGTAGCGCTTTCAGTCACGCTTACCTTACATACTACTTCCTTTTATTTCTCTTTCCTTTTGGGAAAGAGAAATAAAGGAAGTAGTATGTCCTTTGGGGACCCCCCCCCCCTTCCCCACCCACTGTAGAACAGATGGAATAGAGCTGTTCCTGTGAGTTTTCTTTGGCAGCAGCAGAGAGGCCACAGGCATGCTGTACTTCTTTACCCCTAGGGCTGCCTTTCGGAAAGCATCCCCTCCAGATGGAGCGCAGGATCGGAACTCCTTTCAGCAATCCTGGAAAACTTTCACGTGGAACCCCCCACCCCACAGAGAAAATGGGGAATGCAATCTTTATGTGCATTCCCAGAAAGTCTTGGATTTTGTTGTGGATGGTTTTAGTGTGGATTGTTGTGTTCACAGGATATGTTTTTACTGGGTAAACAAATGTCTGGACAGCAAAACATGACACTTCTGTTCTTTGTGGAATTTTAGGTTTGTCTTCATAAACGGTAGTCAAAGTACCCTCATGATAGCTTTTCCCTGGACTGCTGCACTGCAGAAGTCATTTTGGTAAACATTTACATAACTGGGGCTAATTCAAGGTCCTTTGGCATCCTTGTTGGTTGACGGTCACTCTGTATCCATTGCCAGTTTTAGTTGATGGATGAGATGCAAACTTGTGTGAAGTGCTTTCTTAAATTAGGAAGTCTCAAGAGGACATTAGCAGCTATAATAAATGCATTTCTTTCTTTCTTTCTTTCTTTCTTTCTGTCTTTCTTTCTTTCTTTCTTTCTTTCTTTTTTTGGCCTTCTTCCTTTCTTTCTTTCCTGTCTCTCACACTTATAAAATCGTTTTGCTATGGTTCAGGTCATCTTAACCCATCTTTTGGAATACCCCAGTGTTAGCTACAGATGGACTGATTTTGAATGACTGTGATTAACAGTGCAAGGGACAGGGGCTTAATCATCACTTTATCACTTGAGTGTTGATTGTGAACTGTATAATGAAAAGGCCAGCTGTGAAAATGGAAATGGGGGGGAGTATAATACCATCTCTGTCACCTGGGATTGGTGAGTGATTACATCATGTCTTGATAAGCCCTGACTCCCTGCCCCACCTCTGGAGTGGAGTGGTGTCTGCACTGATTGAAGATGCTGCAGTCACCCTCCTCTGTTACTTTAGTACAGGCTCCCCATTGTGTGCTCTCTTTCTCTCTCTCTCTCTCTCTCTCTCTCACACACACACACACACACACACACACACACACACACATATATATATATATATATATACACCTGATTGTTCTTATGTGACACTGTGACTCAAGGAGGTGTCACTTTGAGGTAGTGAGTTGGTGAGGGTTTTTTTTTTGGAGGGAGGGAGAGTTCAGCGTGAGTGTGATTTAGTGAAGTTTCACCTCAGTAAATCCATCTCCTTTGGGATAATGGAGTGTCTGGTGCTGACGCACAGGACATTAGTCCCGTTGATGACGGCTGATCCATCTCCTCTGTTATTGTCCGTCTGAGTCAGAGGCTGAGGGAGGGGACTACTGTTCTACTCCCTGCCCCAAAGAAATACAGGTCCCCCTCCTCAAAATAGAAGACAAAGCCCAGTGCTATAATCAATTTTACAACCTGTTTGGCCTTCCTTTAGTGCATGGTTGTGACAAGCCTCCTCTTGACCCAAGCCTGCTCATGATTTAGGCTACTCATGTTGAAGCTTAAAGTACACAGAAGCTTGTTATCTTGTGTGCAGGGTTAGCATTGTAAACCAAATGCTCTGAAATACCAACATGGAGTCGTTTTGTGTGTGTGTGTGTTTGATGTGCGCTGGCATTCCTTTTTTTTTCAAGTTTGGGAAGTGTTTTCTGAATGTGTCCAAACATGCTGGCTTGTGTAGCCTGCAGAGTTCTTGGAAAATTCAAAGCACCATGAACTGGCTTCTCTTCATTCCACATCGCATGCGCTCTTCACAAACCATAAATTGAACACAGACTGTGAACTATTTCAAGTATTGAAGGGACATTTGAGGGCTTTAAAAAAATTAATAAATGGAAGAAGAATGTTCCTCTATTAAGCTCTGCCTTGCAAATTTACCGTGCAGGATTTGCACGAGCTGCACAACACTGGAACACATTTGGGCGCGTATTTCC
>JAGFZM010000007.1:1993709-2030700 GCA_017657215.1 Limnothrissa miodon | reverse complement strand
GCAGCCCCCACCCTCGAGCGGGAATTCCAGAGCTGGCTCTCGATGGATCAGACCACACTTCAAAAAATAGTGTGCACAAACTCGTCATGGGCATTAAGTGTGGATAACAATATTTCATATTTTTGTTCTGTTTGTGATCTCTTTTTCCTGTCCTTCCACCAGGTAATGGGGGGTTCAGGGCAACTGTACACCTGCTTCACCTCCTGTCACTACTGCCCGTGCCTGGCCTTCTCCATACTGGTGCTAAAGCGGAACACCAGTCTGCTGGTGAGTTTCCCTTTGTCAATCCCTGCCCTCCCAGCACACACATTGTTGAGTCAATTGAAAAGTGAATTGCACCACCATTGAAACTCCATGTCCCAGAATCCACCAGCAAGATGGCTGCCGCTTATGAGGTCACTGTGTGTCTAACTCTAGATCCAGCCATACTGTAGCCTGGGCCCGCCCATACTTCCTGTGACGCTACATTCAATTTCGCGAGCAAGTTAGTCTGGCTGGGCTGCCGTTTTAGAGGAATTATTTTTCCCAAATCTGTGAGCACCAATGAGAAACGATCTTCCGCATACGTCATCGGAATGAGTGGTCTGATTTGTTGTAGATTCGTCAAGTAGTATACAGAGGCATCTGATGGACGCAGGTTAAGCCCGCCTCCCAGAACACGTTTAGTAATGTAGGATGACCAGACTAAGCTCCCATGAGCTTTGTCGCGCAAGCCAGGCTAGCCATACTGCACAGGTATGGGGAATCTATGGGGGACCAAGAAAAATCCTCTTGTTTATCAGGTGCTGATCTCCTGTCCAAAGACTGAGTGGACTGTAGACTATGGATTGTGTGTGGTTTTAGTGAATGCTAATCATTGTAAGCACAGAGTTGCATGACTGCAGGTTTCTGATTGGCTTTTAGTTGACTCATTCTTTATTATGGGGATCCAGACTGTACCTCAAGAGAAAGTGAAAAGTAAAAAGAAAGAAAAGCGAAAGTAAAGAGGGCTCGGTGAGAATGTGGCCTGACACCTCACTGATGCTCCCTCCCTCCCCCATTCTCGCTTTGACTTTTTTCTGGCCAGCTTGTAACAACCATGCACACTGACCGAAGCGCTGACACTCTGAAGGTGTTAGGGGAACAGAGGCACGCAGAGATGTCGTGGAGTTTCAGTGGTTGCAACAGCCTGTACAAGTTTTTTTTTTTTTTTAGGTTAAGATTGTGAGGAAAGCAGGCCTCTTGCATCAGCAAGCATCATTCTCTTTGTGTGTATATTCAGTGTATATTCTCTTTTCTTTACTGCATGTATTGGTTCTTCTTTTCTTTGGAAACTTTTGTTCTGATGCCATCAACATTAGGAAACCTATTGTCATGCACATAATCCTTGTCTTGTACAGGGTTTGTTACAGTGATAATGAAGTACTGCATAAGGTACTGTGAATATCATTTCCAAATAAGTTGAATCACTGCTGTTCTTTATAGTGATCCAATTGCAACTTATCGCAAATAGAATTGAGAATACCCTTTACACTGTGAGGAATTGATACAAGAATTGATAAAGGCTGATAAGAAGAATTGATAGTGGCATAAATATTGCTAAAATCTTTCTTTGCCTACTGTAGTTAAACTAAATCGATGTATTTTCTTTTAACTGGAATTGAAAAATAAGTAGAAACATCTGTATTTTGAACCATAGATTTTTGACTTAAACTTTAGTTTTCACCTTGATTACCACCCTGGAAATCCTAGTTGAATGAGCCGTCCTCAGATCCACTGTCAATTTGAGCAGGTCGGCCAGGTGTAGGGTTAATGATGCTGCATAAACCTATTGGTTATTTCACACTTCTATGGGCCAGCTGTCGCACTGCAGTAAGTTGTTACTATCATAAAAATAAAATCTAGTGGGCAGCAGGAATAAATCCATCTGCAGTGACCCTTTTCCTGCCCGCACGCATGTCTGGTGGTGTTTGTGTTTTAAAGGCTCGACCGTGTGTCGACTTCTATGTGTGGAAGTGCATTACCACGATGTCTAGACTCCAGGACCAGCTGGACTAGAATATCCGAATGTGTCAAAAATCTTGATTTAGAGGATGTTTTCCTACACAGATATGCCGTGTGGGAGAGACAGAAAAAAAGACGCAGTAATGAAAGCAAAAGCAAAGTAATGGTGGACGTGGGTGTATATATATTTTCAACATCAGCACGATGGGCTTTTTGTTTTGTTCTGTTCTCAATAAAATGTATTTATTGTTGCAGGGTGTGATTTGTGATTTAGTCCTTCAATGGTCATGCCAACGTAAAAACAGGAAATCTTTTACTTGCCATGCTCGTAATGCAGAAACCATAAAAATGAGTGAAGAGGCAGTAAATAATTGACTAATATCCATGGATATCCCAGGCTTGTTGCTTGCACTGAGCACTGATACAGAGTCACATAAGTCAAGTCATTTTCTGGAAGCATCACCACAACCTCTTTGGGGTGAGTCATGACGCTAATAAAGAATGGAAGATCCCAGACGAAACAAACCAGTTGTGTTGGTGGAGGGTAAGCTGCCCTGACCAATCAGCAAAGCTTTTGTATCCAGACAATGTGGCAGAGATTTTTTTGGCTTTTTGAATTCCCTGCCCTCAATCTTTTTATAGTGCAGTCAGTGGCTACTGAGTCAGTTCAAGATATTTTTTTTGTTTTGGTGTATTTTGGAATTGCCTGTTGAAATGCCACTGCAACTTTGGACGAGTTTGTGATATGTCTCTGGTTATTATCATGTTTGTTTTTGTTCACCGAGGCTCGTGATGCTAAAGCTCTAAAAATAAACAAACAACAGTTTTTAGAGTACAAGACCCAGTGCCGATTGTCATGTCGTCATGTTGGAGCACGTTGTCCTGTGTTTCTTAGTGCTCCATGTGGTAAACCAAACATCCTGTCAAGACTGACACACGAGTTGCAATCCACTCATAAAGTCTCTCATTTAGACGGTTTGTTTCCCCTGTGGGCAAATTGTTGTTCCCTTCATCTGACCTCCTGACAGTAGGACGGGGACAATGGGCCAACCTCAGCACTGGGGTTGTGTTGAGATGCATGTCATCACAAGTGAGTGTCTGCTCTGGTGGGTTGCCTTTGCACCAGCAAATCCACATTTAAACTGGATTGAATCAGTTTCATGTTGGAGTGGGTGTATGAGACGCCCTATTCCCTATTACTGTTCAGCAAGCAAACAATATTACACAGCTGACAGCAGACATTGTTGGTGAATATTTATATGGTGAATACCTTTTTTTAAATAGCATTTAAATGACACAAACAAAACGGATTTCTGTTGTTTGTCGGATTGTGTGTTTTGGCAGAGCATGCCTGTGTTTGTGGATGTGAGATATTGTTTGTTGCTCTCTGTCATTCTAACTGCATTACTATCGTTTGTGGTGCCTCTCTAGTGACCAATGCTGTCTTCTCTCTTATTCCTTCTTCAGTGTAAGCACATTCTAGCAGCCTACCTGTGCCAGGCTATGGGGCTAGTCCAGCAAGAGCAAGTGTCCGACCAGGACATGTCACGACTCTTAGCAGGTCAAGCAGACGCTGTGTCATAGCTGAATGACTACGCTGGACAACATGGTTGTAGATACAGGTGCATCAGACGACATGAATCTACGGTGTGGAATTCATGCAGATCTGACACGGCCAGGTTGGTAAAGAGCACAAAGCCTGGTGATATGCAACTTGGATAAACTAGTTGTGGAAAGTATGAAGAAGGATTTCTTTTGATGAGGGGCATTTTGACAAAACTAGAAAATTGTGGCACATGAAGGCCAGCTTTTAAATTTCACTTTGAAGTCTCTAATAACCAGATGTGCTAGATAAAAGGGCATACACAAGCAATCTTTTGAGAAGCGAAAGGATTAAATGTACATTAAATGTAAGTCGACCTACTGAGTATATTTAACTCTGTTATGCAGTTTTGCATAACTGTTATTGTTTTTCAACAATAAACCTTTCTATTTTAAACATCAACACATTTAACTTTCTTGTTTGAACCTTACATATCAGTCAAAAATTGGTAAATAGATTATGCAGTAGCCTCGTTTTTGTAATGTTTTATAATGTAAAACATTACAAATGTAATGTATGTTTTAAAGAATGATATTTTAAAACACAAATTATCACTGTTGAACTCTTCATGCATCATTCAAAACTACTGGCCAGTGTTTGTAGATTCATAAATTTTATTCACCATTTAATGTAATCAAGATAAATATAAGTCATAGCTTTATATAAACATATGTTTTATTAACAAAATAAGTCACAGCACATACATTTTTTCCATGTTAAATAACAATACTGTTTACACTTGTAGTACAAATAACAAATTCATGTTTGAGCACTCAAAACACAAAGACATTGTGAACCACTGTATATGCTGTCTAGTGATCTTATTGAAGAATTGTTTTTTTTTTTAAATGCACACTTTTTGTCTTTTTAAAAATATTTTTTTTTATTAATAAGTGGCAGGATTTTTTAATCTGTTCACATCTAGAATTGAATCATTATAAAAAGGCTTTTATGGATATCTACCACAGATCAGAAATGCACATCAGTGTAAAAAGATTAAAATGACAATGGTGTAACATGAAATACAGATTGGTCTCCAATGGAATTCCCATGTCATTCCTCTAGGTCTCCAATGGAATTCCCATGTCATTCCTCTTGTTTAGCCCTTAGAGTATTTAATGAACCATTTAATCAAGCAGCACGGAACACACAGGCATTTTGGAGTACTGCCCTAGGACTTTTGGCATTACATATCAATCTCAATTTCTGTTCTGCTTGTGAAAGAACTGCTAGATAATGCAATAAACAGCACAATGTGCTGGTACTGACCGTCACCACAAGGCGTCTGCTGATACAAAAACTTTTTTTTTATTAACAGTTTAGTTTTAAATTCTGGTGAAACACATTAGTCACATATCAGTGCATTTGAAAGCTTGCCTAAAGTACACACAGAGAACAGTACAGCACAAGAAGACTCACAGTTAATAAGGAAAGCCATTATTTTCCTCTTTTCTTTGCAATGTATTCCAAAAATCATTATGAGCTCTGGGAGTCCTTTTGCAGTGTTTTTACAATGCTTGACTTTTATACTTCAAGCTGATATTGATGAATGAAGTCTTCCACACACCACAGGCAATCCTTTCAAGCAAGCAAATAAACCATCTTGGCAGTTGTGCTGCATCCAATTTGTTGAAAGTTTACATTCCTTTTCTGCTTGGTTGTGTGGCTACAGATTTTGAAAAAAAAAAAAAAACTCTTAAATACTAAAATTTTTGTAACCATTACACATGGAAGCAGCTTTTATCATTTAGCTCAATGCTTTAGTGCCATCCTATCACAGTAACTAAAAAGCATGTTTGGGTATATGCTGATGTCAGTAATGGTTCATTGAATGCACACATTCAATGACAAACACAGCCCATGGCATGGTTGTGCGACTGTTGAGCTGTCAGGATCTTGCCATCACAGCTGGGACCATGATTTGCGCATTTGTATGTGTGTATGTGGAAGATGGTTGTGGTGGTTGGGGGTGGTTGTCAGTATACGAGGATTGGAAATGGTCACAGCTGAAGCCCTGGGAGTAGAGGATCCTAAATTGAATTTTAAACTCGGATGTAGAATAGGGCTAAACTAGTCGGGCTAGAGGACTTTAGTTACCCTCAATGATGATCAGTCCTGAGCATTCTAATTTGAATCTAGAATAAGATTCACACTTACACACACATACAAGTAATAGAAATTCAAACGTGTCAATCAAGTTTTCTGTCGGAAGATCTTTGTACGTGGTGTTCCGGGCAACTGCGACCTTCAAGGGTGGAAGTCTATGATGTTTTTATGAGGAGGTAATACCATAAGTCCATAAAAGACCTGCATGACATTTCCCCTCAACTTGGAAAAAGATCCACAATAACACGAGAAACAGCACCTGCTTTCAGGAACAAGTCTAGTGGCCATGCGCTCATTCATAAATAGCAGTTCACATCCAAGGCGTTTTCAACTTCCTCTCATCCTACTTTGTAAACATTCCTTTACACATTTTGTAGTATTAAAAAACACACACAGATATTATAGTTTGTTGTGAAGTGGTCAAAGGTTAGCTTGCCTCTTGTGAGCCCACTATAGCAGAGGGTCGATCGTCATGGTGATCTGGTCTTTGTGTCGTTTGCTGCCATTGGAGCTAAGATAGAGCTCATCCTTCCGGCACAGGAAGTGACGGGACAGAATCTTCCGGAAGGTGATCCTGAAGTCCTGTATGCGGTAGGCGTAGATGATGGGGTTGACGGCTGAGTTGGCATGCGACAGGAGGATGGCCGTGTACATGACCTCAGCGGGCTTGACGAGCTCCACATAGAACAACGTGAGGCAGTTGAGGATGTGCACAGGTAGCCAACACAGGGCGAACAGACCCACGATAATGGATAGGGACTTGGCGGCGCGGATCTCCCTCTGGAGAAAGCCGTGGTGATGGCTCTCGCCGTTACCCACACTGCACTTGAGCTCGATCTGACGCATCTGACGACGGGCCACCGTGAAAATCTTGATGTAGATGCCCAGCATGATGAGCAGTGGTGGTAGCACACAGCCAAAGAAGTTGAAGTAGACCATGTAGTGCATGTCCACTACTTCCTCGAACAAGCATTTGCGCTGGCAGCTCTGCAGAAGGCTGCTGCTGCTGCAGTTGCCTTGTGGAGAGGCATCACTGGCATTGCAACATGCCTTAAGCAATTTGTTCCAGCCCAGAAATGGCACCAGACCAATGATAAATGACAGGATCCATAAGACGGCAATAATCTTTCTGGCTCTCTTCCCTGTCATCAGCTGTTTATATCTATGGGTAGAGGGGGAAACATACAAACAAACAGCTGGAATCAAAACTGAATTGATTCATTCTCCATGGTAATATTCTTTCATCTTAATTCAGCTTTTTATTTAATTATTTAATCAGCCAATTATTTCATTTATGTTTGCACTATTTGGCAGACCTTATTTCTCCAAACGCTAAACACATCACATTTTTAACAAAAACAGTTGGAACAGTTTTTACGTACAAACATATTTGTACAATAGAAGCACTAGAAATATAAATCATTACAAAAATAACACTGGTTTTCTAATGCCAATCTGCAGGGTAATCTATTTATAGTCTTTACAGGGCACAACCTAAACGAATATCTTCCACATTACAGATGACATACTAATACAATCTCCATACTAATTAAGAACATAATTAAGTTAAACCTCTTTGTTGCAGTACTTAATCTCAGTGATTCAAATTTTGTATCTCAGCATTGCCCTTCTCCACTATGCAGATGCCAGGTATGCCAAAAAGCTCAAATTCAACTAGAGCTAACACACATGATATCTACAGGGTTCCCAAATTTTTTTTTTTTTTTTTTTTTTTTTTTTTTTTACAAAATGTAAACACTTTTCAATGACTTTAAATTAAATTTCCATGACCTAACTGCACCCTACACATAGTGGAATGTTAGGGGCCAGTTGTAGAATGTAACCCTTCACTTATCTGATGGTAACCTGAAAGTTAAAAGACAAATTGTCGGGTACCCGAGACATCAAAGCAAACGTAAATCCAAATTACTCCAGTTACGCCAAAACATTACAAAGTTACTCTAACTGCTACTCAGAATAGAAATGATGCTAAAAATAAGCATGGCATGCACCTTCGGGAAATCTAACATTCGAAAGTGCTACAAGCAAAAAAGAAATGTGGCATGATGAAGCATGACTTGTGTGGAGAAACACTGATGTGCAAAACCGTTGAGCATCTTGAGAGCATCTTGACAGCACGACAGTGAGGTCATGAAAACCTGTATCCTGTATGCTATCTACAATTGTTTGTTAGGATAGATATTTTCCAATAGTCTCATAAAGTAAAGTTCCTGATCCTAAAAGTGTAAACTTTAAAGCTTTGCAACCATTTCTTTTCTGTAGCCTACCATTCATTAGGCCTGTAATATAATGACGGTTTCTAAATAAGGGCAGTCCATAACGTATAACACTACAGTGGAACTGATAAACGATATGACACAATTGCTCCACTGTTCTGATGTGGATACAAAATAATTTAGCTTGCTAGCACATACTGTATCAGCTCTTGTGAAGTGCTTGCCTAGAATGAATGTTCCTTTGATGTGGAATATAATACACAAACAAACACAGGGCTAGCTATCAGACAAAACAAAATGTCTGCATTCTATTTTCGGAAAACTTTTCAGACATGAATGTACAGGTTGTGTTCTGTTACTAATTCAAGAACATCTATTGTTTGCAGAACCGGGAGCATGAGCATGATCATAGCAAGTCATTAGGACTAGTTTCAAAGGTTATGTTTATGTTTTTCCCAAAGCCACTTAAGATCAACCTAATGAACAAAAATACTTGGCTAAAGTATCGATACATAACTTAAACATATTCGTACATATAATATGATAGTAATAATATACAGAAACTTGAAAATATCAACCACAGCCAAAAATAACACTGATCGAGTAGGCTAGAAGTTATTAACAGTCTATTAGATTAATTATGGTCAAAAATATTGCATAAAAAAGCCCAACATGCGTAACCCATGCCCCATAACGTTAAGCATTCCAAAAAGACAAAAATGGAATAAAATACACTTGAAGATTAATAATTAACCGGGTTTAATCATTTTGGGCTCAATTCCTTAAAACACTGGGGATGCTAATACAAATTCACTTCATTTGCTTTTGCAAGTCTACCCAAAAACATACTACACAACAGCTCTTCCCAGAAGTACTGCTTGGTGCTGCTGCAATGACTGATCGAACATGCCAACCACCTTGTCGTTTTTTCTCTCTCCGCTTTTGAGACAAACAGCAGCTTGAGGACCTCTTTATCTTCCCAACGCTACTTTCCCTGTTATTTATTTCGCTTCGACAACACCCACTCTTCCCACTCGCTGGAAATCACCACAGCCATGCATTTGCTTGTAATAATTACATTTCTTGGGGCTTTGTGGGCGAGATTGCTTTGCCTCTTAACAGCTGGCAAAGTAGCCCTCAAAACCACTCTGATATGGTAAATACGCCTCGGGCCTTACAGAGTAAATAAAAATCTGCCGCTGAAGAAATGGTATAATGAGACATTTAATTTCTAGTGTGCTGAATGAATCAAACCGTTTACTAAAAAAAAGGCCTAGTAGCATTAGTGATATAGACTTAATAGCATTAGCATTAGTAATATAAGTGAGAATAATATTAGTATTAGACTTGTATTCCATTAGTATATTAGTACTCCATTAGTATTAGTACTGAGGCATCTTAACAGACTGGATATAAACTTTCATGCAGAACAACCAAACACCTAACAGCAGTCCAGACAAGTAACAGACCACATTATAGCCAGGTTTCCTGCTCCTGTTCTGTTCCTCACAGTTAAACTCTTTACCATGACAATGCAGTCCGGTGCATGATGTGCATGTGTAATGCATTTGGGCAGTGTGAGGTCTCTCTCTCTCCCTCTCTCTGTCCTCCACTCCTTCTCCATCACCAGCACCAACCCAAGCCACCACCACCCCTTTGCCCTCCCCCCTCTGTGGACACATGAATGGAGGAGTGGAGGATTAGTTCTGGCATGACGACAGGCCACTGGCATCCCTCACTTCCCCTGCTGATGTTTCACCCAGCCTGCCTCTCTCTGTCCCCGGCGTGTCAACCTCGCCTAACCCAGCCGTTCGGATGCTTCCGTCCAGACCAGCAGGCTTTTTTTTTATTTCAAATAGCATACAGAAGAAAAAAAAACATAAAAAATACATGCAGTTGCTGTTAGGATTAAGAACAGTCTTGTCTTTAACATGAGGGCGTAAACCATGTGATGCATCAAGTCTAGATTCCTTGCTGGAGGACAATACACACCTGCTGCAGTATTTACACAACGCTAAAATAAGGAAGTGACGATGCAGGAGGCCTTGAAACATAAATGGCCAAATCAATATTGTAATATGCCTCCTGCCTGTCTGCCAGTGGTCTTTTATTAAATTCAGAGCCCTGCTATGAATCACAAGGGTTTCGCTCATGTTTTAGCGGCCTGGTTGGGGAGCGGGGAGGCGGATCATTGACCACTGTGCTTCACAGTGCACTTTGCAACTCGGTCATGGTGACAGATGCGTGCAGATGTTATGGAGATAGCAAGGACGTGGTTGAGCTCTGCGTTGTGTCTCCTGTGTTTAAATAGAGCTTGACACAGAAACACTTTGGAAGCTCTCCTTGCCTCAAGCCTTTGAATTCGTTTTCAATGGGGAAAAGGGTTGGGGGTGGGGGGTTCCGATGGCAGTCCAAGTACTGTTACGCAATGCAAATCCTTGTGTTTGGGAGGTGGGGGTGGGATGGTGCACTCTAAGTATTTACTGGTACTTGGTGACTACAGATAGATAATACAACAAAGAACAAGGCAGGAGAGAAGAGGAGAAATAGAGGAATTGTTTTGGATGGCAGTGGGGAGAATCAAGTAGCAAACCTAGAGAAAATTGTGTTAAATTATTTCCTGTGAAGCTTTGTGAGTTTGCAGTGCCCTTGAACATTAAATTCCCTGTGAAGCCTAGAGTTCTTCGGGCAGGTTACAGGTAAAGTCTGTGGGGAAGTCGAGCAGCAAAGATTTGGCATCTGCTGGGTCTCACTCAGTCCAGCCTACCCTTCCACTTCCACCACGGCCAGCTGTAAAAACACCATGATCTGAGAGGACCACAATCTGAGCTCTTTTGACCCTTATTCTCTTTCTCACACATGCACACACACACACACACACACACACACACACACTGACTTCATGTAATCTACTCCACACTCTCACTGAGGCAGGGGAAGATGTAGCAGAAGATAGCATTACACTTATGAGTCGTAATGTTTTTAAAGCAGATAGAGATTTCTTTCTGCATATTTCAATCCGCCAATATGATGAAAACATTACTGTGCCTTTGGGGTTGAGCTGGGTAATATTTTTGGTCTTGCATTTGCATATATATGATCAATATGGTCTAACAGATAAAAAAAGCTTGAGGGTTTTCCAAAAAGCCCCCACTCCTCTATCCTCCTTCTTTAGAGTGATGACATGGGCTAGATTGGACTCAAGTTCTGATAAAATATCACAGTTTATCATTTTTTTTCTCTCTCTCTCTTTGGCTATTGATAGGTGGTAAAAGGATAAATTAAAAATATTCAGAAAATGTTCCATTATTTCCCTAAGAGTCTGAAATGATTTATAAGATGCTTTATCCAGTCAGCAAAATACCCAAATACTAAAACTTGCATCACTTTGTTTCATTTACACTGCAAAACCAGTGCCTCTGCAAAACCTGTACCACTGCAAAATCTCTACACAATTTAATAAGATTTTGCCTAAGCCCAAGCAGACTTAAAATACCCAGCTGGTTTATCTGACATGGTTTGTCTTGAAAATTCAACTCTCATGTCAAATATATAGGCCCAAATGCAATCAATGTGGCACATTGTGGCACATAGTTGCTGTGTTATTTGTACAGCAACATGGATTTATCTTACTGTGGGGTCTTTCATTGCTCTACATCAAACACCACTAAACAGCTTTAACCTGTGTAAGAGTTCCTGTTTCATATTATGCGTTTAAAATGATTGTACACCCTTAATGATAACCAGCTTATAGCCCGTATTTCTAACAAGATTTAAAAAATATTCCCTGGAAAATACTCTAACCTCTTCTGTTTAGCACTGGTCACGTCTTCGGTGATTAGGATAGAAAGGACAGTTTTCTAGTCATCATGTAGGCTAAGCATAAAAACAAATATCAAGTGACTCACCTTAGGGGGATTTTAACGGCCAGATATCTGTCAATTGCAACCGCCAGAAGACTAAAAATCGAACTCTGAGTAAGAACTACAACAAAACAGGCGAGGAAAAGACATCCGTAGAAATCTAAAAACGGGCCAATACTCATAGTGATGGCAAAAGGTATAGCAAGGCAACCAACCAAGATATCGGCCACTGCCAAAGATACTAAAAAGTAGTTAGTCGCGTTCTTCAGCGTAGTATTGATTGCAACAGCCCAGCACACCAAAACATTGCCGGCGATTGACAGGACAGCAATTATCAATTCAATGGCAATGTAAATATGAGGCGTAGTCATCTCCGCGGAATTTTAACATATGTGCATCGACCGACGAAAAATACTTCATCCGTGTTCATTCTTCTTTGGAGAAAAGGGCAAAATCCACTGAGTTTCCAAAGATGCCTTGTGCGCAAACAGCCATCTGAGGAGAAGAAAGAAATTCTTAACAGTGGTCTAGCCTACTCATGGACCACACATATACATACTTAGCCAACACTGTAAACTACATATAGCCTTGTTGCGCAAAATGCATCATAATATTCATTTTGTTAGTGTGCAATAGGGTTGCCTACTGAAATACGTTAACGGTGTCCTTATTGACATATGTAAGGCAATAAAGATTACACAAGTTTTGAACTATTTGCTTCAACAAGCATTAACATCGAAATCACTTGGAAAAATCAGAATAAAGTTTTTTAACTCACCTTACAAAACTCTCAAGCCTGCGGGGTTCACAAATCCTGAGGCGCGTCGCTCGGAACGGTCTCCAGTTTCATCGCGGCCGTACGAGGAAGCGTGCTCAAGTCATGTCTTTTCAAGCAGCTCCGCGAGAAAAATATCATCTTGGTTATAGCCACGCCCCACCACGATGCCGAAACATGACTACATCAATGGGTCGCACTACAATGACACCCCCCCACCCCCAACTCCCCTTCTTGTCTATAGACAACTGAAAATAAACAGAGAATCTCAGAGGACGTCAAAGAGTCACTTAAGATGCTTTATAAAACTATGGGATTTTACGAAATGCAATCTTTTTAATCTATTTAAATTTTCTCCATGGTTTAACACGTTCAAATGAGTTTATTTACTTAAGATGCATCCCCGTTTTCATGTTTGCATATTCTACAGTTAAGCCTCCGTGCGTGCCATGTTATAATGCCGATGTTGCCGACTGTACTAAGCAGTCATTGCAGATAATAAAAAGTTGGTCAAATTACCGTGTCGGGACTCAATTGAGATTGACACCAGATTGTGGGATAGACAAAGAAACTTTATTATGAATACTCTGTTTCAGCTAGTTCACATGTATAGTAAAAATCAAACTTGCAAATAGAAAATATACACACTTTGCTTAAAACTTTAGGTTAATATTTTATCAATAAATAACAATTCCTATACATACAGCCATATATTGGGAATAAGGGGATATTTCCATTCCTTACGGTTAATGTTATACATGAAGAAAATAGATATATATACAGAGAAATGTTCTTCACTGTATACCTTCACTACACTTATGTAAAATAGATTCAAACCCACAAAATCTTATCTATGACAACACCACAGTTCCTCCATCTGTGATTGTGGAAGTCAAGTCAGGCAATCACCACATCAGGTCTCATATGATTTGTGTTGATTCTTTTTCTTCCTCTTTGCTGCCATGTACAGCGTAACATCTCAACTGCTGTGACTAGAGGAAATTACAGAAACTGATACCATCTAAATAACGTTTGCATTCATAGGAGCTTGACCCCAATAAACCTTAAAAACTTTCAAACACATTAGTGTAATAATGTGGCATAAGGGATTATGGCATTGTTGGTTTTGTTCGGAGATTCATTTGAAAAATCAGCAAAAAATAAATAGCAGTTGAGTCTTGGGTGTGTTTGATAGTTAAACCAACACACATTGGGATCAAAAGAAAATATACCATTTGGATGTGTGTGTGTGTGTGGGGGGGGGGGGGGGTTCATTCAGTCTCTTAATGACAGAACAGACAGAAAGTGCTTCGGTGCCTCCAGTCTTCAGGCCAAAGGCCAAAGGTCAAGTCTCAAAATACTTGTAAATCTGAGAGACGTAGTGCATGACGCTCTGCCAGTCTGGTCGGTCTGTGTGCATCATGTCATCTATGTCCTGGACACAGACAGACACAACAACAATTCTTAGTATAATAAAGGACCATTGAATGAATTGTTTATAAACATTTTCATGGCTCCTGAGAGGAAGAAGTATAGTTCTGTTATGTTGCCCAGTTTGAATAGGCAATAAAACTACCCACTCTTTCTTTGTTAGTGTAACACATTTAAGTCGTGCTGGATCCGAAACAACACATTTCCTAAAAAGGTCTGTCCATTATTACAACGTTACTTTCCATAAAGATGTAAAATTAAACTTTTAGTGGATGGGGAGCATTTCTCAGTCGAGTTTCTTTCATTCTACTATGTTTGTATATTGTCTCCATGCTGTACAGTATTCTGCCAAAGCCAATATTACTGTGGCAGCAGCACGACAAGAGCACTGAGAGCTGAGTTTGGTCAAAACCCCATTATGGCCCAGTTACTCATTTGTTCCATTTGGCAGTCTTACTGTAAATATACTGTGTAGTCTAATACACGCTGTAATAAAACTTCCTCAATGTTCATAGTGGATGACATCAGTACACTTTTTTATAGTTAAACAAAGAATTAAAAGACTTGCTTTTAAGGAAATTCAATTTCCGAATATATATACATCATGCCTAAGATTCACGACAAATTGGTCATACAGCAGGCAACATTTAAAAAGCACTTACTACTTTGAACTTTTTGAGTTTCTGCAAAGTACCCTAAAACAATATAGTTCAAAGCCAGACAGCACTTAGACTTGCATGCTTTTACTTCTTTAGTGTATTTTGCATCCTCTTTAGTATACTGTGTATTTTAGTGAACTGATGGTGAATCAGCTGGAGTAGAAACACTGGAGGAGTTTGAGGAATGACAGCAAAATGATACACACATGCACTCCAACCTTTCACCTCAGTCTAAAAGGTGTCTGTGGAGCCGCTGAATAAAATCCCCTGAGGGATGCAGAGGTGTGAGTGATGGAGAGGCCTTGCAGTTTCACCGCAGCAAGAGTCAGGTTAACCAGCAGTCACCACAGACACATGAGCATAGAAAGCTTTTATAATCAAATCATCAAAATAACTCATTACTTTATTACACATAAATCTAAAGTTAAATGTGAGTTATCTAAGCACAAAATGCCCAACCTCTATGTAGTGAGTAGTTTAAGCAGAAAACGGCCAACATCTATGCAGTGCTGAAGGATGCTATTGGAACTGCTGGATTAGGGTTACGACAACAAGTTCATGCGTAGTGGAAATGCATATTTTCACAGCACAAGCACTATCACTCTCTTGAACCCTCTGCACCCTGTTGAACTACCGAGTTGTGACACTGACTTGATACTGTATGAACCGGCCAAGTGTCAGGCTATTGTCAACATCACATCATAAACTCAGTGTCGCTCAATGATATTGCACAGCTGAGTAAATAAACTGCTCTTTGTGACAATAATGTTAATGATTTTGAATTGTTTATCCAGGATATCTACTCACTTGGGTAAAAGCCAAAAATATGATCTGTTACATCAGCCCATGCCTAAACCCAACAAAACTGCTGGTCTGTCTTTATTCTGCTTAGGATGGATAATATTAATAATATACCATGAATTCCCAACTATTTACCAGGGTTAATACATTGATTCTGTGAAATGTCTTCAGTCATCAGGGTTAATATATTGACATGCAATTATTTGCCCCAGTCTACATTTGCATTACATCAAAATCAAATTCTGTGGTTAATATATTGGTGAGGCTAATTCCCAACTGTGATTAATTCACTTATTCAATTGATACAATTGACTAAAACACTCTCATATATGGGAAATTGTTGTTTTTAATGTTCTATGTTCAGTATGTAACATGGGTATTGTTAACACACGTTTTGTTTAATACATGGTTTTGGTTTTTGCAGATTTGCCTAAAATACTGTCCTGAGGTTTATATGTGGTGCGACTTACATGTACCTAATTGTGAATATTTTTTAACTGTTTATTGGTGGCTGTCCTCAATCATGAATGGACTAAATCTCTCATTTTGAAAGTTTGTGCTGAAAGTATACTTCTGAACTTCACTCTGTGTATGTGTATAGCATCACTTTGAATCTGTATGACAGATAAGTGCAGATAGCATCACTTATGGTAAAAAATACTTCTTCGTTTATCCAGGAAACACCCCCTGCTCATTTCCAAGGCCTCGGAGGTGCACTGTAATGAAAGTCTGTTTTCATTTCCAATCAGGCCAGTTAGTATGTTTGCTTTACTCCTTGCAACAGAGGTTCAAGTCCAGAAGATCATTTTTAGCAACATTGCCCAGGGGTTGGCTCACCCAAAGGAGTCATCGAGGACTGTCCTTAGGGGTGGAAGGACGTGGAGGAAGCTGGTGCACTGGGGTGCAGGGTGGCCAAGGGGGTGGGGGGGGGGGGTCAGCATTAGGTTTGACGTGTTATCTCAATAAAAGCCCTATAGCCTTAGAGAGTTTGTTCCCATGAACCTGGCCTATATCGAAGGAAAAGGGCAAATCCCAAACCACTGTCTGACCCAAAGGCCACGTAATGATGTATATGCTCTACATGTTAGTGCGTGACGCCAAGACCACATATAGTTTTGGCAGTTGCGCAGGAGGAAAAAAAAACGCTTGAATGAAATCATGCCGAGTCGTAAGACTATAGCTACAGTACCACGCTGACTGTAGCTACTGCACTTTCAAACGGTTGACTTCTCTGTCCGTAACCTACTTTCACGCAAGGGCACTGATGTACTCTCTAGGCTGTGTTTGATGCCTCCTATGTCTCATTCATGCTGCAATCTGTGCATGAGTGATGGAAACGCTTCTGTGCGTCAGCGACGTTGTGCTGTGTGTTCCTGCATGCGGTACAATGCTCTCCACACAATTTCTGATGTGACTATGCAAACACACACGCACCTTGCGTGGATACTAACGGACAGATATGGACTGCGAGCGCATCATTTCTATGTGAATGAGGCCTTACTGTCTCTTGCTCACTCTACATCTGTACGCATGTGTGTTTTTACACTTACCAAAGAGGGTTTGATGCCAATACTCTCTGCTGCTTGGAATGCCAAAGTCAGGTTTCGAACCTTTAGAAGAGATAAGAGTTTAGTCTCATGTGGTGGTAAATGAACTAGATGAATCCCTCCTGTGTGTACATACGTACAATATACAATATACATGAGGCTAATAAGGTTTTAGCACTGGTCCTCCTGATTCTATGATTTTAATGTACAGAAGTCTTGTCAACTTGTGTAACAAATTAGCTAATTCATTTCCATACAGGTACACTCTAGATATATGTTTTTTAGTGATTATAAAGTTGCTGAAATTACATTGTATAATTTAAATGTAGATAGCCAACTAATTACTAATTGGCAAACAAGAGGCTGCGTTATTAACCAAATTTTGGGCAAATGTCAATTATTACAAAAATCTTTCACTTTTGAAAAGATCTGACTGTTACTGGTACTCTGGTAAGTCTCACACTTATATGTCTTCATGGTGGTAACATTACTATAGTTACTATAGCCTGTATAAAAGCCTACATAAAATTTCAATTAGAAACAAAAAATGTGTATCCCACTGCAAAGAGCATAGTGGCCTTTGCTACTAAGTTAATTGTTTTCAGGGCTTCTCTTAATTCTCAGCATATGTGTGTAGTTTTGTCACTGTGTGGTGCAGCGCTTGTTTATGAGACGGCGACTCCGTAAATACACAGGAACCTGTGGGAGGTAATCCCTTCAGTGAGCTATGTGGGCCTGTTTTGGGTCATTCAGCACGTATCCATACCACTCCCACTCTGACGTGTCACATGGAACAGACTAAATGACCAGACCAGTCAATCTTTATCTCTAAGTGTTGACCGTGCTCTTTAGGGAAATACACATTTTAATGTCAATCTGATCAATGAAATCAATCTATTGAGCTGTTTGTATAACTCTGTACATACTCTGGTGTGTGTAGTTGTGTGCAGTTTTTGGGCCTATGCTGTGGGGCTGTGATGTACCTTGTCCTCTTTGACCAGTTCCTGGTAGGGGATGTGGGCCGGCAGGTAGGAGTGGAGAAGAGCACAGAACGCAAGGCCGTCACTCCAGCTGCTGCTGAAGTTGGTCATGTCAATGTTCTGAGAGCGAGAGAAGCAGTTGGAGTGACCATTAGAGGCACCTTTGGGCTTGTTCTAATCTAAGCCAAACAGTTAGAACAGACATCAGCATAACAGGTGGATATACTGTTTACGCTATCAATCTCCTCTGTTTTGTACTATGTTGGTACAGTGGTGGGAAATAATTCAAGAGATCGGGAGACTCATGCAGCGCTATACTGCTTGTGGATGTTCTCAAGGATGGTAACTATAAGGGTGCCTATGACTGATTGCTCGGTTTGGTAGACTCACACAAAGAATTCTAACCAAGGAAACGCGTACCAAGCTTGTAGGAGCTTAGTCTGGCAATCCTACCATAATACTCGCCTTCTGAGAGACGGGCTTAACCTGCATCTATCAGATGCCTTACTGGCGCTGGGTGGAAAGCTCATTTCTAATTGGTTCCCACTTTTTTGGGAACGGAAATGCTCTAAAACGGCAGCTTCGCCAGACTGACTAGTTCGAAATTCACGTAAGAGGAAGTATGGGTGGGCCCAGGCTAGCATAACACAGAATTTCATCATGTTTTCCATATTACATCAATCTAAAAGGGTTTGATTTGCTATTATATAGCTGGATTGGATTCAATTTTGTAGGTAGATTTCAAAATTGTATCTTCTGGTTGTAATCATAATAAAAATAGGGCGTTTTTTTGCTGTGCTGTGAAGTGCTTTTGAATAATGCACTGTACAAATAAAATTTAAATTAATTGAATTGAATCTTACCTGACAGCTAATATATTGGCACAATTATTAGAAAACCAACACATCAACATCAAACAGGGAGCAATATAATATATATGAGAGGAATGTTTGCATGTGTTGCCATGAGATTGACACAGAAAGTAATTTTGGAATGTAGGTTGCATAAGAACATTTCCACACAACTTCCTCATAATTTGACAGCGAGGCACAGTCAAGAAACCAGGATGTGTTGAATCTAATATTATATTCAGTCATGTTTGATAGAAACTGGCTATCCAAACTATCAATCAAAATCATCCTAAATCTTTCTGACCTGTCTCCTTGCCCTTAAAATAGGGTAGCTGGATACTGGACATGCCCAATACTGAATCCTGCCCATATGAAACACTGGGGCTGATCTACCACAGTGCTCATGTTTAGTGTCCCTGGGGAGAGGGGAGGAGAGAGTAGAGGAGGATGTTGTGTGCAGGGGGACACGCAGTCGGGGCAGGGAATGAGGCCAGTCACTGGAGCTCAGGCCCAGGGGTTGGCCAATGGGAGGGGTGTGATAGATGAGAGACGAGTCCGCGGATGGAGGCAGAGGCTTCGGGTGACGTCTGCCCTTACAGGCTGCACCTTGCCCGTTGCAAAACAGCAAGCGCTGACCAGCAACGAGATAGACAAGACAGAGATAGTCTAGTCTAGAGAGAGGGAGAAACAGGGCAGAGCCTAGTCTTTAGAGATAGGGAGAGAAACAGGATATAGCCTAGTCTAGAAAAATAGAGAGACAGGACGGGGAGAGCCTAGTCTAGAGAGATAGAGACAGGACAGAAATAGCTAGAAAGAGACAAAACAGAGATAGCCTAGTCTATAGAGAGACAGGCCTGACAAAGCCTAGTCGAGAGAGAGAGAGAGAGAACAGAGATGACCTAGTCTTGAGACAGAGAGAGCTTCCTTTAAATTTGAGTAGGAGTGACATCATCGAGATACCCTAGTCTAGAGAGAGTGACAGGACAGAGATAGTCCATATCCCTAGACCACCACCTGGCCACCACCTATGGCTTGACAACCGCATAATGATGTGGGACTATGTCTTGGATTTATTAACATAGTAATTGCTAGTTGTCCTATTTTGCATGACCCTAGACAGCTGGGTTAGACCCTTGAGTGCTGTCTTCCTAGACTAATAAAGAAAAAACACAAGGGAGTTTCTCCTTGCACGTGTTGCTCGTAGGTGCTCTTTGCTGTGAAGCGCCATGAGAGAGTGTTATTGTAAACAGCTGTATAAATACTACTGAATTTAATTGAGCCTTGTCTAGAGAAAAAGAGCGACAGAACAGAGAAAGTCTAGTCAAGAGAGAGAGAGGACAGAGATAGTCTAGTCCAGAGAGAGAAAGAGAGAGAGGACAGAGATAGTCTACTCTAAAGAGAGCGAGAGAAAGTGGGAGCAACCAGACAGGGAATGTCCCACACACACCCTGTAGCTGCTATCTCCTGGTGCTTCCTGTGCTTTTCCCTCTGAGTTATTTGTTTTCCCTCTGAATCGCGACTGGGAATGTGGCGGCCATCCAGCGGCACCCTCTCCAGGGTACGGCTCTGGGGAGGCAGGCTGGGAGGGGACCTAGGCGACTTTGACCTTTCACCCCCCACCCCACCCCCACCCCTACATCTGGGTCCTTTGATTAGCCGTCAGATGTCAGAAAGCAGAGGGGCCGACCCCACCACTCCAAGCGGGAGGTCATTTTCGGGTTCAGCACCAGAGTCTCCTCTCGACAAGAAAGGGAAAAAAATGTTAGAGTACAGGGATTCTTTGATTATGAATGTCTTTGTATGTATAAGTGCATAAACTGTGTTGGGGCTATGGCCTCAGCTATCTCTCTGAAATGCCTTTAAGTCCCACTGAGCTGTAGTCTGATTGAAATGACCTTGACATGATTTCAGCGTGGTCCTGACATGACCTCAATGTCCCATACACCAGCATATGAAAAGAAAATATGCATTTAAAAGACCCACAGAAAACCACAAAACTGCTTGAGAAACTATGATAACAGACAGCCCACAGATCAAGGAAAGCCTAATGGGGGTAATGATATTTCTTTACTTTATCACTGTCCTACAACAAGTGTGGATGTACATCTTACTAAGCCATCATCATTAGGTCAGTATGTCTTGATCAGGGACATGTTGTCTAAAACCGTAGTTGCTTGTTGGTTGCAATGCAGTTGCCTATTGGCAACTGACTAGGTTGCAAACTAGTAAGCAACTTTGGTTTCGGAACACACATCCAAGGCCTGCATTGACATGCCACAAAGCATTCTTAGAATACCACTGTTTTAGGGATGAGGGGTTTTAGCACCGACCCATTCTCTTTATAGAGTTGAACTTTAACACAAGTATGACACAGGGAAGTGAAATGGTCATCTTGCTTCAACATTCAGTAGTCTCACAATTGCAATGTGGTCCTAGGCACATCTCTGATGCAATATTTGTCTTCACTGATCAGTGTGTAGTGAAAAAAAAAAGACTTGGAGACGTGTGTGTCTGTGGGTGGGGGTGGAGGCTTCCCTGTGTGGTAAGGGATGATTAGGCTCACACGCTGAGGAATGTGTGTTTGGGGGGTACTAATGTTAGAACAACAGCCGACTGAACCGCCACTGTGGGACCAGGCTCATGAAAGCAAACACAGCATCAAGTGACAGGAAATGTCTCAATGTGGACAAAGAAACTTCACTGAGAGAGAGAGAGAGAGAGAGAGGAGGGTGTTATTTATATTTTCATGAAGAATGCATTACGGGATCTTGAACCACCCATCACCATGTTCCTTAGCTTAAACCCTCAGATACTCCTAACACCCTGTTAACCCACTAATGTTCACGTCATAGAAGCTCAAACTGTGTAACTCCATGGTCATTAATAGTAACCATATTTGTGACATCCCCAGCGTCACACAACCGCATTTGCCCAGGTGGTGTGTGGAGACAATAACTTCCCTCAGCAAAAACTGCGCACTGATCTGCCTTTACATCTGTCTGATGAATTTAGTTGTGTGCCAGCGGCATACACAGACGGGGCGTCTGAAAAGGTCTGAGGCCTACTCGAGAGTGAACTGGGACACGACCACCGCAGACTTCACGCCGCTTCACGTCGAGTCTCATCACTCTCGCTCTGTCACTGTCAGGCCAGGAGCCAGGAGCCAGCCTCAGCTAAAAGTCACATGACGGATGGCATAACGAGTGTCTGAGGCGGTGGAGAAAGAAGAGAAAACGACCATGGCTGTCTCACGTAGCTCGCAGGCGAGCCCATTAACAGAGGGTCCTAATGGTGACTCTGAGCAATGGGAAAGAAAGATAGAAAAAGAGTGTAGGAGGTGTAATGAGATGGAGAGAGAGGTGAGGAGAGTGTAGTGAGATGGAGAGAGTGTGTGTGACGTTTTACAGAGGAGCTGCAATCAGCACACATACATGCACACACACATCCCCTGTGTTGCTCCTGCCTTTGTTTTCGGCAGTCTGGAGGCAGGAAAAAGAACAAAAAGTGGCTAAAAAAGCTCGCTCTGAGGTAAGGAGCCACACAATGAACCATTAAGGCCTATGGTTGCTGCAGTTTACAGCCCTAGAGAGAGAGTACTGGAGAGAAAACAAACGCAAATAGATGTGAACTGACAAGGTCATGAAGCTCCAGGTGACTACAGGCCACAGTTGCAGCTATCATGTCTGCTGTGTGGAATGGCTGTGAACTAAACACATCAGTCAAGGAATTTGAGGAGTCTTAGCAGGCCTTCACACAAACTAGATAAGACATTCCTCATCTTGGTTCCTTCTCCATATTTGCACAAATATACAAGCTCTCTAAAATACAACCCATGTGCTCATGTGATATCCGCTGGTCCAAATTACCACTGGTTTAAACAACTGGTGTAAACAAAACAATCAATTACTGTTTTTCCTAAGTGCACATGTTGCTGCTCACTGGATCCAATAGTATGTGTTTGTGTGTAAAAAAAATAACAGCAGCTGCCATCCCTAACTAGAGTAGGCAGGTGCACTGCTCCTTTAAGACGTGTTGCGTGCCCAGCAGGGGTAGCAGACGGAACAGCTGACCAATCTCTCTGTCCCTGAGAGATGGCCTCCCCAAACGGAGTCTGCCTGGTTCTGCTTTTTCTACACAGACCCACAACACACAGCGGGGGAGCGAGCGAAGCGAGGCGAGGCAAGCGGATGAGTCCTTTCCCAGCACAGACTGACTCAATCCCACCTCTGAATGCCCCAAAGGCCCCCTGTTTTCTTTTCTCATTGTCCCTTTCCTATATAAACAGCGTTCCCCCCCGTCATCCCCACCCCCCTCCAAAGTATTTTGCTGCATGTTGTTTGAGCAGGAGCTGCAATGCAACTCTGTGGCTGACCTAAATAAAGCACATCAAACATTGAGACAAGAAATAGGCCAGGAAGCTGATGGACGGTCGTCTGATGATCGTTATACAATAACTTCCAGGGAGGCCACACATCAATCGATGGCAAAACAGTCATAAAGTGACTCACCAGGCCGGGGCTGGATGTTTGTTACAGTGACTGGATGAGATGGAGTGTGTCCCCCGTCACAGGGCAACCTTGCCAAAGTCTTACCTTAATGACCTTCAAAGCATTTTAGGGACAATTGTGGCATAGTTAGGACAACCCTCAGGCCAAGTTGTACTGTGAAAAAACAGCCTAGCAACTTCCTTGTCGACGAAGGATCAAAGAAAACAAAGATTTTCGGCACACTGGAGAGCAACCATTTTAACTTACTTTCATTTTATTATCAAAACATTATCATTATCAAACTGAATTCACCATCTGAAATAAAACTGAATTCACCCACTGGTGTGTATTGCGCCACCTTCTACAATATGTCTGTGTATTTATTATAATGTAATTGCTGTATTTGTCCGTCACAACATGAGTAATGAGTTTCAGACAACCTGCATCATATCAAGGGCATCGACTAATGATCAGAAGATTTGTGAACCGTGATAACAGTGAAGTGACCATGACAAATATGAACCTGTAACCTCCTTCACGACACAGATGTCCTTGGCATAATTAAAAGTCAGTCATGACGCTTGGTGTCCTCCCCGAGGAGCTTTCATGATCCTGTCACAAACCGTCCTCAGCCAGCACCTACATATTAAGGCTGCTGAGCAGGAGACTATGTGTGCTACGTGCCGAGTCCCACTGTCACATAGTATAAACCCATTGGGCCCTGTGGCCCCCCATGGCTCCGCTTGTCGTTGGGGTCATGCAGGTGGGAGCATTATGAGGGAAGGAGCTGTGAACGGCGTTCTGAGGATGACAGCGATTGGATAAGAAGGGAGATTGTATGGGGAGGGGGCACTTTCGCATCTCGTTCACCATAGAAACAGCACGCACACACTTTTGTTGCTGTTTCTCCCATGGGCAAATTAAGGACTCTGCATTCGACTGGCCTGGTCCACTCGAGGTCTGCAGGCAACGCTAATCAATAAACTATTAATGAGAGTCACACACTTACACAGCTGCACATTGCTCATGGCCTCTGCCTGCATGCTTTGACCAGCAGTATGACACACACAACCACACACACAGTCATGTTTAGCTCCTGTGTCAAATATACAAATAACTTTGTATCTTCGCTCATCTTAGACAGGTTTTCATATATGCATTAATACTGTAGACAAAAAAATGCCTTGACACACACCCAAGTGATGCATCGGCAAAGTCTGTTTGCAAAGTCAACAAGCTGTCATTGATTACGATGTAGACCCTTTTTCATTTAAATGCAATTACCACACGCATTTTGGCCGAGGTCCTAGTGACAGCAGCACAGCTGTCTGATGAGCTGCGCTCAGGTGACCTGCGTCCTTGCCCCGCCGGCTCATGCAAAGGGCTGGCGTTTACTGAGCAGTGGTCATTGCTCAGGCCTGCCTCTGGCAGGACGCACAGGACAATAAAGCAGCCAGTTTCCTGACACTTCATCTGGACAGAGCAGGGAAAGCTTGCAGTTGGGGGGTTGGGTATAAATGGGAATGGGAAGAGACAGGGGAGAGCAGTGTGCTTGAAGCGAAGGAGACGGAGGAGGGGACAGTCAGTCGATATTCATACCGTTAACACTCGCTTTCAATAATGTCTCTCCCTGTGGAAATGAATAAGGCTTTATGCAATTTATGGCGAAAGGTGCTGTCAGAAGGTCGTGGTTATTCATCACCCTCCTCAACCCCAGCTCTTCTCACCCCCACCCTCATCGCACAAACATGTTGGAGGGTCATACCGCTCCAAAACACAGACCCATAATAAACACTGCTCAGACACGTGTGCCAACGTGTTTGTTTCTGCATTTGCTCCCACGGAGTGTGTCGAGGCCGGCTTTGTATGCCCTCCTGACAAGGCTGTCCATCTTCAGACGTTAGCAGGTAATTGGTCCTTAGACGAGGACTGTTTCTTATTACAGAGGGTCCAAGTTGTCTGCACTGACCTTTTCCCTGGGCCGACATTAAGCTCAATTTGCAGCTTGTGTGCTCCTGAGGTGCCTAACCTTTTCCCGGGTGCAGATCAGGCAAGAGGCCCGTGGCCATGTTTGTACCAGTAAGCATCTCTGAAATCATTGAGAAGAAAATGCTGTTCTAAACCGAATTTAGTCTGCTTTATACAACAAGATTTATTTTAGTCTTTTATTGCACTACACAGGAAGTGTAAACCAAAACTTTGATTGGTTAAGCAGATCTACCTATTCAGTCCAGTCTATAAGCATTAGTTAAATTTTGGAAAGAACAGAAATGATGTGGATTGCTGTAAAGGACTCCTCTCCCTGAGAGTCTATAATCTAGAGATGATTAAAGCCCTGAAAAGTAAACTGAGTCGCAACTATTTGTTGCATGAATTCCTGTGCTGAACAGGAAGTAGATGAAACAGAGACCATTTTGTGCAACTGCATTTTGTGAAATATGTCCAAATGTTTCAAAAGATATCTTAAAAATGTAAAAATGTTTAAAAGTAGATTCAAAACAAAATGCTACAATAGGCGCAAGTATTATACATTATATAATCCTTTAGTTGCCCAAACTCTCTCATGTTGATCCTGATAGGGGGATATGCAAAAGCTAACATCGGTTTAATGCCCAGAAGTCATTGTTTCATTTTTAAGTGGATTTAGTTACACAAAGACCAGATGGAAAAAATTCATAAATCATTTAACCGACAACAAGAGTCTTTATTGTCTTAAACTAAACTTCTTAACTATTAGCTAAAGCCTCTTAGGACATTCCAGAATCCATAGGGTTCTTGTACGCTCTCCAGCTGGGGGGAGAGCAGTCTCCTGGCCAGGGAAAAGTTGTAGACAAGAAAAACCTCAAATTGGTATTGAAAAAATGGTAAGCATACATGAGCCCATTAGAAACTGTGAAGGTACTGTGTGTGTGTGTTGTACAAAAATAAAATACCATCCACATCTGTCAGTAGACAGAGAACTCTGCAGTCAATGAGGGATCAGTGTGATGACATTAGCAGCCATAGCTGTCGTGTAGCGTAGCCCCCCCCAACCCCTCACCCACAACACACACACCACCCAAACACTCGCACAAGCACTTTTCACCACTCATATCAAGAAAACACCTATGTAATCACATGACCAGAATTGTGAGACTGACTTTGCAAACATTCAGTCCTCAACACTCACAAACACCAACCTAACACATTGCACTACAAACACCACCTCCCCCTCTACCTTTCTGAAGGCATTACGTAATGGAGTGCTATGAACAAAATTCAAAGTGATGAAAACTGTTATTACTGAAATACTGAAAGCTGAAATTAGAGGCACGGATCTTCCAAATCAGGAGGGAGAAGTCTTATCATTTTCCATGAGAGAAACAACATCATACAGACCAGCGTAGTTTGTGTAAAGCAGGGTAATGTAGGAAATTTACAATCCATTTACTTAACAATTGTATCATACTGAAATTAATCAGCCGAATCATGCCACTTTAGTCTTTGAGAGTTTGGGGCATATGAGGAACATCAGGAATCAGCCACTAACACTAATTGAACTGATGTATAAGTGATGTAAACAAGAGTTATGAGACCCTTGGGGAACAACTGATAGACTTTGGGGGAGATGGAGAGATCTTAATGGTGGGATTTCACAAGGAGCTATTTCATGGTGGAGAAATCCAATAGTTTACACATTATTGGTTTACACACTATTGCTCAATGTATTGGCAGATCCCCAGAAACAGAGCGAAAGAAAGAATGAGAGTGAGAGAGAGAAAGAGAGAGAGAGAGTTATGGCGAAGAAAAAGACGCATCAGTGTCAGATATGAGTGAGGTCGTGGACCTTTGGCCCCTACCGGATAGCCCTCTGTTTTCTTCTGGCACCACTTCAGTAGAGCGTTTCTCTTAGATCCTCCATACTCCCGCGCCAGGGCGGCCAAGGGGTCCTTTCTTTCCGCTCTGTCACCAGGGGACACCACACAAAGTGATGGGGAGATAGAAAAAGAGATAGAGTGAGAAAGAGAGAGAGAGAAAGAGTAAAAACACTCAACATCTGCTGCATGTGTGAGAATGACAGATGTGTTTTGGTATGAATGTGGAAGTGCATGTGGGGGGACCATGTTTGCAAACAACCAGAGCTTAGCATCGCCGAAGACCTGTCTGTCTCATAGCCAGAATGTGACGCTCCAGCTAAATGCTTCTGTTAGTAAGCAACTCGCTAGCGTACGTACATGCAGTCCTGCCTAATGCGGCTGTTTCGCCTTCCAATGTAGGGGTCCATAGGGTTCTCTCCCTGAGGGTGCCACAGCATGAAAGTTAATCAGCGTGCTGAGCACAATCATGGGAAGAACTGGAGGCACCGTGGTCATTGCACTTAGAATCATGTCCACTAACCTCGCTGCAACCGGCCTGGAGCAAACATTAGCCATTCCGCTTGAACAACAAGGGTAGAGAGGATGGGGGTCTGTGTGTATGTGTGTTTTTAAGGGGTGGACATCTACAGTTCACTGCTGGGAGATTCGTCACAATATGTCTAGGGAAGCTTTTTCTTCCCCAGTGAAATAATATACTGTGACAAATTGTCTGAGGCTGTGATATTGCAGACAGGCCAGTGGAAAAGAAAACAAATGCATAATAGTGAAAGAATGAATGGACAGCACATGAGAAACCTACAAAAGATAATTAGATCTACAGTTCTTCAAATTAGTTAGTATTCAATAGTGTTGGTAAAGTTAGCTGTTGAATAATGTCAAACGGACCTTCTGAACACTAAGATATCAAATGATTCCACAACAAATAATATTAATAAAGTTAATAAAACAACAATAATAATTACTTCCTCCTATGTCTACACATATCAGCTCCATAAGTGTACTGTAGAAACGGATATTAGTATGAAACTAATAAAACAGAGGAGAAAGTCATTTCCAAGTATCAATGCCTAAGGGGCTGACAGAACAATGGGGGTTATTATCATTAGTAAAGAACACAAATGTTTCCCGTATTTAAACATCATGACTTGAAACATGATATGAAAGTGTAAAAATGTATTTAAAACAACGACAAATACAAAAGACAAAAATGTCTGACAATCGTTCAAGATCTTAAGTGTCCACTATTCCTTTTCTCTTTCCCTTCAAAAAAGTTTTATTGACAATCCTAATATAAGCATTCAGTCAAAAGTCAAATACTTGTTGAGGGTAGCCTCCCTAGTAAAACACAAGAAAGATACAATCATCAATGTCAACACTTGGTGTTCACATTTGTCACCTTTAGCACATCTTGCCAATGCCACACAGACTAACAAGGTGTATGAGGCGGTTGGGAGTGGCAGTGGAAACCACTGTATTAAGCATTTGTTATCTGACATACAGTGTATCATGATTGTCAACCAAGGTTGATTTTCTTATTCAATACATGAAGATACATAAAGAAAAATACATAAAGAAAAAAGTGTGGCCTTCTTCTTAATTTTCCTCTAAAGACAAGAATATTTGATATCCATAAATAAATGTTATATTTTACACATTTTATTCTAAAACAACCCTACACTTGTCTTTTGACTGACAAAGGTAATTTTTAAGTTTTCATCAACATATCAGATAACCGACCTGAAGTTCATTCATGGTGCAGTTTATTTTCAGAAAATGACTGCATGCACATCAATAAATATTTTCCAACCCACCAAAATATCCCTCAAATCATCTGGGTAGGGCTGCCATACAGGGATCTCTGTGTTTACCTGAGCTTACTGTTGTCCCATGTGTAACCGTAAGAGCCCAAGGAAGCGCATAATGCTGCTGGGCTCTTAATCACTGACTCCAGTGACGGGCTCTTCCTCATGAAAGACGCAGGCTTTAGTTCATCATTTGGGCTTGAGAGAGGGTCTGAGAGAGAGAGAGAGAGAGAGAGAGAGAGAGAGAGAGAGAGAGAGAGAATGATAACGACAGATTAATGTTGAAACTTTAATTTTCTTCAGATTACTCACCATGATTAATGTCCATAAAAGAACCGTCTGGTTTGCAGGGAAATGACCATCCCATTAATTTCATTTATCAGCTGCCAGTTGCCCCTGACTTTTTTAATAATATCAGAGCAAAATCAATATGGTGCCATTTGTAATTCATTTTTGCTATCATCAGCAACATTTGGTAATTTTTGTGTGTCATTAGCTTTTGTTCTGTATTCGGTAAGTAAATTTGTTGGTTCAGAGTGAGAACAGTGTTTCGGTTACCAGAGGGAAGTATGTCCACGGCAACTGCGTGTTTTGAGACCGCTTACCAGGGTGAGAGAAGTTGACCTTTCTTGGTGTGGTCTTAGACAGTGGCTTGATTGCAGTGTGCCTCTAGAGTACCAAAAACAAAATATCAAAATATGTTTGATTATGCGAGGAGCTTTCACCCACACACATGCAAACATGATGGGTGGACAAATCCCAAACTTTTGACATCTAGGGACATAACTTGCTTGTGAAATCATTTTCTGGCCTGAAGAATGAAGAATATGAAACCCTTCCAAAAAGGCATCACGCTTATCATCTGAAAAATATTGCAAAGGCTGGGGCCGAATCTCTAGGTCTAGTGATTTGTATTCCCCTGGAGTGCAGATGAGGCGGCTGATGGATCATGGGATTTGTAGTACCTGAGTAGGGTGCACTGTAGCAGAGGGGGAGGTGCTGACAGGTATCCCACTCAGTGGGCTACGTGTGGAGAGGCTGACCTTCACTGTTTTAGCAGGACCGTCTGGAGAGAAGGAAAAAATAATGAAAACATCAAAGGCACGCATTAGCCAACACATGATGAAAGCAGTAGGCAGGGCCTCACATCCAACGCTTTTGAAAGTGCTCATAATCCTACCACGGTTGGGTCAAACTAATTATATGGGTGTTCAAGTACACCAAGGAGATAGATCCATTTCCCACCAAACAAAGCCTATATTTAATGACTTGCCGTCTGGCTCTCAATAATGAATGAGCATGCATCTCCTCCCATCACGCACAGGTCCTCCATCACAAAGACCAGAATAACTCATGCCCATTGTCAGTGCCTCTCCTTCCTCCTCTGTGGGTGTATATTTTCGGTCAAGTGATTAGCATTAGATAACGTTGCAAATCGGAGTGCTTTCTGATGGTTCTAATCCCTGGCAACCAGCTGTTGCGCGCACTTTGTTTGTGTGTTTGTGCATGTGTATGGGCGTCATGTCCTCACTCTCAAGCGGCCGGTCAAAGTTCTTGATGAGGGATTTGACGGAGGCGGCAGTCTTGGCCTGGCTACTGCTAACGCTGCTGGTGGCACTCTCGCTCCCATTGACGTCGGAAGGGGTGTTGTGGGTCCGCACGGGGACGCCACACAACTGGGCTCTATCCTCTGGTTGAGGCCCACTTCTCTCCTCACTCTGCACCCTACAGAAAGGAAGGTGGGGGGCCATAAGGCAACACAACTACAAACAAGAAAGGTCTATAAAGCAGTGGGATACTACAGCAGGTCACTGGGACAAGAAAAGCATAACAAAATGCAACATGAACGAATGCATGAATGAGTATTGGACATATACAGTACAGTAGTGCTGGCATACAGTTGTCTTGAGCTTGTACATCAATCACAAACATCTTCACGAATATTCATTACAAACAAGAATATTCCTCTGTGGATTGTAAAGAGGCAAACGTTGAAAAGTGCAGCAAGGATTAAAACAAATGCCATTGTAATAAATGACACCATAAAGGCTCTACAGGTTTGATCTCACATTTATTGGCGTGAAGCAATAAATGCACGCAACATAATGATTCTACACATTGAAGTATCTCTACTTTCATATTTCAGCTTTCCTAACAAGCAGCAATGGTCTTCTTTTTCTAATACACACAACTCAAAAGGCATTTTGAATGTCTTAATTGCACAGTAAATAAATAAAAACATCTCAAAAACCCTCTTAAGAAAAGTAGGCAGCGGAGTATAATCTGAGTTAGATAATCACATGCTGTTGTAAGCACAGGCTGTGCCTGTACAACAGTATTGTCCCTCTCCACACTGTTTAGAGCAGCCGAAGCCACCATGAAAATAACCTGAGACTAAATGGCCTCGGAGGTTCTGCCAGCAGATCAGAAAGATTTCCCTGACATTGGTCCAGCTATTATCAGGTGCACCCGCACTGGAGTAATGATCCACCCTACTAGAACACAGCTGTCGTGCTCAAAGACTAATGAGGAACATTACAGACTAGTCAAACTCAAAAACTGCACGTTACTGCTTATAGTATAATACTGTGATATTGCCATCAGCAAAATCATTTGCACCACAAAAATAATTCTATGATACAGGACAAGAAAAGTCATTCATGTCAAGTCAGATGACTTCAGGACATTTTGTCAATAACAAAACAATAACTGGTGAACAATGTAATTAGAAAGTGGAAAATAATTAATCAATTCCCATACAAGACCTAAACTCACATTTACCATTCTATCCATAGATTCTGTGCTGCCACCTAGCGACAATGCATTTGTAGTGTGATTTAGGAGACAGACAAGAAATGATGCTGAAGTGAAGCATTACAGGTTTTGAGATCCTCCATGAAATGAAAATGGCTTTGATGTTACTTTATTATGGATTTTTTTTTTACAAACATCAACTATCAACACATCACAAAGACAAAACAGAATGAAAACTGACATACATGAGGTGCTGCATATGGAATGAAATCTTTACAAAAAATAATTTTGTAATTGTAACATGAACTCCATGAAGTTTTAACCAATAAAGTACAATCTAAAACTGGCAAAAGTGAGGAATTTGGCGGTTTTATCATGTATTGGCTTTTTGTCCTAAGGCAATTTAAATAGGTATTTCTAAACTTCTAAAACGGTTTTGAACATCAGTAAATTAATGGAAATATATAATTGCTCAAAGGCACAGTTAAAACAAGCCCAACGCTTGGATATGAATTGCAAGCTGTACAAACATTTAAATCATTTGACAATACACATTTATATTTAACTGTAAATCAAAGCATTGTCACATATCAAAAATTCACATGTTTTTGCCATTTTGCCAAGGCAAATTCTGACAAGCCTGATAAATAGACCTGAACTCTTTCCAGTACTCTTGGTACGCAATGTTACATGTCTTCACTTAATACTATAAAACTGAAAGGCCTATTGGGAGTGGTAACACTGTCTTCTGGCAGTCTTCCTGCATGCCTATCTGCCTTCTACCGCTGTTTTGGTCTCAAAGGCAGATCCGGTGGTAAGTCTGAAACAGAGAGGATGGGAGAGGATATAAAAGGCATCTGATGACACAGCAATCATGACAATTTTAACCCAGAAATTACTGGGTTTTATTACAGATTGACAGTATTAATCATGTGCCTCTTTTAAGGCAGCGGTACCAGGTTGGAAGGCCTTACAGATCATGAACAACTTTAGTACATAAGCAAAATGCTCACCATCCTGCATGCATTTCTGAAATTCATAAAAACATGAGAATGTTTTTATAAATATAAAACATGAATGTTTTACAGAGATTGTACAGCCACCAGTTCAAAGTTCATTCTACAGTTTTGTGCAAAACGAATTTTTAAAATCCAGTTAATTAATTTCAAGTTCTGTTAAGACATTCATTGGAATCGTTTGATGGATGGATTGGAGTCCGTGCTGCAGTTGCTCAGAGCAGACAGCAGGTGGAGCTCTATGCCAGACAGCCAACTCAGAGATAATGAGCAGTTATATCAAGCAAGAGGAACCTGGCATTTCAAGAGCATTTCACCAGAAGAGAGAGAAAGAAAGAGAGAGACAGAGACAGAAAGTGCATACCATTATTTCAACCAGCAGAAGAGAGTAAGGAAGAAGAGGCAAACAAACTCATCCACAGCAGAAGCAGTGCAAGAAGGCAAAGAGATCAGGGCAGCACACAAAGCTAAACCTCTACTAAGCATACACTCGCAGCACACTGCCTAGTGCCCCCACCCACCCCCCAAAAAACATTCACTACCAATGAAAGCACTCAGGGCGGCACCCGCATCCAACTCACCTGGGTCCTCACCCAAGGGGGCGGCCATGTCAGAGGGGCAATCCGCTACAGCATGAGGTCAGGGAGCTTCTGAGAACGAACACTGGGAAAGGAGCCTCCGCTAGGCCGGAGGATGGGGCAGACGAGGGGGGCGAGTGGGGTAACTGCGGAGGCTACTCGGCTACTACACATCGACCAGGATGGACTAATGAGTGAGATACACACTGTGAGCGCACAGTAGTATGGTACATGAACGCGGATATTATTTAAAAGTTTTAAAAGCGCAAAATAGGAGACAGTTGGGTCTCGATTTCATAACATTGATTGTGTTTTGTCTGAAGTGTGTGGTGCAACAAATCTCAGATTTCCTTTGGGACTGGGCTTAATTCATGCATATGAAACTGGCCCATGGTAGCCTGGTTCTCACATATACTGATTTGCTATGCATATCAGTTAGGCCAATTTCATATTATCTCCAGCTTCCAGGAGACATAGATCAAAATGCCTCAGCAGTCATTGGATATGCCTACAACCAATCAGACCAGTGATTGCAGAGAAAGCAGTAGAATGCATCATTATTTAAAATAAAACACGTGGCCTAAATCCTTCATGTTGGTGAGGTTTTGATTGGTTCCCTTTCTCAAGCGACCAGGAAGAAGTGTAGCTCTCTTAGCTAGACTAATAATGTGTATGGGTATGTGTGAGAACCAGGCCAGCCCCATGGTCTAAAATCACAGGCGGCCTTGTAATCATTCTTGAACTTCTTTTGGAATTTTTTTAGCATCAACCTTTCGATGGTCAACCCTAGTCTACTCCTGACACAACAGGAAAAGTGTTCATGACTCCTGAAAATCCAGATAAAAAAAAAAAAAAACACTGCCAAAAAAACTGCAAAAAAACATGACAATTTTTTGGACAAGAACTTGCCACCTACAGTACTCTCAATATTATACAGTACCACAACCTTTACCTATATGGCTCATCAATCTCACACGAGACATCACACACACTTTTAAACAGTATAGACAATAACACTCATGAGCGCCCAATCAGCTGCCAGTATATCTATGTTGGTCAACTCTGGTTAATACTCCGATTCTCTATAGATGTTTTTTTTTTATTGCCTTGGGACGAAAAAGTACTGGTGAATCCACAGTGACACAGACACCAAAGGGAAGTGGAGAAAGGACAGCTGGACAGTTAGGCAGCAGCTCCGCAGCTCAAAGCAGAGAAGGAGGAGGAGGAGGAGGAGGAGGAAGAGGAGGAAAGCACCCTAATGGTACAGGGCAGCTGGAGCCATGAGGGGTGTTAAGAGCTTTTTTTTGAATGCTTAGTTTTGTGAGGCCTGAAATCCAAGGGATGAAAACTGTCATGAAATCCAATATATACATCACACAGGGACTCACGCACTACACAAACTCCTTCGCACTGTGTAATCATCAGACTACAGTCTACAAATGGGTCCATACTTAAAGGATCAATAAACTTCTCCCATAGCTAGGCACTAAGTAAACAGATTAATGAGGGTCATGTTCAGCTGAGGTGTGTAAAAAAAAAAAAACACACGCACTAGCAACTAACCCGAGACAAACTGCTCTCAGTGTGTGCTGACAGAGACACTGTGGGCATCAGGCACAAGCTGACAGAGGCACAGTGGACAGCAGGAGAAGAAAGAAGTTTTAAGAGACAGAGAAAGACACCATTAAAAAGATAATTGGGGTGAAGAAGGGGGTGGACAGAAAACAGACAGATAGAGAGCACAGACAATGAGGTGCTGTTATGTAGCACCCCCTACTGGTCGAGCGGCCTACCTGCCCATCTGCAGCTGCTCCAGCTCACCGGCCAGACGACTGCAACGCTCCTGCTCCTCCTGCAGGTGGCGCCGCAGCGCGCGCACTTCCTGCTGCGCCTCCACCTTGATGTCGTTGGCCACCACCACAGCCGTCTGCAGGTCGGCCTGGAAGCGCAGCCATTCCTCTTTCTCCTCCTGAAAGCACAGAATGAGACAAGGCATGAAACTGTTCAACAGGAAACCCAGGGAGAGACAAAGTGCTTTCATCTAATTGAATATGTATGAACTTTTATGAATTTATCATCTTATAAATAAATACATTTATATATATATATATATATATATATATATATAAATGATATAATATATATATGCTACAATAAAAAATAAAGTGTCTATGTAATTTCTGGTCCAGTCTACTGGCAGTGGGAAAGCGTGGCGATGTACAGTAAGTGCATGTGAACGGGTAAAGACACACCCCCACCTTCATCTGTCTATTCAAAGCCTTCAGCTGCTTCTCCACATCCAGCTTGTGCTCCTCCACCTTCTTCAGCTGGTCTGCAACAATACCAACAAGGTGCATGTCAGGACACTGGCGTTGAAATAAACAAACGTCAAAAAATAAATAAATAATATAAAACAAAATAATAATAATAAAAAAAAACATCTGCCACTGTTCTTACCAAATTAGGATCTATTCCTGTGTCATCGGATCACACAGTATCTGGTTCTAACACGACTGACTGCTTAGCACTGATGTATGGTAGCTAGCAGCAATAAAATATCAGATACTAATCTTACATGTAATGGGACACAAAGCTGTGCCTGAGAGGATAATTGGCATTAAAGCATAAATCTGTGGTCCAGAGCAGCTCCAGAGGACTGCTGTGTGCCTTGAATGTACTTGATGCCTGCTGTGTTTTTGTCTAAGCTGGCAGGGGGGGGGGGCACTCAGGCTGGGAAGATTATCACATAGCCTTGTACATCACCATATCCAGCCTGGCAGAATCCACTCAGTGGATGGTATTAATCACGACATGGTCTCCTGCCAGGAGCCAAGCGTCTCTGGCGGCCTTTTGGCGGGCAGAGAGACACTATGGGTCTCCAAGCTCCCCTACGACTAAAAGCAAATCCAGACCCTCTCTATCGTGTGCAAAACACAGAAGGATACAATTCTGAAATGATAAAAAATTGAGTCGGATAGACCAGTGCATATTTAATGTACTGTATTCAGTTATATTTTTTCGCATTTTTTTTTCATTTCTTATTAATATTTAATTTGATATTTAAAATACCAGTAATGAAATACCTATACGTTTTTGGCCAAATAGATTCAAAGATGGTAACTCTCTCAAGTACAGATGCCGCTGGTTCAATTTCACCACTCCCGTCCCATAGTGTGGGAACATGTTAGTACAAGTAAAGCCGTTAGAAGGTAGCACAAGACCTTTCTGATCACAAATGTATCCTATATGAACACACACATTAATGCTGTAAAATGGTTTCCTATTGCAAAGTTGAAGATAGTCTACTCGGCATGGAGTTCTAAACACAAACTCTCTTGGACACGCGCACACACACACACACTAAAGTAATGAGAGTGTACAGTAAGTGTCTCCTACTCTCCAGGTCGAGGATGGTCTGTTTGGTGTGGAGGTGCACCGCCTGCTGCTGCTCCACGTGGTCCTCCAGCTCAAAGATGGTCTCCTTCAGGTCCTTGATCTGGGCCTCCGACTGCTGCACATGCTCCTGCAGCTCGCTAACGTTCCCGCTCAGCACACTCTTCTGTTCCTCCTCCTGCTTCAGCACCTGCTGCAGCTCTGCCTCCGTCTGGGGCACACACACACACACACACACACACACACACACACACACACACACACACAC
>JAGFZM010000007.1:1921103-1993699 GCA_017657215.1 Limnothrissa miodon | reverse complement strand
CACACACACACACACACACACACACACACACACACACACACACACACGCAGACATACGTAGTAGGTCAGTTTTTTTTTTTAACTAGTATAAACCTCTTCTCGGATAAATTAGTTTTACATAGATCAGTTGGTCATAATATAAATAAATACATACAGTAAAGACAATAATATACAATGTTTGTAGTTCAGCTACATATTGGCATTCAATTGAGTGACCACCAGGACCCTAGTGACCTCTAATGAATGATACGAAAGAGGATAAGTGCCAGTAAGGCTCCCATCTCAGTTTGACCAATAGATATCTAAAGATGTCTGCGTACCTTTGAGAGCCTGAGAAATAATGATACAAATCTATGACAATGACTAAGACAATGGCCTTCTGAAGCACTTAAACCCATTATGTGTAAGTTTTATTTTTTTCGTATGAGAATTTCTCCCATTTATCGGCGAAGTGGTATACTGCACACGTTTGAATAAAATGTATTAGCCCTCCCCTTCCCACGGTCCTCATTTCCCATGGTCCTCATTTTGAAAATGGCGGCGCAAAATGGATATTCTCATTTGGTACCCAACCACAAGTGGAAATTAGTGGAAAATGGAAATTACCAAGTTTACGGGAACACTACAATTTATTCATGGAGGTAATTACCATCATTTTACATTATATTTTTAAAATAAAAAATATATTTTTAATAAAAGACGAAGATAAATAGAAGATAAATCCTACACATAGTGGCTTTAAGGCCATGTTTATTGTTTTAGTCATGATGATGAAAGCCTTGCAGGGCAAACCAACACCGATTGTTGAGCAATAGCAGTTTGGACATTGCTATTTTTAACCAACGCTGTGACAACGCAGACACCCACCTCAGAGCTTATTCGTTAGTCATATAATTACTAATGGCGGAGACTATCTCTACACACTCCATCATACGGCTAATCCAAAGGAGATGACAAAACTAGGTTACTCATCAAGGCCTGTAACTTCATAAAGCACGGGAGATAGATGGCACCGAATGCTTAGTCTTCACACTACTACACAATATTCCTCTGCACTGTGAGACACAGACTCAGTAGATATAATTGAGGAATAGCAAGAAGAAAAACGCTTTTCACTAATTATGATTTAGTGACCTGGCAACTACACCCGATGAGGTTGCTGTTAGTAGAATTTTCCACACGTCATCAATTCCTGCAAGAATTCCGATTGTATCAAATTCAACATTCATATCTAAAAATAAACAATGACTGCCTACGCCGTCATTGCCGCATGGTGGAGAAAGATGATGCTTTGTTTTTAAATAGATCCATATGACTTGTCACACCCTGTCACACTCTTGACAGCGAGAAGGCCCCGGCGTGAGTCACTCGACGGCCCGTGGCACACGTTCCGCCAGCGCTTCAATGACATCACCGGGTCTGATTCACTCGCCACGCCCGTTTGAGCGCGCTGACAAACACCACAGAAGTTTATTACAAGGCGACTGGAATGACCCAGCACTACTGTGAGCCTGGGAGGGGGGAAACCCACTGCCGTGTGCACTCATGCACATGCTCAAAGAGTCCTCAACATGATAATTCATGTTAGGATTTGTGATGACTATAATCCCTCCGCATCAATCTGTAATACCTGCCTACTCAGCATGGACTGAGAGATTTGAGTTCAGCCCATCAAAACCTTTTGAACTTTTACGTCCAGTGTCAAGCGGGTGCTGTGCCTTTAAAGCTTCTTCAAAACTCATTGGCCCCTAGAGAGAGTATGAATTTACAATTTAAGAGCAGCGGCATCTCAAAAAAATGTCAAAATTTAAGAGCAGCGGCATCCCAAAAAACATTCACTAAATTTATGTTCCTCACCCCGCAGGTTTTGGACGCCAAACTCTGTCATCAGCACAGAGCACTCACACGCAGGGATTACCCCCCCAGCATGGTCACTCTTCAACTCCAATCCATATTTTTGGGAAAACTGCACCCCTTTAGCCTTGTTTCATCCATCTACTCCACAAGTCTTTCTCACAGTTTTGCAGTGCGGAGGCCGCTGCAGTGAGGGTGGGGGAATGGCTCAGCGCTGAGTCAGACTTCGGAACCTCACCTAATCGCCACAGCTGGATGAGCTCAGAGTGCTCACAAGACACTCAGGGGCCAGTTGTCTGGATATGGGTTCAGAATTTGGTTGCCCAAATAAGAACTTCAATGAAGAGCTCCACTTAAAAAGGGTGTTTTGATATAGGACTAGGTTTAATCTACACCCAGAAAATCTGTCTATTATAATCATGTTTATGCCCGTGTGGTTCTCGACAAGACTGAATGATTGAGGATGGAAGATTGTACAGTAGTTGACAACAGGTCAGTACAATTTAAAATTGACAATACCACCAACATTTTAGACAGTGATATTGAGGTATGGGGGTGACTTTGCATGTGAACCTAATACTTCTGAATGCCTTCCTGTGCGGAGGGGTTGAATGCTGGAAAACCAAGCACTTCCTCCTCAGAGGATGGCTTAAAGGCAGCATGTGCTGACATCGAGGAACAGGACATCTGCTTGTAGTGCAGTCACTGCGCTCTCAGACTGTGGGGTGTGTGCATTTGACCCAGGACGACATGGCGACCCTGACATAGGCAAGACTAAGAGGAAACACTGAGCAGAGGCTGTTTGATGAGAAAAACTCTCAGAAAAACACTTCAGTCATGGCTACAACTGACATTGACAGAGGGAAAACAACGAGTGGAAACTACTTAACATCTACATAGAAACACCACTATGTACACTACAATATAAAAACACCTTAAATATCTAAAAAAAGTATTAAATTAATTACATCATACTTCTACGGATCAAATCTATCAATTAATGACAAATGATGCACTTCAAGAAGACATAAACATTACATATAGTGCTACAAATTTTGCCACATCCATAACACAAGTGAAAATGGAATATGTAGTATGATACTATATGAATGACCTTCAATGTTTTGTACATTTTCTTAAAGTCCATTTATAGCCAAAAATGACAAAACCTAAAATTTTCTGCAATCATTCACAGAATACCTTGGGATTTTTTTTCAAAAGTAAATTTTCTGTAGAACTGGCCATGTATTATTTTAGTAAAAAAGTATTTGTTTATAGTATATAATAATGTGTATATATAATTAATATAATAAAGCTATAGGCTAGCCACTTGTACTGTAGGCCGACTCACCTTAGCGTGAGCTGCCCGTGTCCGCTCATTCTCGCCCTGGGCCTGTTGGGCTTCCTGCCTGAGCTGGGTGCACTCCTGCTCCAGCCGGTCCCTCTCGTCGTGTGCCGCCTTCAGCAGGCCCTGCAGCTCCGTGCTGTCGGCGCTGGCGCTCTGCACCACCTTCAGCTCCAGCACCTTCTGCCTCTCCAGCTCCAGCTGGGTCCGCAGCCTCTCCAGTTCCGCCCGCAGCGCCTCGGCCGCAGCCCCGTGCTCTTCCGCCGCACTCTCCGCCTGGCTGCGGCCCTCGCACTCCTGCTCCAGCTCACCCCGTAGCCGCTCACGCTCCTCGCCCAGTACCTGCGCCTCTGCCTGCGCCTCCTTGTGCTCTTGCTCCAGCTGTCGCAGACTGCCCGTCAGCTGCTGCTGGATGTCGACGAGCTTCTCGCGCTCAAAGCGGGCACTCTCCACCAGCTCGGCGCAGCGCTGCTCCAACTCAGCGGCGCGCAAGGACTCGTCACGCTGGTCGCGCAGCCGCAGGAGCAGTGCCTCGTTCTTCTGCGCCAGGAGCTCCACACGCTCACGCTGCTCCTGCAGTGAGCCCTGCAGCCGTCGCTTCTGCTCGGACAGGCGCTCATTCTCGGCCGTCAGCTCCGTCACCACCTGCTGCTGGTCCTGCAGCTCCTGCAGCGTGGCCTGGAGCTCCTCTGATGTGCTGTGGTGGCTCTCCTCCATCTGCTGGATCTTCTCGGTCAGGGACTCCACCGACTGCTCGCGGCTGGGCCCTTCCGCCGTCGGACTGGCACCCTGGACGCCTCCACTGCCGACGGAATTGGAGCGGGATGGGATCTTCTCGAACTCGGATGAGTCCGGGGAGGGAGACGCCGAAGCTGATCCCTTGGTAATGTCACTGCTGGACGATGTGGAGGACTTGAGCGGGATCTTACTCATGGCTGGGGCGATAATGGCGCTGTCGCCGCTGGTGGGGACATCCGGGAGGCCGTTGACGGTGAGCTTTGTCGGGCTGGTGGATGAGGCTGAGGTTTTGGTGTTGCTGCCCGTGACGGATGCCGCGCTCTCCAGTGATATCAGCTTCTCCTTCAAGGCCTGGTTCTCGTCCCGCAGGGCGGCCAGCTCCCGTTGGAACCGTCCGTTTTTATCCTTCAGCTCGCTCACAAGGACCTGTGGGTCGACGGGCGGCAGCGTGGCCTGATCCCCCTCGCCCCCGGTGCTCTCCGTGGGCGTGGTGGCGCTCTCGGCGGGCAAGGCCTTGCCCCGGTAGCGCTGCAGCTCCATGCGCAGCTTGCTGATCTCAAAGTCTTTGGCTTTGGCCTCCGCCAGAAGCTCCTTCACCTGGCACTCCAGGAGGGCCTTATCGGCGCCTTCTGCGTCCAACTTCACCTTAGCTGACCCGGCCCGCTTGGTCAGTGTGGACAGGCTTGAGGTGCTGGCACTGGGCACCATCTTTTTGGTGGATGTAGCCTTCAGCTGGTCACGTAGAGACACACGGTCCCTGGAGACAGAGGCTGAGATTTCTTTGGGAGCAGGTATCCCGGATTTCTTTGGGGGGATACCTATGAGAGAGACACAGAAACAGAAACGTACATATGTTACCACAACTTTCTCAGTTATTACATATACACTCTGTTCACAACTGACTTGAAGAGGGACAGACTGAAGGTGCGCCAGTAGACATTCCTCCTGTGTATTAACTCCTACTGTATGTTCATGAAAATGTTTCTAAAACATGTCATTCATGAACTGCCGCCTCATCACTGATAACATCACTTACTGTTTTCATGGACATTTTAGATGTGAATACACAGTGTCCATTTATCCACTATCCATTGTAGTGGTCAGACAGAACTTGTTTTGTGTCATCACATCAACATGACTGCTCTAGGCACTGGCTCTGTGTATTGTGAAACAAAACGTGCGACCCAAACAACACGGTCAGATGGGGGATGTGTGGGAATGGCCCTCGCTATCCGTGTGTGTGTGTGTGTGTGTGTGTGGAGGGGGGGTTGGGTCGTGCAGATAGGATGGTGAAAGCTGTATTGTTGATTCTGGTATAATCAGCAAACACCAACACAAACATGGCAGGTTCTTCTTACAACGGATGACAATGACTGCCCAGTGCACAGAACGTTCCAGTGGCCTCAGGGGTGGTGGTGGAGGCTTACAAAGAGGGTGGTTGTGTCTAGATTGAACACACATCTATGCCCACTGAGCATGTTTAGCATGGTCTGGTGGTGAGATATAGAGAGAGACTAAACCCCGTCAAGAGATTAACATGCGTGCTTATTCACAATCTACACATGCCTCTAACTACAAACACACACACACACACACACACACACACACACAAATCACATACAAAAATGGGGATTCACATTCAAAAAGAAAGACAATACTTACTCACAGAGAAAAGATTTAAACTCACACACACACATACATGTACACACACACACAGACACACACAGACTCTCTCTCACACACTGGGTACTGTCTCATTTCAAATGGTAATCCTATTCCTCTCAGGACTGTGGAAGCATGTCCCCATTGATCGGGAAGTTTTTTGGTGACTATCGCTTCATTGTACCAAACCTCAACCAAGTGATGGCTGCCAAGCCACACACGCTATTGACTGGCCCGTGAGCGCTGCTTTGCATTCCTAAAGTGGATTTCAGAGGATATAAAAGGAAATGTTCAGGCAGCAGAGAGCAGACGAAGACAGTCCTGGCAACCTCTCCCCCTGAAAAACATACCGCACCTCTATTTTTAGGCTAAAATTAGAAGGCCCTGTTCTTTATGATAACAAAAATAGCCATTTTATTGCCTCAGAAATAATAATAAAAAATACCCACACGTACAGATAACAATTGACCCAGAGACATAGCAAACCAGACTGGAGCACTTGCAGAGGAACCATGTGGTTTGGCTGATGCTAGGAGAGAAAGAAATCCCTCATTTCACTCTTGTGTGATGGCAACTGTGCAAAACTCAGACGGATGATTAGATTAGCATGTGCTTGTGCCGTCAGTCAGAGAAGGACAGCCTGTGGACTGCCAGTCAGTGTGTCCCATGGGAGAGCGACCCCAGGCCCGCCACCATTACTGTCATTAAAAATCTATAATATCTGCTCTGTGCATTTCAAATGCATGCGCCACAGACAGAACCAGGCCACACAGTTTTAAATAATGAATCAGCGGCAGAGTCTTAACACCCAAGTGCTAAAGTAGACCAGCAGCTCAGTGCACAATTTACTACGGTGCTGTGCAGAAAACACATTCCACTGATCCTCCTCAGTAACTGTTTAAAGGTGTACTTTTGGACTGAAGCAACAGCACCTAGATATGTACTCTGATAAAAACAAAACAAACTAAAAAAACAGTTTTATATTCTTCTGTACAGACATGTATGGACAGATCTAACAAATCAAAGCACAGGTTGTGATGACAAGTTGTGATGATGGCAGAGAACAGGCCAAATTAATTTAAATCACTGAAGCACCATTAAAGTTAGTGTTCCATTAAGTCCTGAACAGGTGTTTTAGTTAAATTAACACGTGGGGGCGATTTCTGATGTAAACATAGCAGTGATCCTGCCTCTGTCCCCTACCAGGATCATAAACTTGAAACACTAGGCCAGTTGAGGTCCCCTACAGCTACTCTAGGGGATTTGAATATACCGCCCTCCCTCCTTCCCAAAAACAAAAAAAACAAAAAAACAAATGTGTTTGAAAGTGGCTCTCCTCCATCAGTGTGACTGATGCCTGGGCTGGGACTCTGGGATGTCTTTCTCTCTCTCTTATTTCATGTCCAGTGGGTGGAATAAAAGCCATATGCGCTGTGTGAAACGTACTTTGCGCCAGAGGAAAGGGCTCTGTGTCTGCGGCATGACATCACCGCTCACCTGTCCCCTGCGTGCGGCCCTGTGGTGTGAATCAATGAGGTGCATTCATAAACAGAGGCCTGGGTCCAGCTCCCTGCTGGAGTAGCTGTGATCATCTGACTGCTTTACTCCCCCCTGCTGAGAGTTTTAGAGCAGAGGACTCTGGGCCATAACATAATATGTCCACTTATGCATGGTATTAAAACACAGAAATACAACTCTCCAACCCAACATAACAGTTTGAGAGGCAAGAGACAGGTACAAAGTAAACTTGAGATATGTTGACACGATTGCTTGACTGTCACAAAAAAATAAGCTTAAGAAATAGTCCTTGTAATATATATTTTTTGAAAAGACGTTTTGTACATCTGTGTTCTTCTCACAATGGTACCCTCTTTAAGGGATGGATGGGTGACGATGAAGGCCGCATGGGAAAGGACAAGGATAGAAAAGGGAAAACTGAAAGATATAAAAATGAGTGACGAGACAGTGACGGAAAATGTAAGTGGAAGGAGTGAAGTCCTGATGGGGAGGGAGATATAATCTTGTGCTGCGGCGGGACAGAACAAGACTGCTGGGGAAACGCTGGGGAAAGATTGATGTGAAGAAAGAGGAGGAAACGGGGAAAAAAAGCTGATGACAGCACAGCAGGCCTCTGTAAACTGACAATGACGCTCTGCCTGCCTGGCGACTCTCCGGGCGGCGCTGTTCCTGTTCCCATCAGTGGTGGCACGGCTGGGAAACAGTAAATCAGCTCTCACTCAACGCAACCTGCATGCCATAACTCTAACACCCCCGCCTTCCACTCTCCACTCTGCAAAATGCACCATCCACAAAGACAAAATGCAGCATCTGGGCAATGTAAACAGAATATACACGTAGAGGTAAGAGAGCACAGACAAATGGAGCAGAGGCTGAGCAAGACGATGAGAAGGGCCCAGGGTGAATGTGTGAAGTGCATATTACCGGTAATAGAAAGGAACATACATGTGGCATTTACATGCACTCTTGCACAACCTCTCCTCCACCACTGTGTGCAGCACATTGATACATGTCACCTGATCCATGGCTTTTTGAGTGTTATGTGAATTGTCGGTAGTTTGCAGCCGGCCAAAATAAAGCTGACGAGAGCTGCCAACATCAACAGGCCTGACTCTTTGAAAGCACTCTATTTCCCTCTGAGTCCAGAGTTTCATTACAAATGCATTCTACATCCTCCAGAGTGAGTTAATTTACAAATCATAAGTAAAGCTTTAGAACATATGAAATCAGCAAATTAGATCAGCAAATTAGATGGTTCCCTCTCTCTACCCTTAACTACATCTGCCCAAGTGCACTAAATACATGTAGATGACTAAATGTTCTCATTCTGTAACCGAGTTACAGCCACCAAATCCCCTTTGATGAAATGACTTCAGACTGCCATAACAGACTGGCGTCTGACTGTGGGACTGAGTGCAGTGCAGAGCCCTGTGAGAGGGACCCCCCTCCTGGATTAAATCAGTGCAGCCTGATGCCGCTGATGGATGACAGATGCATGATTTTGACAGCACCTCGCTCTGCAGGGGATGTTGGCATCTGACAGGGCACTCGGGTCACAAGAGGGTGGCACAGCTGGTTTGACCTCTTCAGTGAATTGGGAAGAGAACAAGTGGTGGTGGCGCCGACAACGGCGTTGTCAGTGGGGTTCTCTGCATTCCCTGGCTCGCAGTCAGAATCTCCACCTCCACCCCCATGCGAGTCCAGGAAGTTCTACACATGGGACACGCTAAACTTTTCCAGTCATGTGGATGTAAGTGAGTGTGAACGTGTGTGGGGTGTGTGGTAGTATGTGTCAAAAACAGCCGCTGCCTTTCAGTCCGGGCTTCCTGTTGTCCAGAACACACACTGGGTGAGATGAGCACGCACGCACACTCGAGTGCACACAAAAACACACACACAGGATAGTGGCATTCGTCTCCAACTTCCTCTTTTGGAAAAGGGGGGGAAAAAGGGAAAAGAATTTCCATATGCGTCATTGTGGTGACATGCGATGGTCAAGAAGGGAAAAGTCAAGCGAGTAGTCAGCAAGAGACAGCAGAATGTCAACATAAATGTCAAAACACTGACACATTGTGCCGTGCATTCAAAGGCAACAATACAACATTGTACACTCTGGGGTACTTTTTAAAGAACATACAAAGCACCCACTGGCTTTGTGGTGTGCATGGGATATAGGCCAAACATTAATATCTTTAAGGTCAGCTCCCCACTGGCTCTGGTAAAAATCATAAGTGCATAGGCAGAGTGGGATAATGGAACATTGGAAACTCCACCGATTATCTGTTCATCCCCGGCATCCTAATCAGATTGCAAAGAATCCTCTTCAGTCAGCTCTCCATCTCTCTCTCCTGACTTCCCCTCAGAGTTCCCTGAACTCTATCGCTCCTCGAGGGTCTTAAATCCCAAAGCCTCAGTCACAGAGAGAGAGAGAGAGAGAGAGAGAGAGAGAGAAATAAGTAAAATGATCAGGAAATTATATCATATGGAGGAGGGAGGCTGTTGAGCCCTAGAACTGTGTAAAAGCAGATCTCATTGACTGTATAGTGATTTAGAGCCGATGTTTCCAGATGCACTTTATGGTTAAAGCAGTCGGGGAGGCAGGGGGGTATACTCTAAGAGCAGAGAGAAGAGACCTAGTAATGCAGGCCTGGATGGAGGACTCGCCTATGCCACCACCCCCCTACTCTGGTATAAGTCACTGCGGACCCAGAGTGGATGGGGACCTGATTTGTGAAAAGTGCGGTGCAGATTAATTAGGGATTGCTGGGATTTAAGAGGGGAATAAATCAGTTTAATGATAAAAGCTCGAATGACATACACAGAGGGAGGAAGAGATCATATTCCACCCAGAACACCACCACATAAGTCCATATGCCTCTCACCAGACCTTTACGCAGCACAAAGAAAAAGGTTGGGGCTGACTGTTCATAACAGATTAGGATCTACCCTACATATAATTGTATGGAAATTAGGAAATATGTTGGTCTTGTTGCTACATGTCTTTGATTGTATCTGTGCTTTGAAGTGGCTTTGTACTTCAGCCGTTTGTGAGCGGTATGCCAATCTCCTGTGCAATCACATAATGGGCTGATGTGTCTGCCCGAGAACATAGCCTTGCCTGAAAAACCTCCAGTCAACTTGTCACTCTGCTGAATGAGTCAGCCTCCTCTTTTTGGCTGACTCTACTTCACGGCCGGCCGTTTTATAAACCCTATATCACCCTCAACCCCCCACACCCCAACGTTACAGTTTACTGCTGGTCTGAGCACATTCAGTGCACTTAACGCAAACATTACTTATCCATATTTTCATACTTCAGTTCTCCCCAGAAAAAAAGGACAGGACCGCAGCTATGCTGTGGCAGATTCCACAGACTTGGTTGACCTGACTATTAAAGTCCCCAGATGACCAGCTGTGGCTTTAAGGGATCTCATTTCAGCCACATAGGATGCCATAGCTTAAGACGGACCACTATGGCTCGAGGCCCGTTAAGTTCATCATACTGTAAGTGAAAACATCAGTCATTTATTCACATTGATTATGTTTCATGTCCAGTACTCTACATTTCCTCACTAAACAGGCAAGATCAGCATCAGTTGGGAGATGACAGTGAGAAGGCAACTGTCTCATACGTAAAGCATGTCTCGGTTACAACTCCAATGTGCCACATCACCGTGCTCACAAACTCAGACACATGGCACTAACTTATCATACATAATCGAGTTACAGTCAGTGCTGTGCAGCATGTGATTCTCAACTCTGGGCATGTTTTTTTCTTAACACAGCTGCTGTCTAACTGTTGATTTGGCATTTGATCTGGACAAGCTAATGCCGACCAGATTTGTTTGGCTGTACTTCTGCATAGCATGTATTCTGAGGTCGGCACTGCTGCGGTTATTCGGGAATGCTGCATGTCAGCTCATGCTCTGGCCCCCAGAGCTCAAGCACTGGTCGATGGTGTGGCAGTGCACAGGGCTGTTATATTGTTTGATGTTCTCTTATCGTGACCTCACATCAGAGTCCATGGAAGCAGCAATCTGCCAAGCTCCTCTGTGGCAGCTTGAAAGATTTTTTTTGTAGATATTTAAATGTAAAAATAGGTCGGATAAAACCAGGGAAAGGGGATTGTTTGGCTTGGATCAGAAGTTGGACTGTTTCCTAAAAGCATGTAAGCATTCAAGGCTGAAAAGCAATAATTTCCCGTGCCACAACATTATAAAACCTTTCACAAAAAACACCCTACGCAGTGACCAAACCCTTTCGATTTTTTTCTGTTTAGAGAGTTTAAGAACAGACTAAAGACAACCAAACATAGTATAATTCATTCTTCAACTCTAAGACCCTTTCTTTTGAGTGTTTTACAACAGTTTCAAAACTGCATCCTATGTGATGTCACTTGTAATGGTGTCTGATAAGAGTTATTCATGAAATTCAGTGCTGCATGGGAATGAAATGTTAACCTTAGCTTCACCTCATGCGGTGTTAATATAATTTAAAACCTCACAAGATCCTCTAGTAATAAGTATGTTAGCTTGTTAGCTTCATCCAACAGTCTCATGGCATCGTTTCAACTGCTTTGAAAGTCTAATGCCATGTAAAGACTTAAGCTGGTTTCGGTTATTAGAGCACAAGAACACCAGTGATCAGAGGATTTTGGGGGGTAATGTTCCCCCATTACACAAGAGGACAAGAGGTGACTGTGGCATGCATATCAAAGAGATGAATATCTGCTCACTGACTTGATATCTCACAGGCTAAATTACCCTGAGGGAAAGCCAAAGTGAAAGGGTTGACAGGAAAGTCTTGCCCACTCCTTGGTGGGTCTTGCTAAAGTGCATTTCCACACACTTTATGCAAACTAACCTGTATGATGCAATAGGATTGTATATTTCAAGAGAAGAACTTTTTTTGCACCAACCTTTCAAGCAAGTGGTAAAACACATGTTGGCATACCATATCAAGTTGTTGTTCAGCATGAAGACACTGAAAATTATTTAACTTAAATTGCAACATTATTACTAATGTTCAAAACCGTGAACAAAATTCTTCACCTAGATAACCCTGTGGTGAATGTTTTGTGTGGTGTTTATGCGATTTGTGTTGCTCTGACGAAAGCCTCTCTCTGGGCCATTTCTCATATAGCTGGGATTTGAGCAGCTGAGATTAAGTATGTGTCATTTTCCTGGGAACAGAGCAGAGACGATGAAGCCTTAATGAGAAGAAGTAACACGGAACCAGAGACAGATTTACCCATGAAGCACATAAAGGCTCCACAAGGATCTAGAGATTCCCTTCTTTATTCTTTTTCTGTCCGCTCTTTCTCTCTTACATTCTTTCAATCCTTCTCGACAAACAAACCCAGAAAAAAAGTATTCATAACCACAAAAGAATATTAACACTTTCAGGGGCGGGGGTATGGTGTTCCAAGGGAAACATCTTAATCAGGGGTGGTGCAGAATTTCTCTGTTAAGCGTGAAGGCAGTGGTACGATCCTGTGATTCCCTGCAGGCCACCGCTCAGTTCCGAGCGACAACATCACAAACAAACAGCCAGTGTCTGACTGCACCAGGCCTTGAGAAGGACCTTCTCACTGGACCCCACACCGGACGAGATTACAGGAGTGTTTACAGAGGGAAACATTTGTGTCCATCCCAGTCCCAGACGAGACACAAACACACAAGCTCAAATCTTCTAGGACCACGTTGGTTTCTGCAAGTACTCAATGGTTTATTTTTGGGCGTGTGTTTGAGAAACAAAGGCCTTTGGGTAATATTTGGCTATTATGATCAAAGTGGTTTCATGTTTGGTGTTCAGACTGACGCAACTGAATAGCTGATACTAACACAATCATCTGCACACACACGCACACACACACACACACACACACACACACACACACACACACGTCCAGGGCACACAATGCAGATAAAGCAGTCTGTTTACACTAATAGCCATTTCTTTCCTTTCAGACGTGGGCAGGTCTGGTTTCCTCATAGTCCTGGACAATCCAGGACGTAGCAACACCGCTGCTGCCACACACCCATATCCTGATGCCTGACTTGAGGCGTCAAAAAAAGGATTCCACTGACGGGGGACTTTCAAAGCCTGTCCATCCCGCTCTGTCGCTCTGTCTACCATAAGGGAGATTCCTGTCATTTAACGCAAAAGTTAAAAACCTTGAAACATCATTAGTTCACCTATGCAACATTGTTAAGTTTCAAAAATTCCTATCCTTTGAGGATGCAGAAAAACTAATACATGCATTTGTTACCTCTTGACTTATTTGATTATTGTAATACTCTGGATGTGGTACTCCCTGCATCGAACACCTATAACCAATACAAAATGCTGCAGTGCGAGCACTCACTAGGACCAAAAAATATGAACATATCTCACCTATCCTCGCTTCCCTTACGTTGGCTCCCTATGAAAAGTCAAGTTGATTTTAAAATACTCCTCCTGACACATAAAGCTCTCAATAGCATTACTCCAGCATAATATTAAAATTTTGTTCCCTTGTTCCCTACCACCATTCCAGACCCTTAAGCCACAGAACGCTTATCTTCTTGTAATTCCTAGAATATCAAAATCCACAAGGGAGGAAGAGCATTTTGCTACCGTGCGCCTGTCCTGTTGAAATCTGCAAGGACCTGTCCCCCACTCCTCATGGTGTTATCGGAAAGGACTGCCTCTGCTATAACCTCCTGTTTATGGCTTAGTGGCCACTGACCATTTATACCTTAGTAATGCTGCTATAGCTTAGTGCCTTCACAAAACTGCTCATCTGTCATGTCGTCCGTCTGTATCTCTCTCTCACTCTCAATTAGGGATGTAAATGGCAATGGGTAATTGCATTGCAACCAACAAAGTTGCTTACTTGGTTAGCAACGATGCTTTTGGGAAACACACCCCTGGATCTTGCAGCTCTGTGTATATCCAGCCGTTAGCGCTTCAATTAACTTAAACTACATTAAATTCAATTTTATTTACAAAAGACAGGTCTCATAGCGCTTAACAAAGAGCACTAATTAGCAAGTGGATATGTTTTTTGGCCATGCGTCGTATCGTGGTGCCTTCCAATTTAGGATGAGATGTTGGATGTTCATAAATTCAGGTAGACTGAACGCAGACCTTTCCTTCCACTCTTCTTTGTACGTCCTACATTCGCTAACAACTTTTCTTCACTTTGGACAGTGACATTTTTGCTTCGCTAGCTAAGAATCTTGAGTGTTTCACACATCCAAACAGAAACAACATCCGGATGCCATGCGAGAATTAGCAACTTCACTAATGCATAGCCAAGTCATTAGCTAGTCAGGTTGCTAAGCCTATCTGCTGAATGACGGATGACAGGAGCTGCAGCAGTCATTTTAAATGTATGTAAATTATTTTTTTAATAAATAGAGCTTCATTGAGGCCTATGATAAAGTTTTTTTCAGTAGGAAAGCATGGTTTGCCTGATGATGGCCCGTGATTTAATTGTCCAAAAAAAAAAAATTGGCCTAGGTCCAAACTTATTTGCCGACCCCTGCCTAGACTGTAAAAACGGTTTTAACCTTACTGATTTTACAGGCCTACCGAATTTGTTGTTCATGTCACCATAGTAACAGACTCGCACACTGCCTTCTGGTGGACAGAGCACTAGAATCTTTGATGCCTACAACTAGGCTACGTTTAAGGCATTTTACATAAAGTCATAATGGTCAAAATATTTTATATTAAAATTAATTAACAAACGAACTTCGAATATCCTTTTAGGGGAACGCCCATTTTAACCGGTTAAAGATCATTTTGACCGGTTATGTTTTTTTTACGTTTAACCGGTCATGAACCGGATAACGGTTAACCATTTACATCCCTACTCTCAATTACTCTCTCCCTCTCCATTTAGCCTACATCTAGACATGCATGCACATGCGATATAACACAATCTCTAAAATGTGATGTAAACTGCCCTAACTCATCTCCTTGAGTCACCCTTGAGTCATCACTTCCTCCCACCACCTGATCATGCGTCGCTAACCTCCTGGATGGACTGCAGCCAACTCAATGGACCATGCCACTATCACCCTGCTGAGAGTCATCCCTGCCTCCCACCGCCTGATCCTGCATCAATGTAGATCATTACTATTATCCCTCTAAAACATGGCACATTTGATCTCTAAACAATCCTCAGGAAAAGAGAGAGAGAGAGTGAGTGCATGTGTGTGTGTGTCCAATTGGCTAATGAAACAAAGTGCTTTCTTGCACAATTGTTTCCATAAAACAACTCACTGAATGTAGCATAAACCACATTGGTCAGCCACGCGTCCAAACAAAACACTTAGGCTTTGGCTGGCGCTTGCTTACTTATTGGTCAATCAACTCCACCAGAGTCCCTTGGTGTGAGGTGTGGACTAAAACCGTTGAGACACCCGCTGGTGGCAGTAGCTGTGAGGCAAAAAGGGAGGCAAGAAGGGAGTGATGGAGGTGGAATCATGCTGCCTGGGAACAGGCCCCGTGGGGCAGCATTGTGCAGAGCTTTTCATTGGCAGGTGATCGCTCTGCATTCCCGGCTCACTACATCTCAACTTCATGCATGACTGCAACCTCATTTGACTGCTGTGAAGCTTGTGAGCGAGCCAAAACAGACACACACTACAGCAACACACATCACATCAGCATCTGCATATACTGGGGTACAAGTAGAAAAAAACATGTGATTGAGTTGATGCGAGCACTCCAGGGCTAAAAATCAGAGACCAAGTGAAACAGAACGCACCAGCTCAAGCCCTGTTTCTTTTCTTTTTCAACCAATACTGTGTTTTCAAGTAGATATAATCCTTCTGGAGGGCAGTCTGTAAAACAAGCCTGTATTATTACAGTCTGATTGCTGGAGATGTCCTGTGTACTAGGTTGAGAAGTCTTTTTCCGTTGGTCCTGCGTATCTCCTGCAGAAAGCTCCTACTTTGAGGCCTGTCAGTCGCCTCTCTGCAATCCCCCCACACCACCACCCCAATTCGACTCCTAATGCCTGAGAGCGAATGGTGAAAAACAAACAAGGCTGTTGTTCCAGTGAGTAACACTGTTATTGCTGCAGTGCTATCACCACTCATTCACTCATTATCAAAAGCTTCTCTCGCCCCCAAAACCTCCCCAAGTGTCCTGGCAGCTCACGGCCACATTACCCAAACTGCTAAAAATTTGGGCAATGCTGAGGCATCACCGCGCCTCAGTGATTTTCTATCCTTTTTTGAGCATGAAAGAGCAAAATGCACCATTTCTCCCTCTCTTTCTCTTCTATTCTTTCTCCCTCTCTTGCTCCCCACACCCTCGCTGTCTCTGGCTGCCTTGCTCTCGCCCACCTCACTGGACAAACATCTCACAAAGGGCTGGGTCTCCTTCTCCAGACAAGCTGAAAATAGTCCCACTGTGCAGCCATATTTCACTGATAAGGTCATCTGGATATCTGCTGGAGGTGGGCACCATGCCATCCTGCTCCTTGCAACCGGGCAACAGGGTAGGCTCAGAATCCCAAAAACAGACCAAAATATGACCTCTTTACCGAGAGGAAACTTCTGATATTACTGAAGTAATGACACAGAGGTGATATGCAGTAAAATTAGGCTCTGACAGTTCCATTGATAGAAGAGCCATAATTCTTTGTATAGAGTCTGTGGTTGTCCTAGCTGTGATAAAGCTCAGCTGTCGGGACAGGAAAATGATTCACGTTGCTGGAGTGCTACTTGAGGACAAAAGCGGCAGCTGACATTTGCTCGTAGAGGTGTTAGCCCCCACACCCTCCCCACCCTCTTTATTCCCAGCAGCTTGCTCTGTCACTTGTGAAACATCGCAAAGGGAGCCAAGTCTTAGCTTTGACGTTAAATTAGATATGGGTGACGGCATAAGCTAAAAATCTGGTTGAATAGACCAAAGCAAAGGGATTAAAAGGGTTAAAGGGATGTTCACACCTGGAACAATAACTAAAAACATTGTTAACATAAACAACTGTTACTATAACAATATTACCGTCCACACTGATCACAGTCTGTCCCCGTTGATAATTAAAAAAAAACTCTCAGTGATCCCAAAGATATTGTTGTGCATGCCATTGTCATTATAGTTGCAGACATTGACATTCATTAATTTGTTTAATAAGAGTGATTTTTATTTGTTGTTACAGTTACGGTTATTGCTATTGGTGTGAACAACCCTTTGCACTGATGTTTGACAAGTCAGAAAAACCTATAGACAGATGGATAGCGTGCTTGTGTTTTTAGACTCACACAGGGCACTTGTCGCATTGGTGCTTCTAATATGAGTCTCGGAGTGTACTTAGTAACTGAATTTACAGAACACTTGCATTCATTAAAGCAGTATCATTTTTCTACATCCTCTTAAATTTCTTTAAGATACATGACATTTCCTTTCTGATCATCCTCTGAAGTCCTTCAATATCATTGAGAGTGGACGAAGAATAATAAAAAAAAACCTACCCTGGAATAGTCAATTCTAATTACATTATGGAAGCCCGTTCTCTATTAAGGGTTACGAGGTATCGGAGTAATAAACAAGCTTGTGGCAGGTCCATTAGCATCTCAGCAGCTGCTCGGATTGTCTCCCGGTTCCTTCCGGAGGGCCTCACCGGAGCAGGGCAATGCCCCCGCTGCCCACGCTCTGGAGCTCCTCCTTGTCTGAGTGTGATGGATTGCTGGACTAATGATTTTCTCTGATGGATGAGGCTCATAATTGCAGTGGAGTTCGGCATTCATAAACTCACGCTCTGCAGATGATTACTTGGATTAACTGTGGAAAGGGGCCACCTTGATGCGCCAGTCTTCTTCACATGACCCTGGCTCACAGACAAAAGGCATTGATCTGGACTAGCTACAGGACTCATCAATCCCGCAAATGTGTTCATCCATCCAAATTCAGGAACAGAAGATTCTCGAGACAGTGAATAATATGAGAGGCACTGTAACGGCAAAAGTCCACTGAATTTAAGACATACCACGTAGACATTCTGTTCATGCTTCTGCAAGTCCTATCTCTAAGAAAAGTTTAGCCTCGAACTCTCAAGGTCTTTCTTTTTCTTAACAGCAGTAGCTCAAACTTCTATGTGTTCCAGTTATCCTAGAAACGTGTGTTAGTGATGCTCTCTCTCTGTAGTTTTTTATACTGAATCAGAGTTGGTCAGTCCCCAGTGCACTGTGTGCATGTGCATGTCAATGTGTGTGTATGTGTCTGTGTGTGTGTGTGTGTGTGTGTGTGTGTGTGTGATGGAATACTTGTGACAGGAGACAGATGAGGCACAGGTGAGACCCTGGAGTTCTCTCCTCATGTGAACTGGACAGTCTCGTCCTGTCACCATGCGATGCCTTCTGACAGCAGGAAGTGACACTGTTTCGAGAATATGGAGGAGATGAGGGATTCTTTCCAGATGTTTCTAGCATTGTGTCACTCTCAAAGCCCCCCCTGTGTGTGTATGTGTGTGTGTGTGTGTGTGTACAAGCAGAGCATGTGAACATTCATAGACGGGGGAGTTCACTAATGAATGAATCATCAAAAGGAAGAGAGAAGCCGCTCTAAATCTGCCAGGCAACAAAGTAACAGTCCTCCACAGTTCATCTCTTATTAAACTACTGAGGGAAATGTCCAGGATGAATCGCTTCCTTACTGCAAACACAACATCTGCTCCTTTTAAACAAGGGAAAACTACATTTCCAATTCATACCGCTGGAACGGCTTGAGCTGATAAAGTTTAATGTTGAAAAGATTTTTTTTCCCTCTAGTTCACCACAAATGTGTTTACTAACATTCTTCTGTTTACCATGACTGTTGCAACAAGAACCTCAGTCCCACAAAAAAAACATTTTACATCAGTCTATCAAAAAGAAATATTAATTCATCATTACTACAGCTACCTCTCTTCAATAGACATGATCAGACTTCCACAGTGTGACCTGTTGGAAGATGCAGACATATGTGTAAATGTACAGTATTATTGTGCGACAGTGTGTATATGTCTTGTGATATTTTGGTGAGTATGTGTGTGTAGTGTATGTGAGTGCTTGTTCATGAAATGGAGTTAATATTCTGTTTAATGCAGTTGCCACAGAGGGCCTGCTGTGTTATCTCAAAGAGTGCATATGCACATGCACACACACACACACACACACACACGATGAGTCTTTTACACCAGGAAGCCTGATAAGAGTTTGACAGTGCCACAGAGCCCCACTGCAGTACTCTGCTCTCCCTGCCAAAACACACACAGAGACCTCATTCACCGCCCACAGATGTGCCAAACAGTGCCAGACTATGAATGCACTTATACACAGAGAACAGACAAGCCACACCAAAAAGACAAGCTGACCAATGCAACTATGGCAGACCAGGAAGAACACCGAAACACTAAAGAACAGGAGGGGATAGCAACAGCTATTGCTTTGTGATAAGGTGTGTGTTTACAATACAGGAATGGAACATTATGCAAACGCACAGACAAAGGGACGCATCTGTCAGGGAGAAAAAGGAGCATTATGTGAACAAAACAAAACAAACCTGTGAGAGACAGTCTAGAGTGAGAACAGGTTTCCCTGAAATAAACTAAAGTGAATTAAAAAGGATGTATAACTTCTAGGGGGTGGGAGGTCAGCACTGAGCCTGTGGAGCCACTGTGACAAGCTCCAGAACCACCTTAGGCCTGAGGGGTTCACTCCTCTGCTCTCAACCCTCTCTCTCTTTTTCCCACTGAGTGCTGAAAGTCCCACATGCTCAACCCTTAGTCAGCACTTTGCTTGTCTCAACATATGCGAACACATCAATTCATTTACCACGCTCGGGGAGATGCGATGGCAGACCGGCCAAGAACGCATTGCCACCATCAATCATGCTGAAGAAAAGACGGAAATAACAATATTCATGTCTTTCTCTCAAGTGCAGCCTAAAGGATGTTACTCAACATGCGGGGTCATTAGCTCAAAGCTATACGAACTGACTAAACATTTCAGATACCAGCGTCCTGACAGTCTGTACACAATGGTAATGATGAAGAATAAGCAAGAGAGGTCATCAGTTACCAAGCAACGGCTGCTGGCAGACAGCTTTTGGCCTCCTGTCAAAAGTAAACATTAACTTACTGTAAATATATTATGTTAAAGGAGGTGTTGGAGAAGAAGAGACAGACTCAGTATCAGTGAAAACGACAAAAAAGAGACCAAGACAGAGAAATAGAACACTGTGAGAACGGACACAGGCAATGCAAGAGAGAGAGAGAAACAGAGACAAAGAGGAGAAAAAAAAAGAAAAGAAGAAAGAAAGACACAGACAGTCTAGCATGGAGCTGGACAGCCATGCTTGTGTGGAGGCAGACCTGGCTCCTGCTCCTCGGCTCTCCCTGCGTGGTTGCCCATGGCTTCAGTATGGCGCGGTACACTCAACTCCACTGCACAAAGCTCTCCTCTCTCTTTTTCTCTCTCTCTCTCTCACGATCAGAGGGCAGGAGGGGAGATGGGGGGGTGCAGTCTAATCCATCAGCCACAGCCGGTGTGGGACCCAGACCCACCGGGCAGGTGAACAGAGCACAGGACAGCAGAGACCGCCGCTGCTGCCGCTGCTTTTACAACCACACACACACACACACTTCTGTTCTGATGGTTTCACAAAAAAAAACAGAGGAATGGCTGCCTGTCCTACTGTACTTCCTTTTCTTTTGTGTCCTTCCCGTGCTGGTCTTCCTGGAGAAGTCAGCCAAACCAGTGAAGCAGTTCTTCATCCGGGCAGTCACCTGGGCAATGTTCGCTGTTACAGTATGTGAAAGGCAGCATGTGTGTGTGTGTGTATGTATATGTGTGTGTGTGTGTGTGTGCGCCTGTGGCTAGAGTCCTCCTGTTGAGTCCAGGCGTGGTGACAGTGACAGACTGAGACTGACTGAAGGCAGCAGCAACAACACCCACAGCGGCGGCAGCAGCAGCAGCAGCTGAGACAGAGGCAGCAGTATGGGCTTCATCAGACTCTGTGCTGCTCTAATCACTATACACTGGGGGGAGTGGCCACCAACACACATGCACACACACACACACACAACACATGGAGAACTGATGGATTGTGTGCCACTCCTCTCGTGCCTGCTCCTCCTCCTTTTGCTCCTCCTGTGGCTTCTGCTATGTTTCTAGCTCCGTCTGACCAGAGAGACAGGCTCACTCCACAGCGGCAGACAGGGACAGGATGCCTGTGAGTGTGTGTGTGTGTGCGCGTGTGTCTGTGTCTTCCAACTTCTTCACTCGGAGAACAGAGAGCCGATGGAAGAGGAGGAAGCGAAGGGAAAGTGGGGCTAAGTAAGCGCAGCGCACAGACGGAAAAGGGGGGGGGGGGGGAACATTGGAGCGTTCTTTTCTTTCTCTTCTTTCTTTACTGATTTTATCTTTTCATTTATCCATCCATCCATCCTCAAAGGCAGATGCAGAAAGCTGTTCTGACATACTCTCCCTCCTGCTTGTGTGTATATACACAAACAAACACATGCACACACACACACAGCTTTCTCTGTTGATACACAACTTTCACACAGTCTGTGTGTGTGTGTGTGTGTGTGTGTCTGTGTGTGTTTTCTTAAGCAACTTAGTTGCATTACTGATGCAGAGAGGGGGCGGGTGTGTTTGTACCCTTCTCCCCACGGCTCACCCCAGTGGGAGGTAAAAGGGAGGGGTGCTGCTGCTGCTGCTGAGAGCAGAGCTCGTGTTTTTCCCTGCTCATTTGCAATGCATGCCGACGTGAAATATTTATGGCCATAAAAGCCACGCATCAAAACCCAAGTTTGAAGAAGTACACGGACGTGTCATCTTCTCTCTGAATGACCCCCACTCTTCCCTCCTCTGCTACCTAATTAAGGATGATCATCAACTCTCCTTTCACAGTCCTCTCTCTCTCTCTCTCTCTCTCTCTCACACACACCCACACACTTTCTCTCCGTTCTCTCTCTCTCTCTCTCTCTCACACACACACACTTTCTCTCCGTTAGCGTTTTTTAATCCTCTTTTTCTCCCATCATGCTTTTTTCTCCCCCTTCTCTCAGTGTATCATTTCCTTTTTCATGGTCCTGTTGGTGGAGACTAGGAGCCTGCACAAAGCGTGAACCCCTCTGTTTCAATCCCATTAAGGCTGTGTGTGTGTGTGTGTGTGTTTATGGTGTGTGTATGTCTTCCCCAGCACAAGACTTATGCTGCTTCATTCCCTTAGACAGGGTTTATTACCTCATACTGTATACTTACACACTCACACACACGCACACACAAACAAATATACACATACACACACACACACACACAAATAGCCATGGGCACACACAAACACACATCATATATATGCTTTAATATACAAGCACCTCTGCCTCTCTTTCTGATGCACATACATCACACACACTGTTCACCTAAAAGCTATTACCAGTAGATGAATGAGTTTCTTTTCATCAGTCCATGTGCTTGAGCTGAACTAAACACATGACCTTGGTACTGTGCTCTGGTCTAGACACAGAGACATAGACACAGCTGAATCTGCCACAGCTTTTCATACTGTGTACTGCCCATGAAGGGGGAAGGCAAGGGAAGATGCTTTGTGTGTCCTATTCTGGGTGTGTACGTGTGTGTCTGTGTGTGTGTGTACACGTGCGTGGCAGAGGATGCCAGTGGCTGAGTGTTGACGCTTGTCTATGTGCCAGCACCGTCTACCTGCTGGTGTACATGCTCGTCCAAGTGCCTGTCGGCGGCGGCGGCTGTGTCATGGCTGACCGCCCATTGAGGTCACTAAGTCCCTGTGGGATGCCAGGTGGCCCTGTGCGTTCATACCAGGAGGGGGTGTCAAAAGGGGTGGGGGACGGCGGGGGGAACAGGGGTTTAAGTGGGGGCTTCACAGGGCTGTCTGGCCTTTGGACTCAAATGCTCCCATCACCCACTTGGGGGAGAGGTGGTGATGGCTGCACTGAGTTGGGCTGATGTCTGGACACGTACATCTCACCCCAGCTCCCACATGGCTCCTCTCCTCCCTCCTCCCTCTCCTGACCTTGTGTCTTTCATTTGCCTCTCTACTCTCCTCCTTTGTTCTTAACTGTTTCTTTTTCCCCTTCTCCTCTCCTGTGCTTTATCCTCTCATCTCTTCTCTCCTCTTCCTTATTCATCTTCTATCTTCTGCTCTCCTCTCTACTCTTCCCTGTCCTCCTCTCCTCCTGTACTCTTTTCTCTTTTCTCCCCACTCCTCTTCCTATACTCTCTCTTCTCTCCTCCTCGTCCCTTCTCACCACTCATGTCTCTCTCTCTCTACTCTACTCTCTCTCTCTTGCCCTCCAGCTCCTACTGCTGTGGCAGCTTCTGCTCGTCATCCCTCATGGTGACGGGAGGCTGCAGGAGAGATCTGACACCGACATCACTCATCTCAAAACTCAGGGAGCTGCACAGGCACAAACACACATCTCATGTCTTTCTCAACCTTCCATCCTCTTTCTTTCTCTCTCTCTCTCTCTGTCCTGACAGATTGCTGGTTTTGGCTGAGCAATGAAAACTGCAATGATTCTGATGATGGGATGCAAATGTAAAAAAAAAAAAAAAAAGATGAAGCGTTATTTATCTCAGGCCCCTGAGTCCAGAATCAATCTTTTAGAGAAATCTATATGATCTGCGATGTGGAACAACAGCCCTGCCCTAAGTTACAACCTGCTGCCAAAAAACCTACATGAGTTGGCATGAGCATCATGCTTTGAGCTATAACTTTTCTTATAGCCCAGATGATGCCATACAATCAGGGTAAAGGACGCAAGAGGACAAAACCTCTGGCTTTGGTCCTGATTAAACGGCTTTCGTGATTTACAACTCCTCGGGAATGTGTCGGAGCAGCCACTCTCACTCTGCCACCCCATAACGAGATGCCACGTACGGGAAAGGCTGGGCACCGGCAGCATGGTGACATGACTGCTCACATGAGTCTGACTTCACAGATGTGAATGCCTGATGACGGTGACATAAGCTCGAAGCAATTAGAGCTCAATGAGAGGTGAGCTGTGGCAGTGTCTCCTTCTGCTGGTCAGAGGACAGGTGGCCAAGGGAAAAGATACTCATGCTTCACCCATGTGGCCCTATGGTTGATCGGCAGTCTGAACATTACCTTTTATTTTACAAGTGTGCTGTACTTTGGAAACAACAGCAAAAACATTTCCACGTCAGCTTCAAGCCAAAGCCATATTCTTCACACAACAAAATGAATGTTGAACGTTGGACCGCCTCAAGCCACACATGAAGCTGCATGGAGTGAGAGAGAGAGAGTTCTGTAAGCGGGAGGTGAGGGAGGATGAGAGTGATAGAATGAGAATGAAAGGATGAAGAAGAGTGAGGAATAGAGGTTTGTGTGTGTGTGTGTGTGTGTGTGTGTGTGTGCTCGAGAGGCTTTGAGGCAGCTCCACCTGTGAGAAAGGCCTCAGGGAGTGTCTCCTGAAAGAGGGCTATTTATAGCCAGGCGAGCACACGCCCGCAGCAACCTCCATTCCTCTTGCTCCGCTGGAGATCTTTCCCAGTCGACCAGAGGTGAAATATTGATGAGGTCTTCAAGTAAGTGATGTGGACCCGGTAATGCTTTAACCCCTGCTCGGACAGGTTTGTTACACTGACCGTCAGACGCGGTCTATCTTCGTGCCAATCACCATAGACATTTGCCTGTAAAAATCCCTTCCAATAGACCTACTGATGTGGAAGAGCTGCCAAGGCCTTTTAGCTAGATGTGTTCAACTGAACGGAATGGAAAACCTGATGCTGCAGATCTCGGTGCATGTACTGTTCCTCCAGCAGCACCATAATATATAATTTGGATTCAGGTCTTAGATCTGCTATATGCATTAATGAATAAAAAATTGGTTGTGCAAGTGTGAGCATGTACGAGTGTGAGTGTGAGTGTGTGTGTGTATGTGAGAGAGAGTATGTGAATGAGTGTGTGTGTGTGTATGTGGTGTGTGTGAGTATGTGAATGTGCGTGTCTGTGTTTATGAAAGTCAGAAAGAAAGAGGGCGAGTAAGTGAGTGTGAGAGGCGAAGATAAGACAGGAGAAAAGAAACAGCAACATGGAACAACACTTTCAGAATATTTGATTAGCTCTGAAATGTGAAACTGCAACATTCACCATTTCATAGGGTTTGGTGTGTGCCTGAAGGCAGAATAGAGAGAGATGGAGAGAGAGAGAGAGAGAGAGAGAGAGAGAGAGAGAGAGAGAGTTTATGTGTATGTATGTGAGAGTGAATAATAATTACCACTGACAACTGCTGAACACATCTCACTCTGTCAGACAATGGATCAGCCCTGAAAGCTGTCACTTAAACAGAAGCAGAAGCGGTTCAGTCCCATCTGGAGTCCTCAGTATGGGGCACTGGGGCTGTCTGGTGCCTGCCACTTCACGCAGCAGACACAGGCAATGGAACTGGCTATCCGTCAGCTTACACAGACCCATTTACAGCCAGAGTAGCACCAGAGAGGAAATAACTGCATTATCTGGGCTAGCTGCTCGACTCAACCAGATGAGCAGTTTTGGAAGAGAGTGGGCCTCTTTGTGATGGAAATAGCAGGTGGGACTGGGTGAGGTCATTGGGTTGGCTGTGAGGGTCAAGGGGTGTATGTGTGTGTGTGTGTGTGTGTTCAGGTGAATGTTGATGTTGATGGGCAGAGAAATGTGCTGATGCGACTCAGACTTTTCAATCAGGGCATTTGCGGAATGTGGGACTGATGTGAAAGTCCAATGAGCCGGTGCTCAGCGTGTGCCGTCATGTGATAGGGCCTTATTTAGTGCAGCCGCCCATTGCACAGCAGAGGGGTAGATGAGGAGAGGATTCCCAATACGAAGATTCCAATGTGACAAATAGTGTGTTATCTAATATACACACTACTCCCACAACAGACAAAATATTTAATCTACTGTATATATAAGATGGACCCTTTATACACTATAACACATTACCTCACAAAAAAATCTTTACAGCAATATTTAGGTCTGGGCTGAGAAAGGCAAATGACAAGCAAATAGCTCCCTCTAATGAGAAAGACATGGCATAACTTCAAAAGGCATCAACAGAAAAATGCCACCGTTGAGAAGCAAAGCCTCTCTCCGCCACACTCACAGTACCACCACGAAAAGAGCACGTGGAGGGAGTCTAAATGCCAACAGCAAAAGCAGGCTCACACACCGTCAAACTCCAGACCTGCCACTCACACACAGCCTATCCCATCATGCCATCTGCTGCTTTGTGAGAGGGGCCGATTAAAATCTTCAGTCTGTTGACGCTCCGTTAACTTCCACCGAAGTGTGAAGATTCCCTTTGTCTATTGGATATCAAAGCAGAATCTGGCATCTGCTCGACTATAACGTCAGCTTGATATTCGGGGGAGAAACTAATGAGGGCTCGGCTGTCTTGTACAGGCTGCATGTCCATTTAACCACTGAAAAGTAGGTAACTAAATTGGCTGTTTTTATTTGCATACCCCTGTGACATAGAAACCAGTGAACAGACACATTTTTCCCCAGAATTCTTTGACAACGACGGGGTAATTTCAGTGGATTTGTTTGTTTCAATTTACCTTGTTGTTGTGACTCATGGCCTAAACCCAGAGAGACAACCTTCAGTGATTCAGAGATCTTGTAAATAAACAACGTTTGATCAGTGAATGTGAGGGCAGGTTTTTAATGAGGTCTGGATAAACAAACACCCCAAAGCGCCAGACTCAGATGGCCACCAGATCTAAGCTATGCGATCTACCCTCAAACATACACAATGAAAACACCCACACACAAATATGAACATATTTGGGCAAGGGTTTGAATAAAACACTGTTAATGTAGGCAATGACAACACAATACAGATACTGTCCAAACTGCCGTTTAAAGACACGAATCACAAAATATGAGAGGGAATCCATCGGAATTTGCAAAAGCCTTTAATTGTTTGTAATGGATGCTAATTAGCACAGTCATCGAGCGTGGATATTCAGGAATGCCAGCACTTTTCTGCCTGAGTGAAGATGAACATCTCCCTACTCTGCACCGGCAGCTGTCACATGTGGTTGGTGTTTGTGTGCGTATGTGTGTGAGACCCACCCAACCAAACAAGGTGCAGTAGAGTAAATCAACAACACACAGCTCCAACCCTCAAGTGGTATTTAGCCATGATGCCCAGCCCAGAGGAGCTGCGCATTCCAGCACAACATGAGCCTGAGCACTCGCACACACACACCCTCAGCCAAAGGGGTTCGTGCACACACCCTTGTAGGACCTCAACAGACAAGGCACATACAGGAAAAGTTTAAAGTATTCTTCTTACAGTAACCACAAGCAAATTGTCTATTTTCTATATAATTGTCTATTATCTTTAAATTTGCACTGTACAAGTTTAGTTACAAGTTACATGCTCAAGCTAAACATACATGGCAATATCACAGAGCCGATGATTACAAAACTGTTAAATAGAGCAAAACAGTCCATCTGATAGGTCACTGAGACACAGATCATTTCTGGAATTTTACATCCCAAAGGTCTAATCGCCAACATGGACTGGTATTAGATGCATTGTTTCTCAATACCACCACTTTTTTTTTTAAGATATTTTTTGGGGCTTTTGCCTTTTATTTGGATAGTGATAGTGGAGAGACAGACAGGAAATGAATGGGAGAGAGAGTTGGGGCTGGATCGGCAAAGGACCACAGGTCGGATTCGAACTCGGGGTCGCCGGAGTCATGGCACGACGCCTTAGCCCGCTGAGCCACGGCGCCTCCCTCAATACCACTCTTACAACACCACAGCACATCAGCTAGATAACAACACGTGTGCCATAATTACATCCTTCATGTGGGATCACTTTCTTTGAATTTATCTACTCAACCCCTCTAACGAGGTGAGCAGCACCGCCCACCCCTATCACAGGGTCAGCACCTCATGTGCATTCACTGATATAATGTTGGCCTAGAGGGCTGAGAACATGCGTGTTAAGGGCTTCACTCACAATTAGTTAACCACTGCTCGATTACTATTATCAGTCCACACATACACACAAACTCAAACAAGCTCAACCAAACTGTTAAGGAGGCACTACAACAGTTTTTCACCCTTGACCTATGATGCTGGATGAGTGAACGTTCATAGATTAATGTCTCTATTAGCCTTTAGGACAAAGAGATAATAGCCTGCCACAGTGATGAACTAGGGTGTGTGTGTGTGTGTGAGTGTGTGTGTGTCTGTGATTGTGAGTCTGTGTGTATGTGTTTGGTTGGACTGCCCTACACAATGCTCAACAAGCCTCACTGGGTGTTCTCCTTATTCACAGGGCTTAACACGGACCCAACAGTAAATTTACTTGTTATCATTTCAGAAGATATTTTATGATCAAGAAGAAAACAGCACGCAAGCACAAGCACACATTGTTGCAGATGCAGTATTTATGTCTGTGATGAAAGGATAAAAGTCCCTTGTGAACAAAAGATGACCCTTTTTATGAGAGGACAATAGCCAAACGAGCTGATCAAAGTTGCCTGATTCCTGTGTCCACGCACACACTTAGTCAGCCTGGAAACAAAAAGTCATACTTTCCTTATTATCTCAGACAAAAATGGCCTCCGTTCAAAGGCTTCTTTTCAGGAGACGCTAACCAAACAAACAGGCAGCGCTCATCCCTGGCTGTGGCAGAGAGCCGAGAGCGTAGCCCGATGGTGACGGAAAAATACAGTTCAAACCGTTCACCTCGTCACCTGAACGCTGTGAGTCAACAGGCCGCTGCACAGCTGCACAGCAGATATAAAACTATCAAGATGGAAATCTGAGTGTTTACAGAAGTGAACTCGGGATGGCGTGCTGGGGCCATATGTGACATGCCGGCCAAGGAACAGGCCGCTGTGGCCCCCTAGTGGTCAAAAAATTATTTCAACTACTACAACTTGTTCAAGTTCACAAGCACATGGCAGGCAACCCCCCCACCCCACCCTGCTTGGCAGTCATTACTGTAATAGCAGATTTAGAAATAACAGTTTACGACACCATGAAACAATTAAACATAAACACACAGAAACAGACACAGGCCCTGTGTAGGGCAGACTCAGCAGAGTGCGGTCGGCCAAGTACAATATTTGCGGGGAAAGTGTGGAGACTGCAGATAAAGAAGGCTAGGTTATACGGTTCCCATGCCGCGCCTGACCCAGCAGGTTGGCATTTAAAACAGACCTCAGGTGAAACGGGGTGCATGCATGGCTCCGTGCCACATTTAACCATGTTTCAAGGCAATGAAGAAACAATGAAAAAGGAAGGAAGGATGTATGTGTGTGTACATGCATGTCTTTAGCTGCATCAGAATAAAGACATGCTCATGCAAACAGCCTATAAGGTGTCTGTGTATGTGTGTGTGTGTGTGTGTGTGTGCGTGTGCGTGTGTATGTCTCTGTAGCTGTACTAGTATTCTTGTACTGATAGTATACTGTACATTCTATCAGGTGTGTAAATGTGTGTGTGTGTGTGTGTGTGTGTGTGTGTTATGTGCTTTCTTACCTGTGCTGGTGCGTATTTTAGGATCAGCCAGATCAGAGATGGCTCCTGTGGTGACTGTCTTCCTCATGCGGGAGCGTGAGACCTGTCCCAGGGCAGGCTTTGCCAGGGCATCATCGCTACTCGCTCTCTTCATCTGCAGCAAACAGAGAGGGCAGGAGAAAGGTGACCAAAAACATCAGATACAGAATGACAAAGATCAGTCTGGAAGCATAAGATACATGCTATGAAACATGTGTATCTGATAGTAGTAGTAGTTTTAATCTAAAACCAAATATTTTTTCAAAAACCTATTTCTAATTTTCCAGTCTAAAACATCACTCAACAAGCCACTGATCAGGAAAACCTGACCAAATGCTGCAGCATGTGACCACTATGAATGCTGCCCACCATGAACGAGTTTGTTTATCCCTGCTACATCTGAGTAGCTTTCCTCCTGATAAGACATTGTTCCTCAATAGAAAAAAAACTGAAGGGAATTGATAGGATTTCATCCTTCGTACCGGTCAGATACTTTACCTCTTATCAATTATGTGATTGCTCAAAAATGTAAACGTCAAATTACATTTATATGTTTTCTGAAACGTCAATATCAGCACTGCATGGTAAGTCATTATTTAGCAGAGTTTTGCGATGTGTGTTAGATCGCAATTATATCCATCAATGATGTGAGAAGTTTGCGTGTCTGTAATCAGGTTTATGTAAAAACATTTAGTTTTAGCCTACATTCATTTACTTGTCAGCTGTACACTGGTTTCTGGGTGTGCTCTTTATGCATTTATTAGACTATGCATGTTCTGAAAAGCAACAATTTACACAACACAGACCATAAATTTGCCAAATGACTAAACTTGCACTGAGCTAGTTTGAAATTACAGTGCAACATTAACATCAGGCTACTCTAAACTAATTCAATGTAGTTTATAATCTCAATTTTACTACAAGACTATTTACCTTTGCAAAGCAACTAGGGACTCAAAAGGTGCTGCTACTGCCTCTGTACTTCGTCTACTATCATTCTCACTTCACGCTTTGACTCTTTGTACGAAAGGCCACGAAATTCAAATACTGCACTATGATTGCACAAAGCTATTCAGCAAGCAGTGTGCAGCAGCACTGGAGCCTGCTTACAAATTATGGTTATTTCAAAAAATAGGCCAACTCACTAGTTTTGCATACTTTTAAATTTCAACGCGTATCACCCTATTTCAAAGTAGCAACGTAGCCGCAAAAAGTGTACAGGTTTGCATGTATGATAATGTGACGGCCCTAGAAATAAAAATGACTCATTTTAGGTGCATTTGCAACAAAAACTATTTTAGTGCTTTAATTAACTAGTATCAAAATGTATGTATTAAAAATGAGAAAACAAATAACAGAACAGAGGACTTTGAGTTTATACACACATACACACACACAAGAGCATGTGGGTATGGTAGCTCTTACCTTGCCGAAGCGCTGGTCAGGGGTCTGTGAGTTGAGCAGACGAGAAGGTTTCATGGCGCTGGCAGAGAGTGTGGAGGGCACCTGGCTCCGCTCCGAAGCTGCAGTCCTGGCCAACGGAGCCTTGGTGGTGGCCCCCCCTCTCAGCATGGCTGTGTCCTGCTCACTGCCTCACTCTGCACCACACACACACACACACACACACACACAGGACAGGGCAGAGACTAGGAGTCAGTGGAGAGAGACAGGACAAATCTGAAAGTAGGGTTCTATTAAAAGCATCCTCATGAGGGATCCTGAGAATGTGTGAACAGGATAGAAGAGTAGTGGGGGGAAAACATTAACAATGTCTAATAAAACACTAAGAGTGGGCCAACATATTTATGTAAAACACTGTGCAACAATTTGACACTTTTTCAGGAATACTTGTGATGAGCAGAGAATTTAAATGTCATCTATCAAATATGGTCATGAGAGACAACACCTGATTTTTCCAATGTTTTCATGTTGCATGAAAATGAAAGATTTTAAGGTAGATACCTCCCCAATATTAGACTTAAATGTCTTGATGTAATATGTGATAAAAATATATGTTGTATCCAAAGATCTGAAGCAGAATGAGACAAGTCACCCAGAATCATAAAGGAGTAGGAGAAGAAAGAGAAGGAATCAGACACAGACGCATTAGCAATGTGTGAGAAAGACAAGGAAAAAAACACCAAAAGGAGGTTGCCATGGTTGAGCATATAAAATGAGTGCCAAAACACACAAACACAAATGAACACTCAGCAGCAATCAGGCTAACGCCTCTCAGTAGCCCATTCCAGTGCTTGAGTAAACGGAGACTCCCATCCCAGCCTCTTCCCCATGAAGCACTAGTGGCCCAGGGAAGCCCCGGCGGGTTGGCAGACACCTGATAACACACTGGCCTGACCACAGCGGTGGGTCAGCAGGAGAGGGAAGTAAATGTGTGAGTGTGGGTGTGTGTGTGTGTGAGTGTGGGAAGTAGGGTGGCCAAGGGGGGGGGGGGGGGATTGAGTAGTGCACTCCTAAGGCCGCTAATGGAGCTAAAAAACGTCTCAGTCATCCATCAGTGCCTGACGAGAGCTCAGTGACTCACTCCCTTGCTCCAACCCAATGGCTGCGAGCAGACCGCTAGCTATGCTAATGGCACCACTTAAGGCGAAGTAATATGAGAGGAGGGGCAGGTGGCTGCTGACTGCACGCCCAGGCTAATGTTCCTCAGTAAGACGAGAGAAGGGAAGAAACTGCCACAGGATGAGACAGAGAGCCTAAAAACGAGGTAAATACTCTAAATACTGTAATGTAAATAGATAAACACGAATGAGCCGAAAATAACAGCTAGATCTATCAAGTAGAACAAAGGAAAAAAATAATGGAATGGTTTTGAAGTAAGAAGGAGGAAAGAATGTGCATACATTCCCCTCACCCCCCATCCCCAACCAAACCCCCACTACTACCACACACACACACACATAATAATGGGATTTCCAGACTCAGGCTTTCCTGTAGTACGGCCTCATTGATCAGAATCCTGGGGTTTGGTCACACATGCTCATCACCCATCAGACATAGGAGACTTCTCAATTTAGTCCCTGAATCACTTGGGAGCAGAGCCTATTACTCTGATAGATTGGCCATTATCTATATGTTATGGCTCTAATTTAGAAAGTGATGGCAACAGCTGCCCTTCTATCATAATTATGGGAAACTGATAAGAAATCCCACTAGGATTAAAGAGAGAGAACAGGCATAACAGCCTTCCACCACTTTATCTCTGTTACGCTATTATGCATTATTCTGCTATTTTAACATGTGTTTTCAGATGCTAGTCTCAAAAGCCTGAGGTTGAGTCTCTCTGTTTCTCTCAGTTGGTTCCTCACCACTTCCAGCTCATATACGGTTGCTATATGAAGGATCTGTCAGTGCTGCATAAAAAGCAACAGTCCAGGTTTCTATGGCTACTTCAATAGTGTGGGTGGACAAAGGATGCATAGCCTAACGACATTTTTTTTTATATATTCTGCATAAATCAGCTCTGCTGCAACACTATTAAGTGTTACCAAAGTAGCAATTGAACAGAGATGCAGCTTCAGCGATTCCAGGAAAACACACTTTTCAGGAGGACATACTTTTCTTTTAACAGCTGTTTGTTCATAACTCAATCTGGTAAACAATCATTCATTCAAGGGCATCATTCAAGCAGCACCGGCAAATGAATCCGACTCTGTACCTGGTCTGGGCAAAGATAATCCCTGACTGGTGCTGGGAGGGCTCTGAACTCAGCATTCACACAGCGCTGGCTCCGACCCAACACTAACGCACTGGGCCCAAGTGACCTGGAGCGAGCTCAGAGCAGCCATAGCGAGCCCTGGACTGGAGCGATCGGAGGAAAACGGGTGGAGGAGTGGGGCGGTGAACTGACGGAGTTGGTTAATTGAGTGAAGGCCGCAGGTCCTTATCTGATCAGGGTGCACAGCGGGGCCTTGTGTGCAAGGGCTTTGTCATGTGACGCAGGAGCCCAGTGCTGACGCAGCATCCAGCTCCAGCGTGAGGTGGGGGGAGACACAGCAAGAGAACACAGCTCACGGGCACGGCACACAACACAAGAACTTCTATCTGAAGCCCTAGCTCACACTCACTTGAAGTCTATTTCAGTAGAGCAAAGCAAAAGAGAGCAACAAATGCAAATAACTATCAAAGAAGCCATTCTGCTTCTAAAAAGCGTGTGTGATCAAAACAGTCACATTCTGATCAGATGTTTAAGACTGCTTTTTCCAAGAGTTTGAAGAGATTAGACAGAGGTTAGGCTACTTTAGGCAACTTTATACTGCAGAGAAAAAAAGTCAGGCATAGTCTAAATATCTCTGTGTGCACTGCACACACGCTGACTTTGTGGAGCAAAGTATTTCACAGACACCCTAACATTTCTGTAAAAAAATCAGGTCAATTATCCAAAGGCAGGTCCCAAATAAAATGACCTAGATAAAAGCCTCATCTGAGTCACAGAACAGTCAGATAGAATGTAAGTCTCTGTGAAGGATGGAAATATGTTCTGGAAATGTCTAAAGGGCGGATTACGCTGTGAAAGAAATTTGAATGCACTGTCATGTCGATTACTTAATCAGATTAAAGAATAGTTCCAGATGTCGTCCTGATAGCTGACCCAAAACCATTGGCAAGGACAAAGTCGACACTAAGCTCACTTAAGGCAACACGAAGGTGAACAGCATGCTAACACTTTTCATTCAGTTTTTTCTCTAGTGGGATAAGGCCTACTTTCCCAGCAGTCTGTCTTAATTAAAGGATAAATTAATTAATTTAAGTCCAGAGCATACCAACCCATAGTGCTGTTGATAGGAGGAAAAACAAGAACATTTGGCACTGTTTGCTACATCCTGCACTGTATACAGCACTTGTGATCTGACTTGTGAACATGGTATCAGTGAAGATAAAGCCTCAGTCTAATTCCTAATGCAAAAGTAATGCATACTGTATGTCCCTGGTGTTAGCAACTAGAAAAATCACACAAACATTATATGTTTGTCAGACCATCATTTTTTTTAGGCTACTTAGGCCTACGTTTTGCAAAACGCACTCCCCAAATACACATACATATCTGGCAGGAAGTAGAAATTGCACAGTGGACTGTGGTTTGGCTATATTTAGAGTATCCTGTTAAATTCCCCTGCTTCGACAACATTAGTTGGGCAAACAGCTAAAAAATTAAATATGGCTTTTCAGAGACCACACCCCAAAGTAGTAGGTTGCCCTTAAATTTAATTACACTGCTTCTGTTACATGCTAGAAGGCCATGAGGCTCCAGCCTGTGTTCCTGAGATGTGTAACTGCTGTTACTCAAGCTACTCCGGCTACTGTTACTCAACATGTAGGTGAACAACTCCAACACTCACAGCTGTGCTGTATAGCATGGCCTCAGTAAGCCTAGCCTTTATGACAATAATAAAGTTCAGTGAATCATTTAAACTGTTTCTCCGCATGTGTCAAAGTAACAGAGATGCCCTTTCAAACTGTTCTGCCCTGCAAGCAGTGCCTTTGATGTAGGATTGTGTGTGCCTAATCATAACCTGGCCTCAAACACTAGGCCAAGGGCACTTTAAGTTTGAAAGGGACATTCACAACAACGGATTCTACCTGAATCTAATGTAGTCTAACGTACCGCTATTAATAATTTCTATTAAAATACACAACAGTAGGTTTTGAAGTAACTGCCAAAAGACCCAGGTGAGCCTAGATTTCACAAAAAAAAAAACACAAAACACTAAACAATGCTGCCAATTCAGTCACATTCAAAATAGCTCATGCAGCAAAACAAGGTGCAAAATAATGTGCTTACTCATATGACTCATGCAAGTCTAAATTGAGCAATATGCTATTTGTGAAAATGAAGCTCTTTCCGTTAAGCTGCACAAAACCAACCTAGATGTGCTAATAAGATAACTGTTTTTTGCAGACCTGATGCTTTCTGATTCACCTCTGATTCGACCTTAAATGACTGGATGACAGAGGCAATTACATCTGCATTACAGCTGGTTATGATGTCAAGAAAACATCTGACCATTTTAAAATGAATAATAATTCTTGCTTTTGTTTTCTTTGAAAATTTAGTAAAATTGTGTAGATCACACTGTTTTAAAATAGTTTGGTCTACAATGTCTAGGAGTGAAATCACAGGTGTGTGCTTAGCCAAAATACTGTACCTGTGCTTCCACGCTGCCCTGAGTTACCATGACAAAGAAAAGGATAAGCAAATCACCACCACCAAAGACTTACACACCCATTAGCCTCCACAGTGGTCCTCAGTGAAACAACATCTGTGATAAGCAATCAAAATGGTGAGAGAAAGCTAGCTGACCGAATGGCTAAAAGTGCTAAAGGTAGATGATGGTGGTACTTACCTCTGGAACACCCTGCAATAAAAGGAAGACATGCCCCAATGATGTAGGTATGAAACGGTCCCTAACGCCTAGAGGAGTTAAACTTGCTTCAGTCATGTGTCAATTTGTCAGTGCTTGTAATGAAGTCAACATCCTATCAGAGAGCCTTTTTGAGGAAGGAGATCATGACCAAATATGCTACTTTCAGTTTAGAAATCTCTTGTGAGATAACGCTCATTTTTAAACACTACTTTAATGCTCACTGCATTTATGCAACGCTTTAGTGATGTTTTGTCATGAAAGCGTTCTAAGCTGTTTTTAAACAAACAGATCTATATCTGTCAATGCAGCAAAAGTTCCTGCAGTGTGTCCTGCCTTCTTGGCACTGCTTTAGCCTTGCTTCACTTTCTCTATTGAAACACAATAGAGAAAGGCAGCGGCTGCTTTACTTGTATTAACATTCCCTGAGCTGCATCGCAGAGGTTTCACGGCTGAGAGAATAGTTTGGCAGGGGTCCTCGGAAGGGATGTTGAGCTAAATATCAAGCTGCTTCATCACATCCCCTGATGTATCACATAGGGCTGTGGTCAGAGGGATCGTTTATCCCTGAAATGGCATGATAGATGGAGGACAGACAACAACGCCTGACCACGAGCAAAAAGAAGAACTTTGACAGACTGGAATTCTTAAATAGATTGAATGCGTGGTTCTGTATCACAGTGTTGTTTCTGTTACGCCATGTAGGCCTCACATTTCTTGATAAAAATATGAAGCTCATACACAAAGTTTCTGTCTCTTTCTCACTCCTCCGCAGCCCCACCCCCCCAACACACTCACACACACACACACACACACACACACAATCTAGAACCAATGCCTCCTCACAGATCACAACAACAGATGTCCTCAGAGAATCCCACACGGAGATGGAAAGAAACAAGAGAAGAAAGCGATGGGGACACTTCATGAGAGAAATGTGCAAAAGATTTACTCACAGACAGGGAAAAAAAACCCTTGTTGCCGTGGTGAAGAGATCTTCCGACCGAGGCTCTGGACACGTTGAGCCTGGGCTGCATACGCTTCAGCAGGCAGTCCACAGAAGACCCCGGCTGCCTCGGAGGCCAGATCTGCCCATGCAGCAGTCCTGATAAGGCAGCCTTAAGCAGACCCAGGGCCAAGAACCACTGCTGACTGCCTTCACACTGAGATCAAGACGAGGAAGCTGGCTGCCTGCTGCGTGTGTGGGTCTGAGAGAGAGAGAGAGAGAGAGAGAGAGAGAGAGAGAGAGAGAAAGAGGGAGAGTGAGAGATGGGGAAGTATGGCAAAAGTTTCCATTCATCACACACCATTTTTCCAGACCATTTTTCAGGAAGTGCAAGTTTTCAAATCTTTTAAGAAAGTCTGATGTTGACTGCACAACCACCATTGTAAACTATACCCACCTATGTTAAATCATTATTTTTCCCCCCACCTATTAGCCTCACACAGTGTATGACAATCATTCAGCCCTGACGAGTGGCACCTTATAAAATACAATCACGGCTGTGCTAACTTGACTGAGCCTTGTTTATGTCCCCTCATTAGATGCAAGATTTTATTCACAACTCCATTCCCTGCAGACCTGTGGACAGGCTGGCTGATGTGCCAGACTCCACTTAGGTGGGAGGACAGACTCCCTCATAACCCTTCTTGGCCTCAGCTCGCTGTGACAAAGCCAGTCTTTGTGTGTATGTGTGTGTGTGTGTGTGTGTCATGCAGCTCTTCTAAACAGTAGGCTAGTCCTTCGAGGAGGAGAGGGAGTGCTTTACCCACTTTTTCCAGTTTTTTTTCCACTTTCCCCAATTAAGTTGGCAGGCTTGAGAAATGCCAAGGACGGAGAAAATGTGGGTCTTCTTAAAAGTCGTATTGCGGCTCACATTTTACAAAGGCAGTAGTTAGTGGCGTCAGAGGGGGAACTCAACCTCACCACGCCCCTGCACCACACAAAAGGCCACTCCAACACGCTGCTAATGACGGATAGATTTTAAGAGATGCTGCATCCTGTTTTACACCCCGCACAGATTTCAAACCTGATTCAGCAACAAACACAGACTTACTGTTAACAAAGCTAATGTAGGCTGAATTCAGGACATAGGTGCTAAGGCCTACAATGAGCCTCCTTTGACCATGTAGGGCACTATTACCAGAATGACATCAGTTCAACAACACACTATTCCATTTATTACAGGGATTCAATAGCAACTTGACAGTGTACTGTATGGAGAAAAGTCTACAAGGATAAGCTAACTAAACGATATCCATTCACTGGAAATGAGGTGTACAACTGTCTTACCCTACTGTTCTAACTCTCAATACAGGCAAGAACATATATAATAAGTAGATAAAGGACCTCTTGATGTTTGTCTCATACCACTCCATTGTAAGATTAGTATTGCACTTTATTCTCCAAGTAATAAATAAAAAAGCCATGCCTTATGCCCATGATAGCTCATCATGGCTATGCACTCAGTCTCCTAATTCAAAACCCCCATATGACTATTTAGGCTGTATATTGGGACAATCCTTTAGAATAAAAGGTCCCCCATTTGGCAACCATAGTTGCACAAGGCTTTTTTCTTATTCACCGATATTTTAGTGGCTATTTCTATTTAGTTTTAAGAGAAGGGGCACAACCATGCCAGCTTTGCAATCTTTCCTTATTCACTAGAGCCAAAGGCAGAAATGTCTCCATGAATGGGATAAATAAGCTATCTACTGTAATGCACAAACTCTTACCGTAGACCACTAGCTTAAACTTTGGCAAAATGATTAGTTGTACCAACAAGCCTTCATGATCTGTGCCACTTGAGACAGGAAGGGTTGGTGTTTCCTTTTTCCAATCATGAAGAGCATCATCTAACATCAGTGAAATATTTTCTCTGAGAGTCATCAGCAAGATGCTCACTAAATGAACATGCCTCCAAAAGTTTGGCAGGGGTCCTCAGAAGACCTTGGCAATCTAATATCTAATATGCAGCCACACAATGTCAACGATGTTTGCCTGGGCCTCGCCCACCTGTTGAGTAACGGGGAGACCAGAAAGACAAGCCTGAGAGGCCGGAGCCGGTTGGTGTGTTACACTGCTTGCATGTGCAGCAGATTTAATCCCCACTGGCACAGGCTCCTGGGCAACACATTCCAGTGGACAGCAACACAGATAGGAGGGACAACAATTTCTTCTTTGAACAAAGAGTTGTTTTTCTATGCCCGGGGTCTAATTTGATAGATTCACAGCATGCAAAGCCCTTGGGGAAGGGATATTTGTGCAGTGATGTCATGTCTTGAAGTGAGTTGAACACTGAGCCTGGACTTCAGAGGAAATGCATTTGAATTCCTTTTGAAATGTGTCTATTGTTGTCGGCTTCCCCGGCATTCTGTTGGTACTAAAGCAGGTGAGCACCACAGTTGCTGTGGTCAGCCAGGTCTCTAAGCATTTTAAATAGTCCAATTACACAGCCTTCTCTTTCACATTAAACAAACAGTTGGAGAGACAAAAGTATAAAAGCTAGTCCTTATTTTTTCCCAACTGCTGCATTCCATGAAAGATTCAAAACTAGTAGAAATATGCAGTGGGTTATAGGCTAACTAAGCACAACAATCACAGATGAGCTCCATCAAAGGCTCAGCCGTGTTAGCCATGCTCAAGGCAGCAAAGGACCATACTACCATGGCTCTCTCTCACTTGTCTTATGTGGAGTGGCAGTGTGCCTGGGTGAGAGGAGAGACGCTGGCTTCATCGTAGGAAAAAGGCAATCAGCTCCTATCCAGGAAGGTCATGTGCAGAGTACAAGTCTCCAGCTCGCTCACTGAGTCTTCCAAAGCTACCCATAAATGTCACTCTCTACCACCCGTTCACTTCAGTTCTACACCCCCACCACCACCACCCATTTAAGAAAAAACACATACACCTCCTTTTCTGGAACTTTCTCTCTACCCTAGTGAAAAGTTTCTCAACAGGGATTTCCCATTACTTTGAGCAAGTAAAGCTGTGCAGTGAAAACTCCACATTGCCATGCTACAGTATGTATGTTTTGCCTCTTGGTTTGACCACAAACCAGAGAACATTTGCTCGCCTCTGACTGACGTGGCTATGTGGTTGGTGTGTCCAAGCCACAGCAGATTACAGGATCAACTAACTAAAACAAGATGAGCGAATTTGATCAAACTAGATTTTAGGCTTGCCATGTGATTATTTTATTACAGACCTGTGGATAACATAAAATATTATGTCATTGTGGCAAGCTATCTATAGTATATGCTATAAAATAAAGCAACATTTACAATTGGAAATACTGCATACTTTCAAAAGACATTCCAAATCTGTAATTTCAGGCAAGCTCACTTAAGATATTTACATAGTCCTATATGCTGGACCATGTTAACCCTTTCCTCTTTTTCATTAGAAGAAAGACCGACCAACATTTATTGTATACACAACAGAAGCTTCTAGATGGAAGCAAAAGAGTTCTGAGATCGTTTGAGTTTTGACTAGGTTAGGCTGAGATTGAGAATCATGTCAATTTCTTGGTTTGTCTGTGTCAGCAAGCCTTCAGCATCTGTTAAACACCTGGCCTGGTGAGCTTGGTGGGCTCTAAGTGCTAAGTCATGAGGACTATAAAGTGAATCAGGAAGTGAGCAGCCCCCGTTTTGCCCCGACCCCTGTGGAGTCAGAGAGAGGCGAGCGGAGCCTGAAAGTCCCTCGCCAGTTATATGAGAGAGCATGTGAGAGTGCAGGATGTCAAAGAGCACTCACTATTGATTGGTCTCCCAGCAGTCAGTGGTCGTTCTACTGTATGCGATATAGGAAGGACACAATACAGGGACATGTCTGTGAGGGCTCTCGTTCATTCAAGCTCAAGTAGTCACATGTGTTAAATTGTAGGCATCTGGACTGGATTTCGTTTTTAAGAACATGAAAACAGAGATTCACTGATAACTCCAGTTGCCACTTAGTAGCAATTTAGCACTTACTGGATGACAACACTGGAACACGTTCATAGATCATAGCTCATAGAATTGTTCTGTGTTTGTCTGTAGAGATACTGACTGTGATACTGATTGTCTACCGAGGTACAGTATTTAAGGATTCAGAATCTTGCTGCCAATAAAATATTTTGTGTTTGACGTGTGTTTTGCTACTAAATAAACACCATGTGACTTCCTGTCCTAAACATTACACGACCACATGCAACTTTCACTAGGGAAAAATAGAGAGACACGTTTCTTGATATCCCCTAAAGATGCACTGGTTTTGAAAACATGGGTCCTTGCTAAAAAAGGCCGGCCTACTTTAAAAACATGGATCCTGGCTAAATGGTCCTTCTTATGCTGACACAGGCCAAAATAATAACTCTTACGATAATTACGATATTGTTATCAGGTCATAGCCTAGAGTCAAAAATTTCAAGCACAAAAAGGTAAATCACTTACTTATCATGATTCTTAACTTTTTTGCTTAAATATAACACCAGCAGCAGAATATAAACAGCAGAATATAAAACCGCCTCTGGATAAAAAAGGTAGCTTAAGCTCCTGTCAGCACTTTCTAGATCAAAAAGCATGGTGGTGAAGAGAAAAGCTGAGTTAACGCTTGGCCCTTTAGACAGGTCGGATGCCCATCCTATCTGAAATTGCTTTTACATTGCACATTTACACAGCACAAATGGGAAACTGACACTTCTATGGTGCAGGACCATCAGTGTTTCATCTGGAGTAAAACTCCTGGAGAATTCACTGCAAAAGAGGTTGAGCCAAAAAAAGGGTGCATGCATAATTCATGCAGAGGGCTGCATCTTTCAAATGTGTGACAGCTTCCCGAATGCACACGCCCAATAGGGCAAAGTCTTCACTAGATCTCACGGGGCTCTACAAGCCAAAATAAAGTAAACCAGAAGGCATTGGATTTAGGTTGAACAAGACACAAAGTTTTGATATGAGCATGCATAAATTCCTGTACACAAATACAGTAGACCTACATACAAAAATATACTATTGACAATCTACAAGTCTGCAATGGCTGTCCATAAGGCTTGTAACACCTGGACAGTAAGATTCCACACACAGCGCCAATGAGAAATTAAAAAGTTGACGTGACACTGGTGGCACTGCATACTGTAGTATCACATTCCATTATCTCACCCTCAGAAGCAGCTGATTTTCATGTTAAAAGATGGAATGATCACAATGTGAGTACAGTAGATGGCCATGAAATGCAATTGTTCACATTTATGCCAGCCTTCACATCTTCATGCAAAACAGTAGAGTAACAGAACAGCACAGGCTAGCTATGGTCTTAATTATAGCTTTGTAACAAATGGGGTAGGACAAATAGCTTTGATGGGAAAAAGTAAGTGATTTAGTCAGTGAATTGCTTTTAACAATTCTTCTAATTTAGTTGACACTACGGGCTTCATGAGCAACAGCAGTCCTCTGTTCTGGTAGACCCTTCTGGTAGACAGCTAAAACTGTAGGCTCAGCTCAACCCCTGGTTCCCTGTTCAGTTCCTATTGTTTTTCTAAAAGGTGGAAACTTGTATTTAAACAGGCCAAGCCTGTCCCCATGAAGGCTCTTGCTGTATTTCACTGTGTATTCTGAGGCAACATGCCTGTGATCATATCTAAGGGCGTTTCTACGGCCTATCTGATGTTCTTAGGTGTGGGCTTCCCAAAAGCTTGATGGTGTGGTGAGATACAGTAGTCTGTTCTTCTGCTTCATCCCAAGGACAGAACAGTGACCAACTGACGGCCACTGACAGGCCTCCAAGGCACTAGGACCTTATTTGACTCAAAAAGCTGTTAGAAACCCTGGACAAGTATCATATATCAGTGCTAAGCATAATGATCCACTACACATGGCTTTGGGCACTTCAGCCTAAATGGCTCACTGCCCCTACTGCCCCGTGGGAGCAGCCCTGCCGTCACCTCCAACGCCTTGAATTGGGTAAGTATGGACACTCACTGACTGTGAGAATGTACTAGACAGATAGAATAAAACACAAGAACATCAGCGAGCTAAAGCCCATCTAAGCTGGCCAATACTCCAGTGCAAGTCAATAAGATTCTCAAAGGCGGTGCCTTGAAAGACATCTGCAACGGCAGCATTCCAAACTGTTACTGAGCCTGCGTGTGATTTGCATGGCGAGTATGCAGTCCATTTCCTCTGCACATTCCAGTGGCACGAACCAGACCCGCCAAAAGGCTATTGCCCATGAGCTCGGAGCACCCAGGCTAGACTACCTCTCATCACAAAACTCAGAGAAATAGGCTCCTTCACTTTTCAACTTTCAACAAAAACCACATGGCTATTTACAGACCAATTACTATAGTAAATTTCCTTTAAAAGAGTAGTAGGCTACAAATGAAAAAGAGAATATTATTGAGAGAATTGAGAGAATATTATGCTAATGTCAGCCTAAGCATTGGGGCCAACTTGGCTGTTAATAAAGAGGTCAACTTAATGCTTTACAGTCTATTAGAGAAGGAGAGAAAATGACAAAAGGCCTGCGTGAAACTCAACACAGGTCTCAGAACAGCAAGCAGAAGTTCAAAGAGATATTATCCATCAGCTCATTTGGGGGAGATATTTTCGGCACACAAGATTAAATTCTTTCAGCTTCAGCACATACACACTGTTCTTCTTTTGTAGCATTTCCAGTGTCACATGCGTGACAAATACACAAAAACAAACAGAACACAAAGTATAGTACTGTACATACCTGTGTTTTTGTCTACACTTCAAAACAGGAGCTTGCAGTGTTTTCATAAATCATATCCAGTGATGTAGAGGTCAGGCATATACTGTAAAATAATATTAGAAGACGTTTAAGGTGACCGTGTCCCTTTGCCCACAATAGACAGAGCCAGACTGGTGCAAGCCTCTCTCTCAGACAGCCCTTATCTGAGCAATTAGTGGCTCTGCTTGAGAAAGGACGTGCCACTCTCCGTAAGCCAAGCCAACTCCTCGCTCCTCCTTTACAGGGCCAGAGGGCACCAGAGGAGTCAACAGACAAGGACTAGGGACACATTTCAGTGTTTGCCATGAGTATTAGGATAATATTTGTCAATGCTTGAGTCATTACATTACATACAGCAAAATTCAGTGCAGTGATCACTGACTTGTGTCGGAGGTGGGAAAATTATTTCTGCCAGGAAAAAAAAACAAATAAAAAAAAAAAGCATAATATCCTCGTCTTACCATTGATTGTAACTGTGAGGTGAGACCCAGTGATGTAGTCAACACAGGCTGATGATAAGCCTTTAGCCACAAACAGGTTTCTCTTCTTTGGTGTGGTGCCACACCTACAGTAAGCTCCACTCTACTGTCTTGAACAGATAGGCCATCTGATGAACATCTGATGGACACGTCATATAATTTGCTCGTCAGCCATACAAAGGGTCAAATGACCTCACAAACCCACGCTATACGCTACATTCTATCAGGTCTGTGTGTGTCATGTGGCTAATCCAGAAGCACTCACGTTAATGTTAACACTAATCGTGTTCGTCTTTATTCAAACGCACAACTTAAACAACACACAGGAAGAAGTCTTGAGTTGGTTTCACCAGTAGGCACAAATGCAGCTTGAGAACATTTCCCACATTTTTCCTTCTCTTTCAGATCTATTTTGGATTGACCGTGAAGGGAACCCATTTCATCTCCATGTCAGACATATGCTTCAGTGCTGTCGGCTAACACAGCCTGGCAAAATGACTGCGATCAAACACTGGAGCTGTTTTTACTCGCTTTACAACAGACATTGCCTATGCTTAGTGTCACTGCTATGTGAAATGTATCATTAAGTTGTGGTTTTCTATAGACCAGTACTTCTCATGCTTTGCCATTGCCATGGTAAACATATAAGCTTAAGTTGTGGTAAACATATAACCTACCCTTTTCAGACAGACCTTGAGAGCCACTGAGCATGTATTTAGTCTGTTGATGTCCTGTCTGAATGCTAGAGTGCATGTTACTTCTGTTTTAATACTAACTGATCCTCTTGTGGTCGAGTATACAAGGTAGGTTATGTGTACATCTCAAAGTAAAGAGCTGAATATCTTACAGAAATCTGCAGAGTTATCCTACTGGTTGGACGAAGAAGGCCAGAGATCACTGCAGCAGCACTGAGCTAGTCTAACACATGTGACCCTTTAGCAGCAGGAGAAGGTGACTCCACGGGCTTTCCTTCCTCTCGTCATCCTCCTCATCAGTCTACCTCTACCTCTCACTCTTCCACACTCATTCACACACACACACACACACACACACACACACTCACTCACAGGACCACAATAAAATCTCCAAATTCACCTTTCAAAATCAAAATTAAACTCTTAAATTAAAAAGTCAGTAATAAAAAATGTTTTAATATACAGTAGCACAGTACTGTAGTATACATACAGTATTATGATGCTGGTATTGGTATCATCTAGGTAAGGCAAAGTCAGATTGGCCAAGTCAACAATAACACAGAGATTAACCTAATGACTATATCAATATATAGTCAATATACTATGTCAATATACTTTCCTCAAAACTGACACAATGAATTATACTAAAATACCTAAACCACTGAATCATCTAAAACCACACGGTCAAACAGGAAAAAATAAACAAAACATACCAATGCTGTCACATTAGTCCAAGGAGATACAGAAGCCTGGTGAGATGTTGATATGCCTGAGAAATATTTTATGAGGCACACATTTCCCCAAACAAAACACAACAAAAACCACGTGCTTCCCTTTGTTGCAACACCAGAGACGGGCTTTCACGTGCCTGGCTGGGCTGCTCGGGATGTTTGAGGCAGGTGGACCCCTCTCCTCCCTCTGTCCTCTAAGAAACGTCCCCTCTCTCCTCCCACACACAGATTCACAGACGCACACATCCACACTTGGCCAATAAGAAGCCTCCTCATTCTCCCCTCACACAGATGGACCTGCCCCTCCTATCCAGAGTGCACGCTATTTATAGGTACTCCATTCCCTCTCTCTCTCTCTCTCTGTGTGTGTATGTGTAGGCCTATGCACGGGCAGTTGCTGTAATGAGTTCAGCAGAGGAGAGGGCACAATGTGACTAGGAAATTGATTTAGCTTTCTCCCTACAAGGATTCATTTAGAAGAAGCTAGCAAAATGAGTAATTGTCTGAGCAGCCGCCATACAAAAACATGTTACATTCAGAAAACCGAAGGGAAAGCAAGTCAACTCAGTGAAATCTCTCGTACTGTTGGCTACTTATCACAGCCAACACAATTTCCCAAAGGTGTTCCATTCACTTCTGAAACATACCGGTAGTGGTACTGTAAGATACAAGCTATGAAAAAAAAAGAACACTGTGCAAAGACAAGTGATGGTCTCTAAAATGCTTGGGTTTAAGACAGTGCAGTCTAGGAAAACTTCCAAATAAACAGAAATCTATGACTCCAGTATTTTTTTTTTTTTTTTAGCATTTACCACCACACTCTGAAAGGAGTTAAGTGGTGGTTATGAGCTATGCCTAAGATAAGACGTTATAACGGCTAGTCATTATAGCACATATGTCTGTAGAGTTTTGTGGTCTGAAAATTTAGCCAACAATAAAAAAGCAAGGAAATTTGAGGAAGGTTAGGTCCTCCAGCACATCTCAGTCTAGTTTCCTCTGAGCACAATTCTACTCAGTCTGGTGCTTATGTTAACACACGGCCTAGCATGTTGGAAGCTCAATCTGGGACAGTGTGTTCTGTACCAAAAAATGAACACTTGAGTGCCAAAAACTTTCTTACTATTTCCATTTCTTGGATAGCCTCTCATGAGAAAGGAAGGGTGTAATTACCTACAAATAGCTTCCACATAACCAAGGAGGCAGTGGAGATGTTTTTTTTTCTGTGTTTGAAGAAAAAAATAATAGAAAACACCTCTCACTGCCCTCTGAATTGTGTTTAATTGTTTATTATTAGGCCTACTTCTTTCAACACGATTTACCCAAAACAGCACTCCTTTATGCTGCTTCGTAGAACCAACTATACAGTTATGTTAAAATTATGCCAACGTTCAAACAAGTTTGTTCCAACACAGGTAGGCTACTTCTCTGACTCTGAAGGAGACAGTATTTATTAGCCTACGGTACAAATACTATATTACATTAGCTTATTTATCCATTGGCGGGGCTAAATTTGCGGTTGAATGAATGAGTGAAAAACTGGTAAATAACAAAACCGTCTTGTGTCTTGGTGGAATGACACTATATAGTTTAACCTTGTAACAGAACTACGGCGATGCCCAGAAACGTAGGCTATGAGAGACCCTTTATTCTCCCATTCACTCATCTGCTTGTGGATGACTTATTTTAACGACGCATCTAGCCACACTGAACTCGTGAGGCAAAGCGTTGAACGACAGATGTCTCCACTTGACTCAGCCGGCTTTCTAAGATCAAATCATGTCGCTGCTGCACATTTCCTTTCCAAGTAAAGGGCAAATAGCAATAAGATGTTATTACAGTGTAACTTAAATTTTGTAGTCGACAACGTTATAATATTGGCGCCATTAAGCTAACGTGATGGTAATGATACAGGTCGGTACATCCGTTGACAAAAGTGTATTAGACTAACATTACTGTAAGTTGCTTATCGTTATGGTCATATCTGTGAAGCAGATGACCACACGTCTATTGATGGTAAAATGTAAAGGGCTAATGTGCAAGGAGAAAAAATGATTTTTTCGAAAGAAAAGGTAAATACTCTCACCTGTTCAGTCGTTGATGCGCTGTATGATGATGTTGCTAAAGCGCGGGGACTTACACTTGTCCACTAGGTGGAGTGCGCGTGCTTTGCGCAGTGACCGAGCTGAGTTGTGGTATCTGTAGTCCACTGAGCTTCAGCACTGGCGCCATAATCATTGGCAGTCATTAGGCTATTACTAACATGAACAATTGACTGGTGGTAAATATACAAATTCATAACTATAACTAAAACAATATCTATTACGTCTTTAAAGTTTTACAGGCCAAGACCGCCTTGTCTTAGCCTATAGGCATCCATAGTGGTGGTAGGCCGAAGTCCATGTGACAGCAGGGACAGTGAAAGTCCATGTTTTTTTTGCGACCTGTGATGAGACCAATTGTTCAAAGATGATCTTAGATTCCACACAGCAGACCACTGGATTTTATATAGGCACCATTGTGAACAACTGGACCATTAAAACCATTAAAGGCTATGTTCTGGCCTGGCATCTGAACTTATCCTGACGTCATTTGAAACTGGTGTATTGAGGTTTTGCAGCATTGATTGCAGTGTTACATTACGGTTTCTCTTCTGTGTGACTATACCTACTATGAACATGTAGGACAACAATATTTATATCATAATAACATGCACACATACTGTAGCCTACTAATTAGCTGTTAACTAGTCTCATTGTATGCATGTGTGATTTTGACCTTTACTAATCTGTTTGGAAGTTGATCTTTCACTTGCCCACATAGTGCTGCTGACTGTACTGCTATTAAGACAGGTTTCGTACTAACATTTTTTAAATATTTAACATTCATAGAATTGGAATGGAAATGGGTAATGGGAATGGATGTCCTGGTTTTAAAGAGTAAACATATCTACATCTGTGGAAAAATAGGTGAAAATATGTTTTATGTTTAGCACAATTTAAACCAGTGGTGTAATACCATACTGCTCAGCTGAGCCTCCTCAGCTCAGTGAGTGACCCGCTGGTTCACTGGAGATGCCAGGAGAGGCAGCCACCATTGCATGTTGTTTCATTAGGATGCCTAAACTCCAGATAGATTGTCTTCACAAGTTATGTGAAAGACAGATTAGTGTAACGCAATCCGAAGAGGTGGATTCAGAAATAATTTCCTGAAATGTCCTAAAGTCATACTTCCTTTAAAACCAGTTGCCACAACCTAGAAACTGCTCCTAATAACACCTTAGTGGAAAACTTACAAAAGAATAGCTGTGCATGGATCAAATTCTATAGTCCTAACTGTTGATGGTCTTGTTAGCAACTTTCTGTATTTGATTCAGGTGACTGTCCATACCACTTTGTGTTGTTAACTTCTATTTCACCTGTGCTAGAAAACAGCTGTGTAAATTTACCACAGAAACCTTTCAGTAATACAATCCATAGATATTTAATGTAAGTACATATATGCTAAAATATGGTAGAAATGCTAATTGTGTGATTAAAAAAAGAAACAATGCCTGCTGCAAAGAATTCAGGGTTATTACAAAAATGTAATCAATAGTGCCCCCTGGTGCTTTTACTGTGTCAATGAAGTTCAGAACCCCCCTTGTGTCACTAGTAAGGACTAGGCTATAATTAAATGTTGTTGGTCCTGCTCATTATGCACATTATGACATTAAAGAGATACTAAATAAATCATGGAAATAATCATTTTCTTAGACTTTTATTTTGTTTTACAAAAAAAGTTCACATCAACACTTACCATTATTGTTAATACAGTATACTCAATCCCTTCCCAATGGAAGTAAAATACAACAGCTTTTTATTTATTTTAATCTTATATTAAAAATATCAAATCGTACTCATCTAACAGTGCTTAATTGTAAGATATGTCACAGGCTTGAAGCTGAAAAGTTGGCTTCGCATTGCGGTCTGATGAGAGAGGTCGCATATGTAGCAGAAAAAAAAGCCTGTGGCAAACTATCAGTATATCACCTGCCCAAAATCTGACTGACAAGCTGAACATGCAATGAGGGCAACTACACAAACCACCCCACAGATTACACTGGAGTTCCATTGGACGCCTGGATTAGGCTTGCAACCATTTGAATGGAGGGGAAAGAAAAGAAAAAGTTTGTACATCAACCAGGACTCTTTTATTCTTCTGTCTTTTCACAAATATTGCATACCATGAACTTTTAAAAAATAATGATTCACTGATAAATTGTCAAAATTTTATAATAATAAAAAAGAAAGCGATCACTACCTCAAAAAACGTCAAACAATGGACATCATGGAGAATTTCTCTATTTGTAAGGGACTGTACAGGCACACATAATATATTCATAATAAATAGGGCAAGTCTGGCCTGGACTTACACCTCTCCCAGGTGCAAGCATATTAAGAGAATAGGGACCTTAAACTGTGACTGTCACTGCCTTTTTGAAGCTCAAGTTTCCACTCAGGCCTCGACAAAAACAAAAAAAGAAAGAAAGAAACCGTCCAAAACATACATGTACACATACAGTGCATGTCTATCATATGGACATACACACACACACACTCTCACACACAACCTGCCCTCTACAGTATATCACATGCGCAAAGCCAAAATAGAAGTAAAGCAAACTGATAAACCGCTGAACAAATAATATTTATAAAATATGTAAATGCCATTTGTGTGTGTACACGCATTTGTGTATGTGTGTGTTGGAATGCCTCTGTTGATTAAAAAGGTGAGAAGTCATGGAGGAATAGGACCGCACCATGATCCAAGGACGGACTGCTGGACAGAGACAACCCAGGAGAAAAGAGCCTGTGTGGGGACTAACCTCTCCCACAAGCTGGTGTTAAACTCTGCAGCGGGCCTCAGGTGGACTGCTATGGAAAACCCACAACTCTTTACAGGAATGGCTTGTGTTTCAAGCTCTCTAACACACATACGCACCCAGACACATACATTGGCACACATAAAAAGAATTGAGTTCAGGAGGAGAAAGTGTGTGTGTGTGTGTGTGTGTGTGTGTGTGATTGTGTGTGAGAGAGAGGGAGAAAGAGAGGGAAAGCGAGAAAGACAGAGAGAAATAGAGTGGATATGTTTGTGTAAGGATCATGGATGGAAAACAGGCAAAGTGAATAGTGTGGAAGTGTTTGGCAGGTGTTTCTGTGAGCCATAGGGATGTGGGACGGTTCGGATGCACATTTCACCCGTGGCACTCCGGGGAATTCTACTGGATGTATTGACTACAAACGTCACATTATTCTAAGAACTAGGAGCTCCACTCCAGTTCAATTCCCAGACTGGTGCACTCCAGACAGAAGGTAACAATCCAAAAGACACGACAAAATGGAATGGATGCGTGGAGCGCAGGGTCTCCCTCGTCCTCCCTGCTGTCAGTAGCACCTTGCCTTCCTTCTAGGCTGGGCCTGTGCAGCTAAAGATATCCTGGTGTTTTGAGGGAGCGAGAGGTGGTGGTGAGGGGGGGGCGCTGCCACAGGAGTCTCTGTCTCGCAGGGCTTAGACATCAGTAGAGAAGTACAGGGTGTTCCGCTTAAGCTCACTGAAGGAGATGGGCTGGTGCTGAAGGTAGTACAGCAACACTTGGACCTGGAGATGACAAAACACACACACACACACACACACACACACACGCACGCACACACAGGTGAGTTTTAGGTGGGTGTCAGCTTGCAGGCATGTACTCTTTTAAACATATGCACTCATGCACACACACACACACACACACACACCAACTCAATTACAACGGACTACTGGAGGCAAACTATGTAGAGAAGATCAAATCACAAGAATGGTAAGTGATTGTCTTGTGCTCTAAAAACCTGTAAAAACTGGCTTTGTGGATTTCAGACAGTCGTCACCTGACACAGTTAGTGGACTAACTAGCAAACTGACTTTAGGAAACCTGAAATATTTTGTAAACGTAAAAATATTTTGGCCCCATGAAAAGATTTTGTCCCTTGCAATACAATCTGTGCCGTGTGTAATTAAGTTGTGCAAGAACAAATTAATTTCCCAATGAAAAAAATGTTGTTACACATGTGCAAAACACATCCACAAAGACAAATCGTTTTCGCAGGCACAAAATTTTTCTAGCACAAAGTTTACTTACAAAAGCCACAGATTTTAAACTTAAAGTTTTAAACTACTACAAAAAAACTACAAAACTATATTACAAATGACAAAATCTACATTTTTACGAGTACAAAATCTTTTTGGCATTGATTTGATTCTATAACTAACCAACTGAAACAAAGCCTAACCCACATCATGTGACTGGGCTGTCTCTGAGACAGCATTTATCATAACACTGACATTTTCCCACCACTGTCAGAACAGCAACAGACATTTACGGGACAAGCGACCAGTGGGTCTTCACTTCCTGTTGGAGATTTTGCTATTACACATGCAATGTAATAGTGCTATTTGTTGTTACTATACTGCAGTGTAGCATTAGGCTTCATCCAATACAACACAACATGCAATTAATGCATTTTAGTACATTTAATGCAAGAGAGAAGAGTGCCTAGAATCCCCCTGGACCAGCAGAGGCCCTAAGATTAATGTTCAGCTATGTTCACCTGTTGCGCTGTAATCCTCTACAGTCCTTTCCTGTCCTACCTGATCTCCAAGAAATGCAGATGGATTCTGTCTTCTTTAATGACACACAAAATAACTTCATAGCTGACTAACTCCCAAGATCACTGTCAGCAATCATGATAAACAACTCCCTTACAGCACATTTGGCTTCACTGTCTCTGTTTGGCGACGGCATCTCCTGGAAACAGCAGTCACCACTTCCTGTTTAGAAAACTGAACCATGCCAGATCCTTATCACAAGCCAGCCGAAATACAAAAATGTATCTCCCTTTTTGGACAGACAACTGTAAAATATGGTAGTCCACTAGTTACAGTAGAACAGACTAAAAATACCTTTTTACCACAGAATTCCACATGGGAGCCTTTGTTTTCTGCATAACAATCCCAGCGCAGGAAACACAACAATCATTTATGATATGATATTTATGAAATCTGTATGTGTGTGTGTGTGTGTGTGTGTGTGTGTGTGTGTGTGTTTGTGTGCGAAACTGAGACTGACATTGGGGGTGGGCTGAAACGCTCGCTCTCAGCAGAATTTCCCTGAAGTCTAAATACAGCTGTGGGATTATTTGGAGCGGGGTCAGTGTCTGCCCTCTCAGCTGGTGGGACTGAGTGTTCACATAAACATGCACTAACTGACCACTCCCTCCCCATCTCCCTGTCCCTCTGTCTGTCTGTCTGTCTGTCTTAGTCTTACTCCCTTTTTTTCCACAGGCAAACTCACACTAGGTACAGTGTACCCATACAGTACTGGAGCACGGTTGTCTCTGTTCCCTGGTCTGCACTCACACTATATCGAACTGTTCTTGGGCAGGGTTGAGTTGCTGTGTTCTAGAATCTTTAAATGTAGTGCCTTTTTGTTACTAAAACAACCTGGCACTCCAACTTTTCTCAGAGATTAAATGGAACGTTAGTGTTTATTCTGTCAAAAGTGATGTTTTGTGCTTGGGTACTTTTGCAATCACACTACATGCGTGTAATGCCCGAGTCCAGCTGAACCGAGTCCACCTCTCCCAAGCATACTAGCATACTGTACCCCGATACAAAATGCAACAATCACACTGGTCAAACAAACGAACATCATAGGTCTGATGTACTCGGTCACAGTATGGATTGTCTAGTTTTAGTACGCCCCAAGAATCTCTCTTTGTCCCTTTATGTACATTGGTGCATTGGTACAAAGACATCAGATATATAACTGCCAGTCACAGGCTGTGCTCCACCATGTCATGCTCACCTGTGCCATAACGTCATGTGACCAGATATCAGAGGCCAGTGTGATGTGGCCCTTGCTGCTCTCGGACTCAGAGGGCCTGAGCAGGGTTGGGCCAAACACTGTGGCAAGGTTATGCAGCGACATCTTGTTGATGGGCTCCTTCTCGGCCACTCTGAAACAGTCAATCACACATTCCATCAAAACCCACACAATTTTATTACACTGACACTGGGACCTTCAAAAGGAAGAGGACGTTTCTTTGAAAATGTCAGATTTGCTTTTTAACCACAGTGACATCTCAAAGACATTAAACAATAAACAGCAAATACAGTCATGCTTAAAATAGGAGGATGTGCAAAGTAATAACTGCAGCAGTTGTATTGTGACTCCATACAATGGATGTCTCCTGATTATATATATACACACATATACTGTATATACTGTATATCTCAAGTTGTTCTAGATATGTGCCATATTAATAAAACAGTACAAAATATAAAATTAAGTTACTGTGCATAATTTGAAGAATTTTAAGTACCTAACATGTAGAAATACAAATTTATTCATGAATCATATTCTATAACATATGTATCATATAACATTCATGTATCATATAACATATGTATGTAACATTCATCCAAACAACCTATTGTTCAGTGTCCCACTATGATGCTCACCCACTAATCCCACAACTGCCGTGTAGTCTCACTACCCGCCCAGCAGGTGGCCCCAGTTGACTGTGTCTCACTATGTAACAGGACTGCAGAGCCAGTGTGTTCATGAGGTGTAACTACAATTACACTGAGTGTCAACCATCTGCTCCTGTGGGAGGGAGGGGGGCAGGAAGCAGTACTCCTCGTCACTGTGACACTTCACAGCGACCGCGCTGAATTCTTACTACACTTGGACCACAGAGAGCTTGCTGTCAGGGGGTGGATGGGTGGGAGGGGGTGCTCTCTGGGTAACGTCAGTTTCTCAGTTTTCATTTATTTAGTTTTTACTCGCTCGCATGAGTTCAACTGCTGACATGTTAACATGCGTGTGAGGGCATTTAAAGTCTTTAACAGATCCACAGCTGTCTCAAAGAGCAAACACATGCCCCTGATAGGGATACTGTGGAAGGGAGAATGGAAATAAAATAGTTTCCACAAAGTGAAGTTCATAAAATCAACACTAATGGCATTTCAATGTCATGTTGAGATCATTTCGTTGTCATTGCTAAGACAAAATAGTTGAGCTTTCCTGGCCCGTGTTACTTGTTATGAAGATTTTTGAGGATTTTGAGAGGGTTGACCCTTGCTCTAGTTGCAGGGCTGTGGTTCTGTTTAGAAAGCAGAGAAGGCCCCTACCGCTGCCCGAAAACGTGAGGCCTCTCTGCCGTCTGTTATCCTAACCTGAGGGCCCGTGGGCAGATGATTGTAAGTGCCCTAGCCTCCGTGGTTCCAACAGAGTACACATGTACAGTACGAGACACCCAACATCATGGTAGAGTGAAGTGGAATTAAGAAACAACAGGAGAGCCTCTGGCAACCATAAGGCAAAAAAAGAGCTCAAACGGCAAACTTTTTAAGTTTATGTGTGTGTGTGTGTGTGTATGTGTGTGTGGGAGGGGGGTGTATGTGTGCATGTGCTGCTGTGTACAATATGTGCATGTATGTATACGTTATGTATATTAAGTGCGTCAATGTGTGTATAATTCTGTGTGTGTATATATGCATCAAAAATGCTCACCTTTTCAGGTGCTCCAGCAGGGTGAGGAAGGTGATAAGGTTTGGGTCAGGCAGCGAGCGCAGAAGGTGCATCATGCAGTTCTCCTTGGCAGCAGGGTCAGACAGCGCTGCCGAAGACAGAGAAGAGGAGAACAAAAGAGTAAAAAGAAAAGAAGAGAATAGAAGAGAATTCATCAACCTGCACTGAACTTTCACTTCCCTCTACATCTCTGTCTGTTCTTACATTAAAACCAAGCGTCACAATGCATGTGCCTAAAATGCTAAACCACACAGGTTCACAGAGGGTTAAGACACAATTGTATCACCAACATAGACACAAATCAGGGAATCTCTCAAACCAATGCTGGCCCACTGGCCCCACTTATGCTGACCCGTGACCTCTTGTAATCGCCAACTTCCTCCACTTCAAACAACACACAGATGTGGCTCCTGAAGCACCTTTGCACTTTGCACTGGATTTTATTGCAATGGCCTTTATAGGCGTGAGCCCCATCTATAGGCCATACCTATGCCCTCCATGAAGGCAGGGTAGAGGCGTGAGCCCCATCTATAGGCCATACCTATGCCCTCCATGAAGGCAGGGTAGAGGCGGTCGGTGAGCAGGGGCTCAGGGAGCTCGCGGAAGTACAACTTCAGGGTCCCTGCGATGGCATTGATGTCCATGTCGCTCAGCATCACCAGGATGTCTTTGGTATCTAGGGGCAGGTCAGACAGGAAAGGAAGGAAGAATCAAGAGAGCAGAAACAATATAAAGAGAAAAGAGAGAGGGAGAAAAAGAAGAGAGAAAAAGGGAGAGAGGAGAGCATGAATGAGTTCACATTAGCAGCCTTCATGAGACAAACTGAACCGTTAAATTGAGTTGTTTTCTTTATTTCAACCGAGGTTAATCAAGCCCCAGGTTTTTTTATGAAATAATATTTTGTTACAGCTCGGACCCATTTTGCCACTCATTTCCTGGGCTGTTGGCCTCGGCGTGTTTTTATTGGGTCATAACAGAGTTCAGGCAGGCAGGCCGGTCTACAGGCGCAGCTGACAGCTGCAACAAGTCAGCCTGCCTGCTCTTTCCCACACACCGCCCTAATTTCAGACATGTGGTGCGCGGGCCTGATGTGACAGGCCTACTGGTGGGACCCCAGAGAGCCAGGGAGAATGAGGGAGGCAGGGAGGAAGAGAGGAATGACAAAGGGAGGGAGTGGGGAAAACAAGGATTTTTTTCCTTCCTCTCACCCTCTCTCTCTGTCTATCCATCACTCCACACCCTATTCATCTGTCGAGATAAAAAGGAGAAAGGAACCCCTAACACTGTCCCATGTGTACAGTTCAGCTACTTCCTCTTTAACAATGGAAGTAGAGTGAGTGGGTCTTAAAACAACTGTGTTAAGTGTTAACCCCCGGAAATATTGTGCTACACTGTTTCTTGGAATGTGATGATGCTTTGAATTATTTGGTATAATCTGGGCTAATATATACATTGCTCTGTCTAAATAATAATGATTCACTGCATAGGACCTTTGGGGACATGGTAACATAATGCATGCAAAATAAAAAGAAAAGAAAAATAGAAATTTCAAAAAGATGGCAGGTGATGAAAGCAGCTGAGGATGAAAACCTGGGGGTGACTTACTGGTGTCGAACGCTGCCTTGAGGGCCTGGATGTCCGTGGCCACCCCTGAGATCCGGTAGATGCCCACCTCTTCAATGCCCCTCTTCTCCACCTCCTCAATGCACTGACGGACTATGTAAGGCACCTTGGAGCGCTCACGCCTGAACAGGGACACGGCACCAAGGTTTAAGACTAACGCTGTTAGCTAACTACTAGACCTTCTATATGCCACAGTTAAGAGAAAAAAATGTTTAAAGCAGAGAGGGATTTCAAGTGGTAAAATCAAAAGGTCTGACCATCAAATTGAAGGATTGGGTGGGAAGGGTGGAGTGAAAGAGTCTTACTTTGTTACGACACTGATTTTGACTCCGAAGACGCCACTCTGCTTCTTGGACGGAGTCCTCTTCAAGCTTAGGTCCCGACTGGAGAACTTCATGGAGAACTCCACTTTGATCTGTGGGAAACGAGCGAGAGAGTCATACATAGACACATACACACACCATAATTTTACCTACATTTATGCTCTTTTCTTTTGATTTGATTATTTCCATGAGAGGAATGGGGCCATTTAACCTCTCATGGGAATGAGAATCACCTACAGTAAAAGCTATGACAATGAGAAACAGAAAAACAGACTGGCATTTCCAAAACGCCTCTAATTCTCTAAGCATCTTTTGAACTCTTCCATGACTGGCAATTAAAATCCATCTCAAAAACAGAATCACACACACACTTACCCCATTCATCTCAATCACATCCATGTGCCAGTTCTTAGACTGCACCGTCTGTGGATCCAGCTGAAAATGAAAAAAGATTTAGAATTTTTATTTCATTCTTCTTATACATTAAATACTAATTCCATTATAAATACATTTCCTTAAAATCCATTTGAAAGACATTAATGGCTCAGGTATTTCTAAACTACTTTTCCAACTTGGCCCAGTCTGAAACCCATATCAGTCCACAGATGCTGATACATGGATAATGGAGCAATGCTACCGGGCACATGATCAGATTTTTTGATTGGATGATTGTGCGAAAATTACATCACTCGGCAGCTACTACACTTTCCCGCATTGCTGCTTGTGCTATGTCTCGTATCAACCTTCAACTGAGACACGTCCTACGACTTCCTAAAAAGACATGATATACTGTACTAAAAGCAAAGCGTAATTAGGTTTCCACATCAGACATGCTATTTTCTGCAACAGTCCTTTTCTGAAGGAGAGACCATTTTCCCGTCTCCCCCATGGAAATTCCCCACACAGTCCGGCCTACTTTTAAAAAAAAATCCCTGGGAACTTCACAGATCAAACTAATCTTTCCTTTTTTATTTCCAGATGAGAAATATCAGACATCAGGATGTGTATATTTAGAAGAACACACGTTTTTTAAATGTGCACACAGGCACAGATGGGCAGTGTGACTGTGTGTGTGACAGTGAGAGAGATAGAGAGAGAGAAAGAAAGAGAGAGCGAGAGATAGAATGTGTATGTTTATAAAAATCACACATGTTGCATGCACATTTCTGTGTATGTGCAGGCAGTGGTAATTCTGACTAACAGGAGGGGGGTGACATCTCTTGGGGACAGCCTTTGCCCTCTTTCCACTCAGTCCAGTCATAAACTTGAGTAACATCTTCACGTACCAACAAAGACCCTGGCACTACAGTACACTAGACTCAGAGGCACAGGGCCTCTGGGCTAACAGTGATACAGCGTCAGCCACCTGCTGAGTCTGCCCCTCTTTGACTAGGGGAAAAGGCCAAGATTGTCTCTGGCCCGGTTTGCACAGCTGGAGAGGCAAACTGTACTAAAACATGTTTATGTTCACAAATAACCACACAAACTCTCTCTCTCTCTCTCTCTCTCTCTCTCTCTCTCTCTCCATCACACACTTAAACACACACACACACACACACACACAAATACATAAACACACACAGATGCTTTCCCTATGCTGACGAGGGTTTTTCCCTAACTCCACAGTGAGCAGCATGGTTCTGGTATGATGAACTGCGGCCTTTCGTCTGAAGGAACACGTCTCTCAGGTGGTGCTCTCACCACAGACATACGGACATGCTTTCTGACGGGGGAGTGCTACAAACACACTCCAGAGATACACTCGGCATCTGGCCTCCAGAACACAAATGGCCAATGGCTTCAGCGCATCGACTCAACTGTAGCCACTAAGCAGCAGCAGTGTGTGTTGTAAAGACTGACTCAGGAACAGAGTAAAGGCTTTTTGTGTGAAAATGCAACAGAAGCTTCAGATTACACTTCTGAGTAAAGTAGCCTGTACCAACCACAGGACAACGACTCTATAATGAGGATATGTTCACATAAGAACCAAAAGCCTCACAAAACTTAAAAACATAATTTTTCAATCAGGAAATTATGTCGTACTAAATGCTTCATCCCCTTGACAATTGAGTTCATGTAAACCTTTTAATGGTGTCCCGAGATGTGTCACTCAGTATTTTCATGTCAAACTCAAACGTCTCATATGAGACGTTTTTGAGAACTGTGGCATGCTGAAACACAGCATTACCAGGCTCAATTATCATTACTCCTGCTGGCGGCACACAAACCACGTTGAAGTAATCTGGATCAAATTTCAGGACAACAATCACTCGCAGTCCCTTTTCCCAGTCTTTAGCTCAGCATCACTTACGGGTAGCTACAGCTATGTGAGCTTTTCACTATTATCTGCTCATTAAAAACACAAGGCTCTACTTTACTAGCGATTTGGTTATAGGCTACTACTTTACAAACTACTGCCGTATTCAGATGGCTATTGCTCTAATTAGCATCATTATAAAATTGACATCACAAATCGGGCCACTAAGAACCGATCTGTATTGGTGCCCATTTTCACAGCAGGGACTGAGGCCTTTTTACAGTAAATGAGGCTGGGCTAATCACTGCATTTTGCTCTTTACTAGCCACTGCCAAAACTGTGTCTGGACCGAGGCCCAGAGCTCCTTCTGATGAGTCCTCCAGGGGCTCCCCTAAAAGGTTCCCAAAACTCAGCTTCCCTCTTTCTCCTTTACCTCCCTCTCTCATGTTCTCCCCATCTCTCTCCTTCTCCCTCTCACCGTGTTTAACCACTCACTCAATTTTAACCTTGGGTGCTGACATTATTAAAAATATATGAAGTCAAGCAGGGCCAAAAAAACCTACAGAAAATCACTTAATGCAGCCTATGGAGTGGCCTGCCGAGGGGCCACTGTGAGCGCTTTAGCCTGATACACGGAGCGCCCAGCGGGGGCCACATTGTATTTCCTCTGTTGTATTTTCTCTGCCATGGGAAATGTTATGACTAAAGGGATAATCCCCAGTCTCCTCTAAAACACGCCGCATAGCTGAGGGTTTACTTGGAGTATGCCACCGATTTCCAGGAGAGATTCAGCATGGCTGTCTCAGCCCAATGTTTGATGAGAAAAGAATCATATGGGTTTCATGGAAAAAAAAAAAAAAAACCCTTTTGATGGGGGTCACTGATAGTATGAATGAGTTGTGTGCACGTGCGCAGAGAAAAAAAATGCTGTCCAAAAGATGGACTGAAAATGGTTTGACTTGAGTGCTGACAACCAACTTCCACAATTAGTGTCTCCTCTACACCAAAACACACCCAAAGGATACAATGATCAAAAGTGGGCCAAGACAAAAGAACCAAGACTCAACTGTCTGCTTCCATTACTCTTTAAATAGAGATGAAACCAGTGGTGCACCAGTGCTTTATCTCTTAAACCTACCTAGGCCCAGATTGGTAGCACATGCAACTGAATAGCACAGTGCAGGAAGGATGTCTATAAAAGGACTTCATATCAAGCATGGCTTGGATTAAGAAAGTGCTGACATCTATTTTTAACACCTTTTAAACTTCCTGAAATGTCATTCTGGATAGAAAGACAAAGGAATACTGGTCTTGATCATCTATCTGACAAATAGATAAAGCCAAGCTCTCTTTCAGAATCTGTAATTACCATCTTTGTAATTGTAGGCACATGTAGACACTGAAGGTTAACCACTTGAGAGATGAGAGAAAAGCAAAAAAGAGATGTGTTTGATGGAGACAAATAGAGCTGTCCCAAAACTCTATGTGTGCAACTATTTGTGACAGCAGAAGCAGTGTGGCCTCTCTATGGGCTAAGCCACTGTGTCTGCTTCAGTGACGGCAGGAACACCATGTTCCCTCAACGTTCTCCAAAGACTCCTGCTGCTACCGCTGCTGCCTCAGCCAGACCAGGCATCCCTCCCACAGGGCTCACAGAGGTACAGTGCATAAGCTGGGTCTCTCCTCCACCAGCCTGCCCTGGGTCGAACAACAGGGCACAAGAACTCAGTGGGGTCACTTGTGGGTGGTGGACTTGTGTGCGTGTATGTGAAAGAGAGACAGAGCAAGATAAGACTCTTCCGCTGACAGGAGACAGGATCATTTCAGGATCATGTATTTATTAGTTTGTACAGCATTACAGGAGGTTTGTTGAGGAGTGCTGCACTCGTTCACGTGAGCTGAAACCAGCACGGCTTTGGCTCATTCTCTGACAGTCTCGTGGAGGCCACATGTTTCTTCACTTAGTGTAGCTAGAGGCCCACAAACTTCTTCTTCTCTGCCTCTGTGTACAGAGATGGACACATGTGCACAGCAAATGCTTTGGCTAACGCAACCACAGGCACAGAGTGCTTCATAAACCATCAAGTCACTCTAGGATCAAGGGCTGATTTATGAATAGCTACAGCATAATAAATTATCATATTAAATACGAAACCCGCGAGTTGCGTTTTTTTAATACAGCTGTGACATGGCCATTACCCAAAGTACAATTGGAAAGACTGGACAACTGTTGTTGTACAGAAGCACAATTATAAAGCAGGAAACATAAAGCAACACTCTCAGATGGCAAAAGGCAATGAAATTACTTCAAATGATGTGCAAAACAGCCATGAAAACGTGGTCAAAGCTCTCTTTAAACTTCATACTAAGCTAATAAAACCATAATCTTAATTAGTTTCTGGGAATTGAGATGGAAAGGTCCTATGTACAGCATGCCATTGCTTGAAATGAATAATTAAAAAGAACCTCTGATATGCCGCGTTTATTCCCCTGTTCCATTAGGGCTTTAGAGGATTGGGCCCATCTTTCCAGGGCTTTGATTTGGATGACTAAATGCTCATTGTCTGACTCTGCGATTTAATTAGCTGCCTCTAAAACTCATTTTAATTACCAGCACCGTCTATCACAGTGAATCAGCTATGATTTTTTTTTTTTTTTTTTTTTTATGAGAGGGGGTTGGGGAGGGGGAGTTGGATTTTTGGTGTCAAATAAAAACGGGCTTTGTTTTGATAAACATTAATATAAACAGGAAATCACTTGTTTGTTTACAGCAGCATCCAACGTCACTGCATGAGTCTGCAGTGTACAAAGTGGCGTTTGCTGCTGGCGATGGGGGCTGGGGATCAGCGAAGACTGCAATAAATGGATGCTGCTGATGAACAACGCATGTTCCTACTGACCATAACAACAAACACGCTGAAATAGGCCCAGTTAGAAAAGAAAGTGTCATCAGGGGCACGTGTTCTCATGTCAGAATACAGACGACACTGTTGATTCACTGTAGAAAATGTATAGATGCTAGCATGTTTCCTTTTAGCTCAGCCTTCCCGTCTCTATCTTATATAAGACCGAACCTTTACATAACATGGCCAATGCATGACTGAAGATGCGTCTAGAGAGGTTTCTCGAAGACAGCCAGGCACACATGAAGAGAAAAACACATGCATGTACAAAAGGACACATCACTGACATCCACTTGATGACTTGTGCTGATATACAGTACGTGCTGTATAAAAAAGAAAACGCATCACTGAAATGGAATTTCAAATGTGCTATGCACCGAACGTTGATGAATCTGGTTTTCTTATCTTCTCTTCTTTCGTGCTGGGCCAAAAGTATCATACTGAGCCTTGGCACTTCGCTCTCAGGGTTGATTTGTGGGAACGCTGCAGTAATTATACAACTATTCTTGGGTTCACAGTGGAGGTCACTCTAGTATTTACCTAAGAGACTTGATGCCTTTCGCTGATGTCAGACGCTCAGGCTTGAGCGGGTTTCCAGTAAGCTAACTAGAGTCATACAGGAAAATGAAGAAGTTTTTAATAACTCATGACTAAGAGGAGAGTCATCAAGACCTCTTGAAGCAAATGTCCATTACGGAGGTTTCACTACTTCTTAGTTATGGTAAGACAATATTTTAATGAAAATAAACAAAAAGAAGCACTTTTTTTTAGAAAAGAGAAAGTACCAAAATTACTACTAAAAAAAAGTTCAAGAAAAGATCTCACTTTACAAATGAATGACTCTGGCCCTAGTACAGGAATCTCTGAAATAAACAAGTAGACAGTCTTGCAAATGAGCCATGACTCTCAGCGGAGAAGGAAGCCACTGCTCAACAAATTGCATGCTGAATAGAAGGTGGTGCCAATGCCACGCAAAGACCATGCGTCGCCACAGAGACCTTTTCTCTCCCAGCAAGGGTGAAGGATCAGCCCCAGAACCTGCAGGGGGGAGCGGAGTAGGTCATCTTTAGACTGCCCCCCGTGCGCCCCCCCATGGAATCCATTATCCAATCAGGAGACCTTGTTAGCTGCCAGTGCTGGGAATAATAGGACACTCGGTGGGGGGTCTGGGTCTCCCCTACAGGTGACTCCTGGAAGATTTATGTCCCCCTTTAAATGAGGCCATTAGGGACTGGCTGGCATTTGAGGGGCCTTGTTAAAAGGCCAGAGGGGCACCAGTTCCTTTTTCATCACTGACTATGACATTGTACCATACAATAACCAGACTACAATCTCGAAATAAAAGCTTAGCCTTTTCAAAGTGTACAAAACAAGGTTCAGCTATTGTATATTGTTGTAAATGTATATTGTACATTGACATGCACAATAGGATGTGGCGGGAGTTGATTTTTTTGCTCCTGTCCATCATTCTCCCCTGAGAAGTCTGTAATGTCTATCCAGTACACCCCCTCTCTCTATCTATCTTCTATCTATATTCTATCCTTGAATTTCCCCTTGGGGATCAATAAAGTATCTATCTATCTATCTATCTCTCTGTTTCTGTCTCTCTCTCCGTCTGTCTCTCTCTCTCTGTTCCATTTCCTCCTCTTGCATTTGTCCCTCATTAACCTGCTTCCTCTGTTCTCTCCAACCTGCCATACTCCCTTACCAGCCTCTACTCTCTTGCCAACCAACCCCCTCTCTCTCTCTACTCAACATCTCCCTTTCTCTCTCCAACCAACCCCCCTCTCTCTCTTGATCTCTCTCTCTCTCTCTCTAACCAACCTCTCTCTCTCTTTCCCTCATTCTGTATTCAGTGATTGGAGAGTGAACAGAGAAGTGTAGCTCTTCTCTTGGTTAATGCCCTCATTCTCCTTCTTTACTGCAGGATGAAAGCTGCGCTGTGAAGATCAGTATTTCTGACCCAGGCGCGGGTGCGCAAACACACACACACACACACACACATCAACACACACACGTGCCTACTCTCACACACTATCCTGCATCTGAGGCTTCATTCAGAAAACTGGCGGGTCACACCCACTTTACCTCAAAGCCTCATTCAGCAGGCGAGAACCAGGCGCACCAACATGTGTGCAAATGTGTGTTAATGTGCCACTGTGTGTGCCGTACGCCAGGAGCTGCTGAGAAAGCACGCTCTTGTTGCGTGCGCTAGGCGCACCACTTTCCCATGCATCTTAAATATGCATCTTCAATCACTTACTGTACATGGGGTGTGTTTGCCGTGATGACAAATGCAGAGGACAAATGCACCGCAGACAGTCCATGCTGATGAGAGATGAGGACAGCTCTCGCTTGCGATCGATGCCATAAATGATGTGTTTGTGTGCACATCAGCACACTGCACTCCGCTTATATATAATCTACCCATCAGCATTATGTGTTCTGTCTACACAGCTACGCTAGTACAGTACATCTAAAAATACAAGCTTGACAAACAACAGTTTTTCTTTTAAAGGACCCAGCAATCTCAATCTGCGCACTCGTAAGCCCATTAAATCTAGAGGATATCAGCAGCACTAGTGCTACTAGCAAGTCAGAGTGCACCCGGCTGAAGATGTGATCAGTGCCACTGATCTACTGTAATGTGCTGGGTGGACAAGATGAGGGGTCGATGCAGTGAAACTGGGGATTGAGCTCCCTAATCCTACTAGTCTTATGTGGCCAGAGAGAGAGAGAGAGAGAGAGAGAGAGAGAGAGAGAGAGAGAGAGGGAGAGAGGTTGGAGCAACTGCCAACAGGCTGAGAATGCTCTCTCGCCCTCTGCATGCTCCAGCCCCCGGGCTCAGGAGTTAAGTCCTGGACTTCTGATTTCTTTGTTCTCCCCTTTGCTGGGTCCTGTAAGCTTATGCACATAAATTACTGTTTCAAAGTGCTGGCAGTGCAGATGCAGCACAACGAAGAGAGACCTAGTTTTTTTTTTTTTTTCTTTTCTTGCACCCTCACGTCATCTCACACTCTCGTTCTCACACAGACAAACACAAACTCCTTTTCTAGCTTGTGTGATAGTTCACACCGTCTCACATACACATTCACACACCGATACACACACTTTGCCGCATGCAAACAGGAGAAAACAGATTCAGTCCTCTCCGGTTCTGCAGAGGCACAGGAACCCAAAGCCCTGTGGGGGCTCTGTTGCTGCATTCAACACAAGAAGAACCATCATCTCCAGTTACCAAAGAGTACTGCAGTCGACTCATCCAGCACTTTACCAAAACAAAGCAATTGAAAATGGCAGATACTGAAAAGAGATACAAATTCCAGATGCTACCAAGAAGAAATAATGTGCCTATTCAGAACATCTAGGGGCTGTAAACCCATGGTATTGATTTCAGGGTATGACAGAAACGGAAATATTCAGAACACCCCCTTCAAGTCCCTTCACACACACACACACACACACAAACACACACACACACAATCGTGCTGTTTGTGTATGACCCAGGATCTGCAGCTAATTTGAGGTACAGTGGAAGCAGTCATGAGAGTGAATTACTATTGTTGAGCATAAATCAGAAGCAGCTTTAGCACGCCTCCTGCCACAGTATATGTCAGAAGCCATATGAATGGGCCCGCTTGACACAGGCTCTGTCTATGGGAGCACACATGCCGGGAGTGGATGAGCACCACAAGATAGCAGATGACTACAATAACTGACAGAGAGAGAGAGAGAGTAAGAGAGAGAGTGTGCATATGTTTGTGTGTGCACACTTGTTTGTGTCATAGGGAAATAGACCATGAGGGAGTGACAAATGTATGTGAGAAAGGCAAAAAAAAAAAACAAGTCAATAAAAGCTATATCTCTGACATTAACATTTTTTCTACTTATGACGGTAGTAATTTAAACCTGCAATGGCCCTCTCTCCCCCCCTCCCTCTCACACACACACACACGCACAAACAGACACACACAAACACTTTGCTCTGCATGAAGGAACGCAACAAGCTCCACTGACTGTCCTGAGCACCAGCTGCTGAGTGGTCGCCATGGACACTGGGTCGCCACAAAAACACAGCGCCAAGACCGGAGCCATACATTCCACTGAAATTACTGCTAAATTCCAGCTGAAATTTTATAGCTGCACCCTCAGCACACATGTACGTATATGGAGCCAGAGAAAGACCCTGCATGTCACAATATGGCATTGTGCAGCAAAGCAATCACTCAAACGTACAGTGTGTTGCATGCTGCAGTGAGTGACGGTTTCTGATGCACATCCATGCAGCAGACTGATGCAAAGAGTGTGCTGTGCATGTGACATGTCTGTTTATTTGCCAACCCCTCAGGTTCAGCAAAATACAACTTCTGACCCCAGAACAGGCGCTCTGTCAGTGTCGAGTGAGAGAGAGAAGCCAGCGTGCAGTGCTGAGTGCTGACCCTGGGCCAGGTTAATTCAGAGTTTAAATCTCCCCTGCCACACACTGCCTTTGTTCTGCAGCACGTGTCCAAGGCGTGCACTTGTGTTGTGAGCAGGCGTGTGGCACACGAGAGTAAGGCAGGAACAGGGAGAGGTGCCATGCGCATACAGGCGATCCTCAAGACACAAGCGCACAAATGCATCTGCTGTGTGTGTGTATGCGTGTGTGTGTGTGTGTGTGTGTGTGTGTATGTGTATGTGTGCATGCCTAACTCACGACCACAAACAGAACTGCAGTTCCAACTTCGCCTTTGTGTTAGGTTGCATGGTAAACTGCATGCAACAATTTAAAATCCAGACTTGTCACCAAACACTACATTTACTTGGCCCATTGTCCTCCTTAAAATATCGAACTGTTTTCATGCTTTAGTCACTGAATAACAATTACATTACAAATCACAAGAATTTCTGCAGGTGAAAACAAATACAATAAGAAACCATGTTCTGAGTCAGTGGAAAAACGAGTCACTAACACAGAGAGAAGACTGGCTGACAACGGAAACCAAAAAAAGGAGATAGAGACACACACACAAGAGCAGGTTGAAAGAGCATGAAGACCTTTTGTCTGAGGAGCTTGTTGCGTACGCGACCCCACAGCTTGGCGCCGGTGTTGGTGTGCCTCTTGACGGCGGGGAGGTCGTCCAAGCAGTGCTCCTCCAGCCGCTCGCACACCGTGTTCAGGTTGTGGTCCGCCACCATGATCTCAGTCATCCTGCCGGCTGCCGGCGGGCTTACTCACAGAGGTGGGAGGACGGGGGGGGGGGCTCGTGATGGGTTAGGTGGGGGTGCTTCACGAGCGCACACGAGAGGAGCCTCAGACAGATCCAAAGCTTCGTTTACTTCAGACACCAATACAGACACCAACTCTCAGGAATCAATAAAGGAAAACAAAACGAAAAAAAAAAACAACGCTAATGTTCCCTGTCAAAGATTCAAACTGAATGTACCTCTCACACACTAGTTAAAACCAACCCAGGTAAGAGTTGGAAAAGTGAGAGGAATAAAAAGAGGGAGAGAGAGTGTGGGAGAAAAGGCTCATTCTTGGTGAATGAGAAAGAACATTGCCATGGCTCTGTGTTCCTCCCCTTCTTCTCTCTGCTTCTTTTAATCCGGAAAAAAACTCTCTGGTTTCCTCTCAGGGTTTCAGGCTAATTCCACAGGCAGCTGCCAGCATCTCCTCTTCTGACTCGTGCTTGTGCTTCTGTTCCCTTCTGCTCTGAGCTCCATCTGATTTCCAGTAACGCAAACAGGGAGAGAGGAGGAGGAGGAAGAGGAGGAGGAGAGAGAGAGGCAGAGAGTGGGAGTGGGAGAAGGAGGGAGGGAACAAGAGAGAGAGAGGCAGCCGAAAGAGGAGGGGGGATGGATAAGCTGCTGCCATCACTGAACAGTACAGAGTATCCAAATTTGTGTGTGTGTGTGTGTGTGTGTGAGTGTGTGTGTGCGTGCGTGTGTGCGCGTGTGTGCGTGTGTGTGTGCGTGTGTGTGCGTGTGTCAGTGTGTGTGTATTTGAGTCAGTATTTGGTATTTGAGAACAAGAGATGGGAGGACAGAGGCAGAGGTAGTAACCCACAGAAGGTGCTGGTCACATTTCAGGAGATACAAGATAGAGAAACAGGATATCTTTGCACGTTTTCCAACATGCCTTTGCATGCAAATCTAAACTTAAAACATCTTCATGGATTTCAAAGGAAAAAAAAAATCAAAGCATTTTTCCCCAGCTCAATTCCCATAAGATCCCTGCGTATCAAGGCACGCACACACTTCACTGGTTTCTCCCAGTTATGTAAGGGTGTGAGTGGGCTTCACCAGCCACTTTATCTCTCTCTCCCTCTCTCTTACTTACACACACACACTCTCTCTATCACACACACACACACACCTTCCACACCCTCCCCAGTGTGTCCTCTGGAGACCATCTCCGCTCTAATTGATCCTGAGTGTTTCTGCCATGTTGACCAACCCCTTCGCCTACCCCTCTCCCCCAACCCTCCTCCATCACTCAGCATGTCACCCTTCCCCCATTCACCCCCCACTACTGCACCACAGACTGCATGTGTACAGTGGAGTTGACGGGAGTTCAGCCACTGCAACTGAAACACCCTGCTCAACACACACTGTGAAAATAGAGAACAGGTAGAGGGACTGGGTTTACACATCAGGGTGTTTACACCTGAATGTGTGTGTGTGTGTGTGTGTTGGTGTGTGTGTGTGTGAGAGAGAGAGAGAGAGAGAGAGAGAAAGAGAGAGAGAATGTGTGTGATAATAGAAATGGGTCCATGTTCATTCTATATGCGCTGAAATAATGCAATGCCAGAGAGACAGACAGTTGTTCGGGTCTGCAAAAAAGCACAGGATGTTCTGTACCAAAGCTAATGGATTTATGAACGAGACAGACTCGTAGTAACACACCCGTCGTGCCCTTATCAGTGGCTCTCAATCTTGTTCGGAGGAGCCAGGAGAGGCCCCCGAGAGGGTCGGAAGATCTTAGAATGCATTTCTCATCGCGCACACGCAGACACACATGCACACTGTCTGTGGCATGACAAGCCACATCTGTGAGTCACTCGTTTGTGGCTCCCATTCCTGCGTGTGCGATGAGGGTGGTGACAACACTGCCAACACACACCAACTTGCCCTGATTTTCGTTGTTGAGTCATACTGTGCATGGAGTGGGATGCGCACAAGCCACAGCATCGCTCGGTGTTTTGACAGACAAAAAACTCAAAGCCACCAGGTACTGCTTGCAGAGGCAGCCTCATCCATCACCCGTGCACTGGAGAAAAAAAAACAACAAAACAGCCACAGTGTTGTCTGTGCTGGGGCCATCCTTACTGTGAGCTGAGGCACTCTGGGGACATACTGTGGTGAGAGGCCATGCAAGAACACTGAAGCTCAGGGTAGGTTTAAAAATGGACACAACGGGCCATCAAGCGAACATGCGTGCTGTGCGTCATTCCTGAGAAGCACTGAATCAGAGCGACCTTTCTCAGCTAGGTTGCTGAATGCCCTTAAAATAAAGCAAGGGGAGGGGGAGCGAAGAGGGACAAAAAGCGCTATTGCTTGAATATAAATGGTATGTGGTGTGGAGAGTGTATGTGGAAGCAAGAACGGTATTGTCGTCTGAAGTCGGGTTCAATTCACATAACAAGGGTAGGATCAACCCAGCTTTGAATTGTCAAAGTGTCTGAGAGAGAGCAAGAGGGAAAACATGCTGATTTAAAATCTTTTATTCCTTTATCTAATGAGGGCAGAAATGACACCTACTTTAATTAGCCCATTTTGAATAAAAGGTGGAGAGTGTGTGTGTGTGTGTATGTATGTACTGTATGTGTGTGTGTGTATATGGGGGGTGTGAGGCTTACAAGTACCTCGAGCTCCTGTCAGTGCCACATGGATCAGGACTACAAAGACACTGAGGGTAAAAGGCATCATGTCACTCTCACTCTCTCTCTTTTTTTTCTCACTGTTGTTGTTGTCGATGAGCAGGGTTACCCCCCTGCTGTGCTTGCTGTCACCTTTCCCTCCATTCCAACCTGACCTCTCAGCTCTGATAGCGCTGGAAGCATGTTTGAAGCATGATTAAAACAGAAAAAGATAAAACAAAAGGAAGAGATGGTGGTCGGAAGGGGGGTGAGGATCTCATTGTTGTTTGAAAGGTTGGGAGGGGGGGGGGGATGGGAAAGGGGGGGGGGGGGGGGGTTGGGCAATTGAGGCAAAGGAGAGGGACCCTCTAGGGCTGTAAATGGAGGAATAATTCATTCGCTATTTATGACAGGTGCGTCTGACAGAGAGACAAGTGGGTTAAGATGCTTTGACAGAAGAAGCACACTTACCTAACCTTCAGCTACTGATTTTCTCTTTTTTGCTGTTGTTGTTGTGAACGGGTTGTGAGAGGTAGACATGCTTACGATGAACTTGAAACACACCTTTTTTCATCCTCCACAGTGTTGCCTCAAAGGTTATTTTGGAATTTAATGAGTATGTCTGACTAAGGCTGGCTTGCCAGGCCGAGTGGGAAGAGAGTCCTAGATGACGGAGGAGCACATAAAACAGCCCAAATGGGACTGAGTGGTCAAACCACAGCACGTGCTTTAGACACCAGACCTGCACATCAACTCTAGCAACACACAATTCACACACCCTTTTGCTCTGTCTGTCTTTCTCTCTATTTTGCTTTCTTGCTCTCACTCTCTCCACACACACACACAAAAACATCAGAGTGACTAATTCTGTGATGTAATCATGTGTGTCTTTGGTGGCGGTTGGGCTTTGCCTTGGATACAGTGTCATGCGGAGGCCAGCGCTGCAGGGAGTGTGGGGCTTGGGGGGCGGTGGAGCTTGGCAGAGGCCAGAGGAGCATATGGCCTCTGGTAGCCCAGGCCCTGGGTGGTGACATCAGCCAGCCGCTCCTCTTAATTATAGATAAACAGACTGGCACTCAACCCCACACCCCCAATCCTTCATATACAGTAGGCCCCTGCTACTTTTCGAGATGAGCACTATTGGCGAGCTGCAGTTTTAATTGCGGATCAGAAACAGTCTTTCATCCAAGGAGGCAAAGTCCTTTGTAGAGTGCCTCCAGACTTTCTGAATAGGTTAATGTGAGCCATAACATTAAAAAACTGACAAAACATTTAAACAATTATTAGTGTTAGGGGTGGTGCAGGTATAAATGCATTCCATCTACCATGTACACCCTCTCTGAGAGCCTGTGCTTGACATGAAAGGACACACTCACTCATGTCCGTGTACTGTACTTGACAGTCACACGGGAGCCCAAGTTCATTAAGGTAATGGGACGTTAATTCATCTCAGGGACACTTGAGCGATTAATTAGCCAACCAAGTTAGACTATGCAGAGCACATTAGCTGCAAGTTTTTTCTTTCCCTCTTGTCTTTGTTGTTGGGGACATGTTGCTCATTAAAGGCTTGAGAAGGACTTGTTCACTTGTTCCAGGAAGGTGTCATTGCCTTTTTCTGGCATTTGAGCAGAACATATGCACCGGCTTTTGGGAAAAGGGGCACCAAGAGGAGGAGGAGGAGGAAGAGGAGGAGGGCTGGATGGCGGCGTTCCAGAGGAGGGATGAAAGGCGGAGAGTCCCCGCCTGACCCGGCAGGAAGTAGCCCCATGCTCTGCTGCGCTCCATGTGCTCTTTAAGAGGTCTTTGAAGTGACAATCACCTTACAGTGCACCGTAGCCCGCCTCAAAATCCCCTTTTCCCCCTTTTGCCCTGCGCTGCACTGCGCTGTCTGGTGGTTGGTCTCTTTGCCCCCAGTATGCAAAGATACAGTAACGCACATGGCGAGGAAAATCTATGTTTTGCTGCAAAGCGCCTTTTCACCATGAGCTGTAACTGAGGGACGACGACTGTGCTGAGACAACTGTTCTTTTCCTTGAGGGGGGAAAGAGTAGGAAGGTTATGTGGAGTTGAAGACGACTCGCACACTCACACTCGGATTTGAAATTCCCCTGGAGATCCCAAACTTAAGCACATACTGGGTGGGTTGACTCATTTCGAAGTCAAGGCATCTCTGTGGCCTCTCATGGAATAAAGAAAGGGCGCTGCTGGGAGTGAAGGAAGAATGCAACGAATCCACCATGAAATAGCCTAGTGATGAAACTCAAGATCAGGCTGCCATGGCGATGGCTAACTTATTTATTATTAAATGAGTTGAACAATAGCATTGTTAAAAAAAGTGTGTGTGGGGG
>JAGFZM010000007.1:1899504-1918720 GCA_017657215.1 Limnothrissa miodon | reverse complement strand
AGGATGAGGATGGATGAAGCGGTTGTGTATAGTCTACTAAGGAAAATAACACAGAATGGGAAAACCATAATGGGAAAACCAGAATCAAGAATTATTACTATTATCGCCCTTCGCCATCATCAACTTTCCCCTGCTTTCTCCGGCCAAATTAAATTAAAGTTAAGCCTAGTAGAATATTTAACTAGGACACTAGCCTTTATTACAGTTTACCAATAACACAGACATGGCCAATAACACAGACAGGTCAATTTGTCTTCAGGAGGTGGGAAAAGTCACTGTCAGCTATCAGGGGGACCAAACAGTCATTAAGGGATGAGAGAAGAAATAAATAAAAAAATCAATATAGCAGCCATAGCTTTCCAGCCCACATCTTCAACACACACACACACACACACACACACACACACACACACACACACAAACAAGGACAAATACAATATTAACACTACAGGACCAAAAACAGTAAAGAGTGGGGGTGGATCGGAGGGTGGCGGAGCATTACATTGAATGCATAATATGTGCAGTGCTTTTCTGTTTTGCTAGTGTCACAGTTAAGGGTGCAGAGGAGGAGAAAGGCATAGGCATTCCATCAGCACTGGAGTGTAAGCAAACCTAATGATAAGATTATCGAGAAGACCCTAATGACTTCCACATGATTTCATACCACCCCAGTGGCTTTGTTTCTCTGCCTTGGCCTCTACACTGACTCCCCTCTTGAATAAACAGAGCCCTGTGTTTGCCTGGCACAGGGCAAACATTAGCTGGAGGTACAATCACCGCAACCATTAGCAGCGGCAGGGAGTAAGTGGCATACACATCCCGCCCACCGCCCACCGAAAAGAGTTACTGACATGCTACCTCTGTGGTGGGTCCCAGTATTTCATCAGTCAAGATGAGATGGCGGAGAAAAAGAGAGAGAGAGAGAAGAGCGAGAAAGAGGGAGACTCGGATCAAGAGCTGTGCATTCCATTCATCTAGCCTGCTTAGCAACCACTGGGGAGGAGAGAAGTGTGTGTTTCAGATGTTCTGCGCTACAGAAAAAGAGCAGACACAACGCTCAAAATAACAACAGCAAACAATGAAAACATAATCAAATTGGGAGACAAACGTAGGCGACCCCTCTTCTCTCCCATCAGCTCCCCTCGCTTTTGCCCCTCTGTGTAGAATCCCATTCCACATTAACAGCAGCCATCTGTTTGTGATTCAGTGTGGGACAGCAGAGGATTTGTCGAAATTAAATTGAGGGACTGTGAAAGCATATGCGGGTGACAGTGGGAGAACGAGGGAAAGAGGAGGGTGAGAGTGAAAAGGGAGTGATGAAAGGACCACAACAGTGTACACTAGGGAGAGGAGAAGATGATAGAGAGAGAAACTGTATTGCATAAGAGGAGCAAAGAAGAACAGCATAACACATACTGTAGAGAAAAGAAGAAAAACTAAAAATCAGAGACAACAGAGAGAGAGAGAGAGAGAGAGAGAGAGAGAGAACCTGACTCTGTGTTTACAAACAGAGAGGCGGGCTACTGTTCAAGCTGACCTCTTTATCAAAGACACTCCAACAACAACAGGGCAGAGCAGGCTGTGCACCAGGCACCACACACACACACGCCCACTCTCACACACACCCATACACACACACGGCCTCACCCCTTATCCCTGTATGACTAGCTTTGGTGCCACAGGGATAGAGGGGCATGCTGCCCCCTGCGCATACAGATCGGGCACCACATGTGCGAGAACCACCCCTGTTGCATGCGCCACACATCTAACAGTCAGCATCATCATCATCCCGCCACCCTCTCTCTCCTTCGGTCTCCATTTCTCTCTGTCTGTTATACAACGCCTTACATAATTCATCACTGTTCCTCTCGCTTCGACTAGTGCCATTAAAAAAAAAACTCTTTGAGTCCCCTTTTTCTGCATCCATCTAGTTCAAGGTAAGCCATTGGCAGAAGAGCATCTCTCTCTCTCTCTCTCTCTCTTTCTCTCTTTCCTTGTCTTCACACTCTCACTACCTCTGCACTCTTGCATCCTGCCGGCGGGCATGTCTGTGTGTGGCGCTGCAAAAGGGTAGGCCAACGTGCTGGAGTTCACGGTGGGCCTGGCGCATTACGTAAGAACTGCGCCCGAAGCAGGGGTGCTGTTGGGGTAACAGGGCTGCGTGGCCGGGAGAAATGCTGAGGGGATGGCTGACGGCTACGGCACCTGAACATGACAGTGAGAAGAGTTATGAAATGTGCTCTTGCACGCTGACACCGGTTACTGAAACTCTGTTAATTGATTGATTTTCATTATTGTATTATATAATACTATCACTATACGTTATATAAATGTCCTTGGCTCATGGGCCATAGTGCACAGCACACAGTATATGCAGCATGTAAACCTCCTTCAGTTTGCCAACAAAGATCCCTGGGGAAAAATGGCTACTTCCTCTGGTGCCTTGTGCTCTGTTCATGGGTAAGCAGGAGAGCACGAGCCCTGTGTGAGAGGATCAGGTTCTGACCCTTTAAGAGCTTACCAAACAGCCTCAGATCTTGGTGTCTTTCTTCTATGGCAGTAATGCTAAGCGGATTTTGGGAGACAGTTGTGCATTTTGCCCAAAGATGTTATTTTCATATCAAATTGAAGTGCTCAAGTGTGTTGAACACACTACAATGAAGGCTGGTCATTCTATAGCCTTTGAGCAATGGCTTCTATTGTGACGACTTCTCAGGATTTGTGCATTAGAAAACAGTGGTTGCAATGCACTATTCTCAAGATTTACCTGAGATGCACCTGAAATGAGAAAAGGGTCTGTGGTTCAACAGTGTTACTACAGTCATCCTTAGCTAACCCAGATAGAAGGAAGTGGCCGATCTCTTCCTGGATAACAGACAGGATGCCAGGAGCCTTAGATCAGACATGCTGAAATGAAGAAGAGGCCTCTGTGAAAATGAACGAAAGCCCAGATAAGCCCACACTGGTATTCACGTGCATATAGACAGAGGGGTCCCCATCTGCACCACACAAATAGGCCAGAGCTCTGTATAGGTTGAGGGGTCAAAGTTTAAAGTCAAGGTCGTGCACCCCCTGAGAGGTGATTATTTGTGTCTCTGGCAGATGTAAACACACATATGTTTAGCAGCTACAGAAGAAAGGGGAGAGGTAGACAGATGTACACATAAGATAGAAAGCTCTGGAAGAAAATGGGGATGGGGGTGCAGTAGAACAAGATGCATGTTTAGAAAAGACTTTTAAGCCCTCTGGATAGTGCGCTGGCACAGGCCTTTGAGGAGATGGGTCCTCTGGTGTCCAGGCAGCCCTGAAACACTGAGTAAATATTTGATCTGTTCCCATTCATAATTCAGAGGTTGCCCTCCCCCCCTTGCCAATCTCCAACACACAGATGAATGCATGAGCACACACACAAACACACACACACACACACACACACACACAGGGAAGAACCTGCAGGACCAGCAGACCCACCCACAAATTGGCATGAGGGTCGATTTAATTCAGAGGCACAGAGCTGAGCTGGATCAATTTTCCATTTGGAAAGATTTGGGCGATTGGCTACGCTGTACAGTAAAGATGTGTTCATGATCCAAACGGATCTGCATTCCCTGGCTTAGGGCTCATTGTGCACACAATAGCTAACATGAATGCTTTCTTATTTCAGTTAAATTACAGACACAAAAACAAATTCCTAAAGATGTATATACACAAAGTTACCCATTCATACACACGCACAAGATAAATGTGTTCTCCCAATGTATATCTCATCTCAGTGATCCTGTCAATGAGATAAAGATTGGCAACGACTGCTCATTGCAAGACATTACAGCATTACTCTTTGTCATCAGACATTGCTAAGTGACTCAGGCGCTACGCATTCCCCACATATGTCTGGGAACTCTCGAGCAGTGACTTGGGAACTTTGTCTTGTGCTCTTGCAAAAAGTAAGCAGTTATGTAGGAAGCAGTAGGACAAATACCAACCCCATTCCCGCAACCACAGTCCTGGGGTGCCCTCGGAACAACAACAGTGTGAGTCTCTTTGGACAAGCCGTTATCTGGCTTTGGCCGTCCAGACAACCTTCCCTAATAACACTGGGTAGATAAAGGTGTGATGAATGATGGAATGACATCATGGGTATGCCTGCCACACTGGTGCCTGCTTAACGCGCTGGCCCTCTCTCCGGCGCCAGTCTGTGTAATCGCTTCAATACTGTGGCGGCCCACGGTGAGGCTGAGGTGAAAGAGACAAGTCACGTCGCTCCGCAAAGTTCAGGTTTCCCACAGGAAGTGGAAAAGTGACGGTGGGGAGGAGCAAACGAAATGTCATCCGCGAGGCTAAACAGCTGCTTCTGTGTCTGTGTGACGGTATCTCACCGACATCCTGGGTCTCAGCAGATTTCCATAATAAAGATGTCCCTGAATGCCATTTAAAGGTGAAACAAAATGCTTCACTGGCATTTCCATATTTGTTTTCTAAAAAGAGACAGAGGGAGAAAAGAAGAACCCTTCTTTTCTAATTTTCTTCTCTAATTAAGACACCAGGAGCACCATGACTAGACTCTAGGCAGACTTAATAATGCAAGATGTAACCTTTTCTTTGTTTCTCTAGTTTCTCCTTCACTCTCGAGAGCAGGAGGAAGAAAAAAAAAGAAAGAAAAGAAATCACCCACAGGCACAGCTAGCTCTGAGCTTAGTGAGGCCTCTAGCATCTTCAAAAGCCTGTCTGAAGAATGTGCAAATGCCCTTTTCATATAAACACCCTCTGCAAAGTGCAAATCAGATCCTCCCCTAAAGCCTCACTAGCAGCTGAGGGGCCGAACAGGATGGATGGATGGATGGATGCAGAATCTGCGCCCACGCGGAGTCATGGAGTCTCTGCTGCTCCATCACTGGGCTGCCGTTAGAGTTTACGCTGGGATCATCCCGCTGCAGATGGATTGGAGGAAGTCTCCAGAAGGGTGGTGGAGGTGGACGACGAGGGCCACCCAAGAGCGGAACCCGAGTCTGCCTTTCTTCCCCTCCTGACAGGCGAGGTTACCTCGGGTCTCGCTTAGTATAGCTTTTGAGACGGAGGGGAGAGAGAGCACAGATCTGGGTCAAGCAGGGATTTCGGTGTGTTTGCATGGACTTAAAATCCCGCTGTAGGAGAACCTACGTTTTTCCAAACAAACATCTGGATTACCATCACACCCCCACATCGACGGCTACAGACATATGATCTCACTGCATTACACCGCTAGCAGGCTACTATCTACGGCAGACGTTTAGGGAGGCGTTCAGTAAGTGAAGAGGCGTTCGTGTCTGGGCGTGCAAAACACAGTGAATCAACAGGGCCGCCATGGCTTAGTCGTGTCCACTGAAGAAACAACCCGCTGGAGCTTAGCAGGTTCAAAGCAAACTCATCAAACATGTATCTATCCCATATTCTACAGTACAAGTGGAGTTTACTGATATCTTGATTATAGAAAACACTCTCAAAGTTTCAGGTAATCAGTCATCCACCCACATCATGAAGATGTATAAGAAAGATGCTTTTAAAAGATATCTTACAAGCATCTTACACATAGAGAACTGTAGAATCAGTATCTTGGCACGCAGCAAATGCAAAAAAATGCCATAGCTCTGTCAAAACAACCAGTGCACTGTGAGGCCTGATAATTCATATCACATACCGCACACAAATGACAAATCCCACTCTTTCCCATCATGCAACACTTGTGTCACATGATAGCTGCCTTAGGAAACACTCAATTCCTCAAACCTTTATAAGCTCCAATCAGGCATTCTATGAGGCCCTCTGAAGCAGGCAGGGTCAACCTCCTTGCCTTTGGTTAGCTGCAGAGGCCATTCCAGTGTACATGTACAAGTAGGGAAGACTGTTCCAGCATTCAAAAACTAAGGTGCATCTGGAACAAATCTACAATAGTAAATAATCTCTGCTTGACTGAACACATGTAGGAGGGTACATGTAACCAAACGGCATACACACAAACTACAACCGTATCGAACTGCTCTCTGTGGTAATCTAAAATGACCACCCCACCCTCCCAGTTCTAACTGAACATCCCTCTGCACATGAAATGGAGTACACAAACAGAGTTTTTGTTCGCGGTGTCAGCTGTGGAGGACAGCCATCTGAGAGCAACCCCCTGCAGAGCCAGAATACTGCCCCTCAACCCTCACATCAAAGCTGGGAGAGCCACGCTAGGACACCAGCAGTTCTGGACCCCATTACCCAAACATGAAAATAAATACTGCCAATAGCAGTCGGGCATAGAGGGGGGAAGAGAGAGAGAGAGAGAGAGAGAGAGAGAAAGAGAGGCTGAAAGAGTGAGGAGAGGTAGAGGTAGAGAGGGGAGGAAGGAAAAAGAAAGAAAGAAAAGAGAGAGAGTGACGTATATTAGAAATGGTTCATATATAGACAAGAAAAAAATAGGAAAGAAAACACAAAAGAAAGAGCGGATAGAAATAGAGAATAAAGAGAGAATAAAAGATTGAGAATAAAAGTACATAATAAAGGGATGAAGGTTGAAAAGGTGCAAAAGGTGGTCAAAAGAATGTACTCTCTTCTTTTAGTTCTAGCTAGTATTTGTGGTGGGGAAAAGATAGATTGCACTTTGTAAAAAAAAAAAAAAAAAACCTTATTTAGAGGGAAAGTGAGTAAGAGAGAGAGAAAGAGAGAGAGAGAGAGAGAGAGAGAGAGAGAGAGAGAGAGAGAGAGAGAGTGTGTACACATGAGGAAAAAATACAGAAAAAAACAACTCCTGGGTAGGGGAGAAAAACAAAGGAGAAGAAAGTATGAGAAAGGATAGACACACAAAAGACAAAAGAATAAAAAACAGGGAGAGCAATTTTTGCATCTCGAACAAGCAAAGAGGTGAAGGTATGAGAGGACATTTTGTTCCACTCTGCTCTTGTTTCCTAATCACTTATTTTTTAAACCTCTCACAAAACACCAACCCACCAGTGCATCAACAGGAAATTAACTTCTTACCATAACCAACTCAATGCATTTGGTCCAAAGCACTGCTGCTTACACAGGGACCAAGAGAATATCAGCTGCTGCCTCTCCTTTAAGTCTTTGTGTATTTATGAAATGTACACAAAGTAGAACAAAGATGCCCCCTATAAATGATCCAGACACACACACACACACACACATACAAGGAGTCAGCAAGGCCATGATCAATCACTGAACCACCAAGTCAGTAGGCAAAGCCATGCGTGAAATGACCTTCACTGAAAAGAGCCACACAAATAGCCTGGTGCACAACGACTGATTTTCCCAGGTTGCTCCGTTTTTTTATGTTTTTATCATCTGCAATCGATGAATAGCAGGAGTTTTATGGCAGTGGGAAGAATCCCTGGCTTCTGGATGTCACTTCGGCTGTGCGAACCATCTCAGGAATTCTGCGTCCCTGCCGTCCAAATGTGCACCCGTGGCCTCTCCATTTCCTGGATACAAGACCGGTCCAAAACGACTCACATGGACAATCCTGCACAGATGTGCCCTGATGCTGCTGATAAAATGTGTCATAAATTTGTTGGCTTTAGCATTTTTAGGATGCTTGGATTTATAAATAAATCAGTGTGATTATAATCAACATTAGAAAAAAAAGCTTAATAAAAAAAAGGCTCTGTGGCTAAATAAAAAAGTAGCTGCCCACATTAAACTCTGAGTTTATGGACAGGCCTCCCATTCCATGGTTTTATTATCATTTTTGTGCCACATTCTAAGGACATGAACCTAGGACTTGGGAAAGGGAAAAAACAACAGGACAAAAGATAGACAAAAAAAAAATTGTGTAGTCACTGGGCAGGTATGGGTATGATTAGATGGATCTGGGCTCCAGTAAAGACGGTGGGTGAGACATGCTGCCCAGTTTCATGTAAAAAAAACATTTTTTTTTTTGGCCGATCTGCCCTTTGTCACGGCCAGCTCCGTGACCAGACATACAGTCTGCACCAAAGATTCTATTATTGAGTGAGTGTGTGTGTGTGGGTGTGTATGTATGTCGACAGAGTGTTTAATATGTGCTATCTCTGTCACTACAGGGTTTATAATGAAGCTGTGTGTGTGTGTGTGCTTGGTTACAGAGATAGGAGATGTGTGGGTGGGGCTGTTGGTAGGTTGTGAAGCTCGAGAGCAGCTTGAAGTATGAGTGCACCTTTATGATTTATGTTTTTGACGTGCCATCGCATGGCTTGCCCGATGGCCCGTCTAGTCTCTTCCATTCCATTGCTTCTGCTGCAGACACTGCAGGGGGCCTTTGGCATCTTTGTGGGTGGAGTAAGCAGGCCAAAAGACTCTCGGCCACACTGAAAACCTCTGAAACATGAGCTTTTTATGCTTGCAAGATGTTGCAAGCATCACACACACTCTCTCTCTATTTCTGTCCACATACAGTCTGCACCTTGTTTAAGCTTTCAGAACCAAAAGCCATTGCTGAGGGCAAAGCCATTGCGAGACAGGACTGAACGTCAAATTAAATGTGACTTTGCGATGTGTCAACACCACCAAACTAAATTCTGTTTGGCCCGTGATGGACCTGGCAGGAAGGACACATAGGACATAGCAAACAAGAGCTGAGCCATTCTGGGGAGCTTAATGAAATTAAGTGGCCGTAATGTCCCCACTGATGGTCCATTCTCTGGGGCTTCAGAGACAGATCAGGTCCTTTGCACCGCCCATTAATATCAGAGGTCATAATTGGATCCCATCTGCGTCTCCAGTTTCTCCACCTCTTCCCCTCTATCTCTCCCTCGCACTAGTGCCTCTCTTGTCTCATTGCTGTGTTGCAAATGACGCAGAGTTCAGAGGATCAAACATCTGGTCTTGATAGTTCGCACTTTCTCCTTTTTCTGATTATGTAACTATTTGAAACCCATTGCCCAAGTGGCCTGGTAGGGAGGGCTGCGGGGTGGTCTAACTAAACAAAGGCTTTGTGCTCGGGCTTGATGGTAACAGAAGGACAGAACAGAGATCCAGGTGAAAAAAAATATAAGCAGACATTACTGCCTCTCAGATCCAGAGAAACACTGTTCACAACAGTCAGTTGTGAACAATCAATACAGGATGAGTGAGAAAGGATAACCCATTCAAACTATAGTATGTTGCAAATAGATGGATTGCCTTTGTTTAGGAGCAGAACAAAAGAAAACAGCTTTGCTGTAGTTCCAACCCAGACTTTGCTCCCTACTCAAATCAACACTTCAACAAGCCAATGAATCCCAAACAACAGAATGTCCCAAACAAATAATAGAGTAATGATATAGGACTATCACTCTAAAACCAACTTATGCACAAACACTGCATTTGTTTCAGCACACACATACAGTACAGTACTGTACAGTATTCCTATAGGCTTTATACATGAAACATTTGATTACTGAGCCTAACAGAAGCACATTTTTTTATTATGACATGCGCTCCACACACAGACAATGATTCCTTTGATGATGGCACCATCACAGTCTAGTCCTCCACAAATGCCTCTCAGAATGAAGAATACAGGCTGGTATTTGTCTTGTAGAAGATGATGGAGAGTGTTTTGATGACAAAAAAAGATCCTTAAAGTCCAGCCGTCATAGTAATCTTCAAAATGCTTTGAGAGCTCATCCACAACACACACACACACACACACACACACACATACACAGACAGACAGTATATGAAGATAAAAAGGAGGGACAAAAACGGGTGGACAGCACAAAGAGTAAAAACGTAAACGCACCCTCTATCTTTAAACACACACCTTTGGGACATGAAGGAGCAGCCCAAGAGCAGTAGGAAATTGGCTGAGCAGATGCAGTGGATATGATTTGCATGCCATGATTTTGTCTCCAATTAGGTCTGCATTTGCTCCCTGCTGTGAGCGGGCGTGAGGGAGCACCCAAGTTCTCCATCTGTCTCTGACAGGCCCTGCTCTGTATGCATGGTCCCAGGGGTCCCACAGGAGGTGTGTGTGTGTGTGTGTGTGTGTGTGTGTGTGTGTGTATGTGTGTGTGTGTGTGTGTGTGTGTGTGTGTGTGTGTCGGGGGGGTAAAGAGCGAGGGCTGCGAGGCTGGGGGTGGGTTGACCGTGCAGAGGAGGGAAAGGGAGCGGCAGAGGTGACATGACAGATTACAGCACGACATGACGGAAGGCAGAAGATGATGAATGGGAGGCCATATTCCAGCCATTAACCGCGGCTCTCATTTACACAACAGGGCTCATAACACCCCCACCAACCACACACACACACACAAACATACACACACACACACGCACAATGTGTGAGGTGACATACAGTATAGTAGATATCGGAAACAATGGGATCTCAACCAGTGAGCCCAGCCAAGAAGAACAGGAGCCCTTAGCCCTGAGACACTTAGACCTGAAACGCTGTGCACCAGTGGCAGTCGTGGCAGAACAAAGTCTTGTCATCTGATCCCCTGTAAGACAGAACTACACAACGTTGTGGTGTGGTGGTTCAGCTCGCTTTACTTTCCAAACATGTTGGATATTTGTCGGAAGGTCTCTAAGAATAAGTATAATTCTTACAATGTCTGCTTTCATGTCAATGTAATGACCCCTCCCTCTTTCACTGCACCTGACTCCACTTTTTCACTCCTCTCCCTGAAACAGCCCTTTATTTTCATTTGTGCTAGTTAGCCATGGGCGAAGATTTCGCAGTTTCAAAACTGCTTCATTCTGGCATTCTGGGAAGCGCTGTTATTCTGTAATAAAGTTCTGTATAAAGTGAAATATGCAGCAAAGAATAGAGACGTCTGGAGAGCCCTCATTAGTAGCATGCACTCTCCCCTCCGTCTCATCCTCCACAGCCAGTAGAGGTGGATGGCACTGGTGTGTGCAGAAATGGTGGTGCCTCTCATTAGACATAAGATATATTTTAAACTTTAACAGAATTAACTGAAGCATGGTCCCAAGCGTTAATGAGTAACCCTAGACGATAGGAATTTGTGATGCCTGCCAAATGTATTCTAAAAATTTGACATCCTCAATACAGCATGCCTCAGTAATTTGTAGAAAATGTAGACTAGGGTCAGATAAAAAAACTTCCAGCGGCACTTAATGGGAAAGAGAGGTTAAGAGAGAGCACATATTACTGTGAGTCTGTGTGCAAGTGTGTGTATGTGTGTGTGAGACTACAGTATGTGTTTCTGTGTGTGTGAGGTTAGGCATGAGTGTGTGAGTGTGTGCGTGTGTGTGTTTAGGCAAGTGTGTGTGTGTGTGTGTGTGTGTGTGTGCGCAGGCTGAGTGGGTTAATGGGCTGAATATAAAACCTGCGGTGCTTGTCTGCCGCTCTGCACTAATGTAATGTTCTGTAACATTAGGGGGGAGGGGGGGGGGGTGGCTAGCTAGCTTGCCAACCGCCTGCCTGCGCTTTGTTCCCGCGCACAACGCTGACGCCTCGACTCTGTCTCGCATTATCTTTTGGGAAACTGTTCAAATGGATCCAGTTACAAATTACCGTAAAAAGTGCCCCAGCACACAAGAAGGTGATGAAGGTGATGGTGTGTATGTGTGCGTGTCTTTGTGCGTCTGAGTGTGTGTGCATGTGTGATGCTTGACAGGTTTTAGTTAAACTCAGCATGGGGTAGGAGAGGCCGAGAGAGAGGGAGAGAGGTGTTTTGTATTTTAAGCACTTTTTTTGGGTCTTGCTGGGGGGTGGGTGGTTGTTCTGGGCTGAGGGGCAAGGAGTTTGGGAAGCGGGCCAGAGTAGTTAGATCACTGTCCCTTTTTCTTTTTCTGCGGAACAAGATGTTCTGTCCCGCTCCCTCCTGAGCTGAGTGGCCTCACGTGTGTATTTGCGTGTGTGTGTACGTTGTGTCTGAGGAACAGCACTTGATAAAAGTTCTTTGTCTACAGGGCCAAGATGCTGCGGTGAGAGTTTCGGTGAGAGCGGGCTCAGAGTGACACGGCACTGGGACTGGGGGGTTGGGGGTACGAGGGGAGGTGGGGGTGTTACCTAACTGGCTGCACTCCCAGGGGACTCGGCCCAAAACAGAGGAACTCTGAGCTCTCAGAGGCACTGTGAGGACAGACAGAGAGAGGGAGAGAGAGAGAGAGAGAGAGAGAGAGAGAGAGAGAGTCCTGCAGATAAGGATGTGAAGGGACAAAATGGGGAAAGAAAGAAAAGTGAACTTAAAGAGATAAAGTGAGAGAAAGAGAGAGACAGACAGACAGAGGGAGAGAGAAAGAAGAGAGTAAGGTGTGTGTGTGTGGAGGGGGGGGGAGTGATAGGAGATAAAAGTCTAGTGAGAGGAACAGGAGGGGGAGTAAAAAGAGATTTATTGGGAGACAGAACAAGGCAGACAGAGTTAGAGAAATGTAGGAAACTCAAGAGGCTCTTCCAGAGAACATGCGGCTGGTGAAGGAGGGATGTGATCTTGAGGAGAGCAGAGAGAGAGAGAGAGACAGAGAGAGAGAGAGAGTGAGAGAGAAAGAGTGAGAGAGACTTTGCATCTGAAGAGTTTCCTCTGCACCGAAACACACTGTGTAATTCACAATGTTACATAACTACTTCCCATGAGAATATAATCAGCTAATCATGGCAAACTTCCTCTGTCCAAAAGAGGGAGATGCATATTGACCACGCTGCTTTGTCCTACATGACACATGTTAGAGCCATTATAGTCACAGTATGTCCGTTAGACAGGGAAAAAATGTGATAAGGAAAAAATAGTAACAAAGTAAGAATGAAAATATTTATTTTACAAGCTTAATAATGCTCAGCATGTAAATTACAGCTTAGTTTCAATCAGGCCTAAATAGCACATCAAGACACTGACTGACTGATTGTTACAGGCCTCACAGGCAGGAGAAAAATAGCCTCGACCTCGTCACCTGCTTAATGGCACATTACTGTAGAAATCCAGGGGTCGGAGGTCAACTCCAGCGGGGGACGACCTGTGTAAAAGAGCTGTAATGGATTGCCTGAGGCAGTACCCATCCTTCACAGACACATGCGATCTCAATCTAAGTGGACATGGGTGAAACACTACAGGGTCTTAGGGGCTGTTTATTGACACTGGCTGATGGGCAGCCACTTGCGTGGACGTGAGCTTCTGCAAGGGCTTACCTATGGGAAAGCCACATATTCAGTTTCTCTGTTTGATGAGCTACTGGTTATTAGTCTGGTCATTTTACTTGACTCCTGTTCTCTTTTGCAGCCCAAGGCAACCCAGTTTATGTAAATAATGCAATCTCTTCAGTCATACACGTGCAAAGCTGTGAAGTAAATGCTCATGAAGATGCCGTCTCTATTTTATACCAGAACCGGACTATTATCAACTTTCCTATCCTTTCCTAAAAAAAACTGAGTTTTGTTTCAGTGTGACCATTTAAGGGCTTTTTACATTTAGGAGGCAGCCTCCTCCTAAATAAATCAGGCCTCACTCTCTCTCTCTCTCTCTCTCTCCAGGGAGCATAGCAAAACATTTTGGCTTGTTCCAAAGGAAGCCTGACGAGCAACCAAAACACAGCAGCTCCAAGGAAAAGTCTGAGCTACGTGGTATGGAGCCTGGCATAGGATAGGGGGTGGTTGTCAAGGTGATTCTTCAGATAGCTTTGTGGGTCATGTGTCATGCACAAAACCACAACACCAACTTCACACTTTTTCAGGCGCTTATCCAACAGGAGAATGTGGCACGTTATGTTTTGTCATGGGGGGGGGGGGGGGGCATTTACAAAAAGACTGTTGTTAGTGTAACAGTGAGTGTTGTGGCTACATAATGGATCATAATTGTCTCAAAACTGGAGATTTGGCAAGTTTTTCGTCATGGTGCCACAATGTCAGCCCTGTCACTATGTGCTTGAAATCAGATAGATCCTGTGGAGTGCTTTGTGTTTATAGCTGTGAGGCTTAACTCGCACACAGAAAGACACTGAAGGATACAATTACCATCACCAGAAGGGATACGTACGAATGCCGTTCAAGAGGCCGTTCAAGTTGCCCTCTCTCTTTCCCTTGTTCGTGAAGCCCAGTCTCTGACTTTTCCCTTTTTCCTGACTCTTTCCCTCACTCGCTCTCTCTGTGTTTTTCACCTGTTCTCCCCTCAAGCACCACCTGCCCTGTTCAGAAACTCTCAGACAGACACACACACACACACACACACACACACATTCAAATCTCCCCATGATCAGACTCAGCTTTTCTGTTCTCATATCAATCCTGGGCACCATGGCCCACCCCGCTGTGATAGTGACAGTGTTGTATACAGACTGAGAGGTGGTTTACATGGTCTCTCTCCGCTCCCAGGCTCCAAGGCAACTTTAGCGCAGCATTTGAGATATGGCTGTGGTCATGACAGCACGTACACTCTCTCAGTCCCTGTTGTCATCTCTCTCTCTCTTCCTCTCACTCTCTCTTTTCTCTCTTTCACACACATAGATAAAAACAGATGGTGCACAAGAAAAAGAAACAAACACAGAGGCGTTGCAAATAGCTCTCTCGAAACCTGAGTTCACTTACATTATAACTTTTATATGACTAGATTATCTACACAGACACACCCACAGAAACCTGCACACGTACACACACACACACACCATAGATGCCCTCTGCTCAGTGCCAAGTTGCAGCTGTCTCATTACGAGGTTGTTAGCTCATAGTCAAACTAATAGACTTAGGGTGGCCCTCCAGCTGCATGTTTGACAGGTGCTAGGCTACATGTCGGGGACACTTTTAATTGACCCCATGACAGAGGCCCCTGATCACTTTCATTTGTCTCTTCTGATCCCAGGCAGAGTCCAGCTGCTAGGGCCTTGGCAACAGTTTAACAGCCACAAGTGACTGCTGTGTGACAAGTGTGAAAGAGAGAGAAAGTGAGGGAGTGAGTAGAAGATGAGATCAAGCTAAATAGAGGTCAGAGGGACTCAGAGAAATTAGAAAAGGAGAGAGAGAGAGGAAAACAAATCTGGAGAAAAGTTAGAAGTTAGAAAGAGAGAGAATGACAGAGAGGAGAGTAAGAGAGTGAAAAAGAGAGGAAGAAAAGAAAGACTGAAGAACAATGACAGAGTCAGAATGTGCATGGGGTGGCACACACAAACACATGCCAGGGATGGTAGGCCTTCAGTCAGCGCAGCTGAGAGGAGGATGTTGTTTTGCCATTCTTCCAAGGGATGCTTGGATCGTGTGATACTCTGAGGGTAATGGGAGGAGAATGTGTAAACGGTCGTTTTTTAGCTCAGCCCATATCTCAGGGAGGCATAGCCTAGATGTGTGTCATGGCTTCAGCTGTCTGAGTCGCGAGGCCAGAATTTCTCGGGCATGACGTCGGACTGTGTTGAGCAACTGTCTCCCTGGAGAAGGCCTTCACGTGAAACGAGCAAAGAGGAAAACAGACTGGACCTTAGTCACACGCAAGTACAAATTCAGCAACTCAAAAACAAACCCCAAGCTATGAGAGGCCTGAGAATCTGGAACACAACAGACAAGTGAAATGCAGCTCCCATTCAAAGTGGGAAGGAAATCATTAGGCACATAGTTAAGCTATGAAAAACATTTAATAAAGTTTTAATAAACAATCACCACTGGCCCCTGAAACGGGATACCGGTATGGTTTATGAAAGTCAAAAGGGCTTGCCCTTCTATATCCAGAAACAGTCACACAGGCTCTCTTTGACTGACTGGGATGCAACAGAAAGCTGCAGCAGTGTTGCTTTCTGCTGAGACAGACTGGCATTCATGCCATGTTCTGGCACACACAAACACCACCCTGTGACCAGGGGTCATTTCACAATGCACCAAAGAGTTGGCTCAAATCCCTGTGCACACACATGTGCTCACACCAACAACAACATATTAACAGATACAGACCTGCACACACACACACACACACACACACGTGTGCACACACCAACAAGAACACATGAACAGATATGAACAGGAATGTGCACACACACACACACACACACACACACACACACACACACTCAGCACTCTCACGCTCTGCCCCACTTCTCAGCAATGGTGGCGGAGGCAGACCAGCAGTCCCCTGGTGTGTTAGTTAGTTCTGCCTTGTCTCCAGCAGCAGCAGAAGCAGCAGCAGCAGCAGCAGCGCTCCACACATACCTGGCCCGTCTGGCAGGGGCTATCTCTGTTATGGCTTGACACACACGCGGCTACCTGTGGGCGACGCCACCGCTGCTGCAGTTACACCAGCGCTTGGAGGGGAGGATTGGAAAAGACAGACACTGCTTGCGCTTACTGCTGCTTCTTGTCCTCAGGGAGACGGGGAGCATGCATGAACAGCAGGTAAGACAGGGATTTCTTTCCTCCCATGACTGGAATTCAGTGGAATTCGTTTTGCCCTAGTTTTGGAAGAGCCTGATATTTCACACAATAATTTGTGAAAGCAAAATGTACTGTGCGGCCCAATTGTTTCACTAAATAAATTTCCTTTTAAAGACAAGGGCTGAGGTTAGACTTGATGCGCTATGAAATTATGGTATACTCACACACTCGCCACTTGAACGAAATGTCTCAGAGGAGTGTGGATACACTTCACTTACCTAAAGACGACTATAATTCAACGTGAGGTGAAAGTGCTTACAGTGAGAATCTATTACAGGAAACCACGACAGATGGAAGACAGACATGTTTTAATGAGTCACCAGACTTTGCGCACACACACACACACACACACACACACACACAAACAATTACTTAGCCCCCATGCCTCCATCCCACTATGCCATTCTCATCATTTCAAAAACCCATCTAAAGTAGGCATTTCAAAGTGAATGTTTAATGTGTTTATTTTCCTCACAGGGGAGAAAATTGTTGAGACGCTTTTGTTGAGATCGTCGACTCACGTCAGCGAAGAGAAACGGGTGGGTTGGGGGTGTCTGCAGTAACATCCGTTGGTTGGTGAAGTCAGAGCAGTGACAACAATAGCACTGACTCACTATGGGGAAACCAGACGCTGTGGTAACCATGGTGATGGTTCTGATCTGACCATCTCAGACTGGGCCTAGCTGGGCTCTCCTACCACTTCTAGTAACGCTCACAAGTGAGTGTATATACAAAGACAGGTGGGGAAGTTTTGGTCTTCCTTACCTGAACTTGGCCCTTGCCCACGATCTTGTCCACAATCTCGTTGTCGTCCTTGTTGAGCTTGGACTTGTCGTAGCACTTCTCATAACAGAGGATCCGTAAGCACTGGGAGCCCTCCAGCTCAATCTCAAACTCCTATTGAGGTGATGGGATTGTGTTAGAGAGGGAGCATTTCTGCACTCGTCTGGGTTATTAATCTAAACTAAACTGAGCCCAGATTTAACTTGAAACAGAAACTGATCATGATCCCTGATTCATGAAACAATAAATTACGCTTTCATCTACTACATACTAAACTACTAGAAACATACTAATCCCATCACTACTAATAAAGCTATTGTAAATCTCAATGTTTCTGTGAAGGAATATACAGCAGCACTGGTAGCAAGGAACTACAAACACAGGCCTGTTCCTTTTGGTCTATTAACATGTCCAATTACACACACACACAGTCCATATTTCATAGGCACTGTCAGACGAAGTGAAACGGACACCCACCTCATTCCAGGTTGGCTCAGTGGTGTCTCGGAAAACACGGGTCTTGGCCTTGCCGACGAAATACCCAAACGAGTCCACTTCCAGAGTGCAGTAAAGATCTAGACAGACAGTGGGGGGGAAAAAGCACACGTAAGAACACAGGGTAAATGAATACATTTATGATTGCTTCAATTCCTTATAATTTCCAGTTAACGTTGAAACAGAAATGATCCAGTAGCCCAACAAGATAGGCACCCAATCTTCTTAATGTTCGGTAATGGGACAGGTTTATGAGCCACTAAGTCACATGGCTGAGACTGCCATGAGCTATATGTTAACAGGCTAAAGTAGTGAATGATGAGGGGAAAACTGAGAATGACTGAAGTCATTAAAATAAAACTATGCTAAGGGTCACACCACTGACAATTTACCATCAAATGTGTGGCCATTCATTAGCCAAACTGTCTATATGTGTCTACATTGACTAATCCAAATGTAGTGATAGTCAGGGACTTTTTAACCATGACACACACACACACACACACACACAAGAAAGAGAGAGCAAGAGAGAACCAGCCATCTCCTCAGGGGTTTAGAATAACTCAGTCCAGGATAGGAAGGCGTCAGTCGTGCTAATGCACTCATTTATTGGGCTGCCATGTCTTTTACTGAGCCATGTCATTAGGTAGGCTACCCCTCCCCACACACACAGTGCACAGACTTGGTGCCATTGATTATGCCACGTTTCCCCCAACTCCCCCGAGTGGCTGTGCCTCCCCTGACAGGTTGATGGATGGCTACACATGATGACCCTTGACCTATGAGATGTGTGGGGTGTGCTACATTAGCAGAGAGGTGGAGGAGATAAAGAAAACCTCCTTGCCTTTGTCTGCAGACACGGAAATCTACATAAATGCAGTCTCAGACATACAGTAGGCTACCCCTCCATCCTGCATTTACATACCAAATGGGCATATAATAGGCTACATTCAAAATAACTTTATTTAGACAGCAACACAATTTTCAAGAAGAAAAGCTGTGTTACAGATCTTGTCTTGTTCTATAAAGTTTTATTCTTCCAGGGGTAACCAAGCTCTTGAAGATCAAATACCACAGTCTCGCCAGCTATTTGATTACATCAGTACCCATCTGCTCTCTAGCAACATGCCCAACCAAAAGCAATCCCCACTGAGGATGTCCGACGAACATCATGTATGGCCTTGGAACACCGCTTACAATTCAACAGTCTGACCTCCTCAAAGGTCAGGAAGAGATATGCAAGCTAGCCTGCTGACCTCAGCATTATGCTTGGAAGTCAAGGGCAAAAAGCTCACAAAGCAAGCGTCGAGTGATCGTTGAAGGAGACTCAGTGAACTGCTGAGGCAGGCGACTGAGGAGGACAGTCTTTAGGGTTGAAACCCTAAAGAAAAGAAGGGCTTTGCCCTGACCGCTCCATTACCTCCCAAGCAAATTGAACTGCAGGAAGGAATTTTTCACTAAAAGCCTCCAGGCCAGTTCAACAGATTAAACAGCAACAAGCCTTCTCTTTTTCCGAGCGTCCCATTTCTTCAAGGTTTTGCTGGCCCGGCCCGCAAAACACTAAAAGGAGAAAAGCAGGTCAAATACATATCCTCTGGGCCCGGCGAGGTTTCATATTTTAGTGCCAAGGCACAG
>JAGFZM010000007.1:1877004-1894504 GCA_017657215.1 Limnothrissa miodon | reverse complement strand
AGGGTGGCCTTGGCACAGATGCACACGTGTGTATTCTCCCTGTCTTTCTTAAACACACACACACACACACACACACACACACACACACACACACACACACAAACACACACATAGTAATCTAGCGATAAGTGTGTTGGGTTTCTCACATGCTCTCCCCTCTGTCGAGCTGGCCGGGCTTGAAAGGGCTCGGTGGCGGCCTACACATTTCCGGCTAAATAAACGCAATCTGAAGAGGGCCCACTGTGTCACTGCAGTACCCACTCCTGAGATGAGAGGCCAGGCCTTTGCCCCCAATACCATTACAGTGTGTGTTTGTGTGTGTGTGTGTGTGTGCACAACAGACGAAAAATGTGTCTATGCACGTGAGTATGGTGTGTTTTTGTGTGTGCAACAGTATGTGTGTGTGGGAGATTAACGTGTTGGGCTTAACAGACTCCGTCTGTATTATCCTCCTCCTCTGAGCACCAGACAATATGTTTGTCTGTACCACTGTACTTCTCTGAACACGGCGAGAGAGCCGAGGAAGAACAACACAGAGGATGTTATCTTTGAATCAGAATCCTGAGACTCAATAATCTCCCCTCCAGTCTCCTCTGCCCCTGCCAGGACCATCAGAACCATCACATCATCTGACTGCTCTCAGCCCCCGATACAATAACTCTGTGCGTGCGTGCGTGCGTGCGTGTGTGTGTGTGTGTGTGTGTGTGTGTGTGTGTCTGTCTGTCTGTGCCCTCTCTGCCCTCAATCTCCTCTCAAAACTGATTCTGGAGCAGTGCTGGCCCCAGAGAGAGAGATGATCTTCACCATTCACTGCCCTTCTACTAATGACCTTTATCCACACCTGAGACTAAGACAGACTTTCTGAAGCCGCCGGGTCTTGCTGGACAGAAATGGAATGTCACAGCACCTGTTTCGTCAGAGGCCTCTCAGCACTCAAAGCTGTGGGAACTGAGACGGGGTCTCTTTGATTGTATATTGTAGGGGGTGGTGTGTGTGTGTGTGTGTGTGTGTGTGTGTGTAGTGGGGGGTATAAAAGGAGGTACATTCCTATCTCAGCTGGTCTGTATTTCAGTGTCCCACACTGCCTATACCTTAATGCATTACTGTGAGGCAGGAGAGTATGTGTGTGTGTGTGTGGGGGGGGGGGGGCACTGGAGGCAGTGAATATGTCTCAGTCTCCAAGAACTGAAGGTCTGCCTCAACTAATTTGCTCCCACAGCCCTTTTAAGCCAATCTAGTGGTTTGGCTTTACAACCTTTCCAGCCCAAACTTCGAGAGCTGGCAGTTGTAGCGTTTTAACGTCCCCTCTTCTGCTAAATTTGTCCTAACCTAATGTCATAACAACTAGTGCGATTGTGCTTTACGGTCCGAGTGGGTAGGTGGGGTCTGAGTGTTTGAGATAGCACACACACACACACACACAAAGAAAACAAAACATTTAATAAGGTTACTATAAAAAGCTCAACCTTATTATATGTGCCAATAAAGGTTTACACAGCCCAATTAGGTAGCTGGAGCCTTTCATGTTTTTTCGATAAAATTAGATAAAATAGTTGTGGTCAACAAAGTCAACCATGTTTACAAAACAAAGTGTTATTCCACGTATATAAAGCATGGGGTAAAACTCTGGGGGGAGAGTCATTAAGACAGGCACTGGAGGAGAGTGCTGACACGAGAGACTGGTGGCGAGATAAGATTGCAATCTCATGTCACTGTTGGATGGGGTTAATGTAGGAGGCTGCTGGTGGGGTTAGAGGCGAGGGTAAAGTTGAGCACTGCTGGGGTCGCAGCGGCCTAAGAAGAGTGCTAAGAAGGATGCAGGGGCTTTGCTTGTCTTTTGTCCGTCCCACGTGATTGCAGCAGGAAGAGGGGAACACATGGCTTTAATGCCACCGCAGTCCAAACAATCACATATCAGGTTCCATCAAAGCTTTGCTTTTTTTAAAATGAGGAATATTTTGAGGAAAAGACAAACAACCAAGGCAATGGAACTTTTTTTTTTTCACAAGACTGCTTCTGGAAACAACATGGCACAGGTTATCAGTGGATTAGAAACAGATTGTAACCCAGATTCCACTTGAAATGCAGTTGGCCTTTTTTTCCCTCTACTTCTGCTGCTTTTGCTGCAGTTGCAGCAAGAGACGCTTTTATTGAGGAAAGCTGGAACGACGAGTGAGGGAAAGAAAAGAAAAAGGTGAGAAAGAAGAATGAGGGAGAGAGAGAAGAAAAAGAGAGGTGAGTTGGGAGGATGTGTGGCCTGGATTCAGCACTGTGTCAGCTCAAGACGGCACATTCATAAAGAAGGAATGCTAATAAGGAGCATAGGAGAGGGAGCAGGAGAGAGAAGCAGACAGACGTGTCAAACTCAACGAGTGTGGAGTCTGGAGAGAGAGTGTGTGTGTGTGTGTGTGTGTGTGTGGCACACAAAAAAGAGGGACAGACAAAGTAACAGTGAGCTAAAAGAGAGATACCCACCATCTTTGTGGCTGGTGAGTGGTATGTTGTGGACGGTTCTGAGTTTGAAACAGAACCCAGTGAGGACCTGGAGTTCCACAGAGCTCAGCACACAAGCTTGCAGGTCTGGAACACACAATAACCACAATACTGCTACACCAATGCACCAATGTTTAAAATCCAACAAGTCAAGTCATCAACAGGCACAATATAGTATATTGTTTTGTAAGACTGCATAGACAGAGGTCATATTGTTTTGAGTAAAAAGCAATTTGTATTGGAAGAATTTTTGACCTTTGTGACATTTTCATACCTTTCTTCTGCAGTTTCTCAATGCTCTCTCTCCATTCTGACCTTTCATAATCTGATGACAGCAGGAACAAGTAGCTCTGGTGAGAAAAGAAAAGAGAGAGGAGAGATATAAAACCAATGGCTCCCTCTAGTGTTTAAACTCAGTGCTGCAGCATGATCCAGAGGAACTGTTGCAACTAGGTTCATTGACACTTTTTGTATCTGACCAGGCAGCCATGTTTCGTGGGGAGGGTGTTAGTGAGTGTGACAGCTGGCGGTATCCATACTGTACCTTGCCGTTTTTGTTGTGGATGCGGAAGGGGATTGTGGGCGAGTGCAGGAGCAAACACGACTCCTGCTCATTCATCTTCTTCCGGAGCCGGTCCACGTTGCGGCTCTGTCCCTTCGTCTGCATGTATATGCAAGCACACACACACATATGACAAAGACATTAACAGCTGGTCATGTTGATTCACATCATCAGGTTTCCCACTCCCCTTCTCACCAGGAACCAGTATAGAGTGCTAATTATTTCAGTCGTCACGTGGAGCGCTCTCAGGACCGCATCACTTCCTGTGCTGAATAAACCTCTTCTCTCACCCTGCCGGATTTTGTCCTCCACCCTTTTCCTCTCCTCTGACAACCCTACACCTCTCTCAGGCTCTCGATTGCATCTCTCCATCCTTTACAGCCTATACTGAGAACTACCACTCCTGTTGTCTTTCAACAGGGGCACAGCTCCCAGCTCAAGTAACTCGGGGCAGTGCTTTGTGGCTCTGCAAGGGATGCATATTCAAAAGAAACTAGTAGGTTTGTGTGTGTGTGTGTGTGTGTGTGTGTTGGACAATGGAAGATCCCCAGAAGCCCAAGACGATATGAAGTAGCTAGGAACCATTGTGTTGCCTCGGCGGGCACGAGAGGAAGTGAGGGGTGTGCGAGAATGCACCAGTGTTCCAAAAACTCTCCTCTCTCATTATGCCTGTTTACACTGGACAAGATGCTTATCACAGTTCCAGGGTACTCCCCTCTATCTAAACAAGGCCAACTCTCTTCTCACACCACCAGTGTATATCATTTAGTTGTGTGTGGACACTGTATACAGCACATCATCATGTGTGCACCATTAATGAGTCATCCAGCAGACACCCAAACAACTTGTGCTCCAAGTGTACCAGTAAATTCTGACAGGTCCATTCCAATAATAACAAGTGCCTCAGGGAACACACAGAAGGGGGTTCTTAACAGAGAAACACAGCCTTTTAATTCCTAAAGATAAACAAGGGGGTTGGGGTGGGGGTGGGTAATTTTTGCAGCGGAAGATGGAAGCTCAAACCAGGCCAGAGTCAGAAGGGCACGCCCAGGTAGGGCAGGCTGTGCACTGGGGGAGGGGAGGCGTGGGCAATGTCCCTTCCTTTCTTCCTGGAAGCAAAGTTTACTGGCCTGAATTGACCCCCGTCTGCGGCCACAGCAAAGACCCCCTCCCCCTTGTGCTGCCACACAAGCGATGAAGTATGATGCTGCTTATGCACAGAGGCTTCCTAGACTCCAGACAACTAAACACTGATTGGGAACTGGCAGCATCTATCTGATATAAATCTAACCATATTGGTTTAACAGTGTGCACATGAAAAATTTAAATCGGGTGCTTGACTCAAAAAGACATCAATGAAGATGAGAGCTCCAGTGGTTAAAAAGGGTTGAGGGTTAACTCTTTTGAATGACTGAAGCTCTGGAGCTTAGTGTGAGGACTTTTATGTTCATATAAATCTCACGACAGGCCCTAGTGCTTGTCAAAACATTAGTTGCCTGTGGTTTGGCACAGATTGATAAGAGAGCCCTAAACTTAGAAACTTAGTGCAACAGACACTCCAATATCAGCACTTCTAGGAGGGACTAATACAAGAATAAACTCTTTTACACACACACACACACACCTTCTCCTTCTGAATCTCGCTCTTAAAGACACAGATCTTATTCTTCATCTCGTCAAGCTCATGCTCGGGCAGCGTCTGGATGTGGGGGATAGAGTCGGCTGCGTCGTCCAGCGTCTGGAAGGTGAGGTCGGCCAGAGGGATGTACCACTTACACTCATACTGCTGGTGCTTCCTGCAAAGGGGAGGATGAAGGGACATGGAGCAAGGCACAAGAGAAAGAGAGGGACACAGCGAAGGAGGGATAGAGAAAGAGAAAAAGGGAGAAAAAAACATCACACAATGTGCATACAAAAGCAGACAAGCAGACACACAAAGAACAAACAGCAAGCACAGGCAAACATAGAGGAGGAAAGAAAGAGAGATAGAAAGAGACAGAGGCAGAGAGAAACAGAGAGGGAGAGATTCAGTTAGAGTTTGCCAGGAACCCAAGGACATTGGATGACTGCAAGAAAAAATGGTTGTATGTAATTTAATATTCCCTTTAATGCCTTGTCAAAACAAGCACACCTCTTTGCTCCTGTAAGATTACCATCATTTATATACAACCACCAGCTTGCTAGACTTGCAACCAGCATTTTCTTTTCTGGATCCCAAACACAAGCGAAAGTCAATGACTGATGGCTCATTTATAATGTTTTGGGAAAGCGGTGACAAAAAACCGGCACTGCATCTGCACATAAATCATCTGCCAAAATTAATATCCAGGGGAAGGCACCCACATTTTGCTAATGAGAACACAGAAGTTAGCCTGGGGTGAACGTTGTCAAACTCATTAACACAGGGAACATATTCACACACAAATCATATTCATTATCCTGGTGAGTTATGAGGCCCAATCCTGTGCTGGACCAAACACCATTACCATAATGTTGACTTGCTGGAAACCAGCGTTGGCCTTGGCTTTTATTGGATAATGGCCTGCAGCCTTCAGTGATCAGCAGAAGGCCTAATGAAAACTGGGGGGCCCTGTGGGCTGCCTGTGTACAAACAGCACACGTACAGTAGACGACATTGCTTCTGCTACTACTACTGTAAGCACATCAACACTGTTCAACTTGGGGAATGTGAATGTGGAAGATAAGAGACCTAATATAGGCTATATAGGTACAAGAAAGTAACAGTTTTTTTTTTTTTCTATTTTCTTTGCAGGCACACACACACACACACACACACACTCACAAACACTACAGACAACCACTTTTATCATTCCTCTATACCTATCGTTCGCTGTCCCGCATTGTATGCTAGTTGATACTGTATACTGCACATGAGAGACAATTCTATGGTGTGTGTGTGTGTGTGTATGTGTGTGTGTGTGTGTGTGTGTGTGTGTGTGTATATGTTGTGTTTTTGTTTACCTTGTCAATACTGACAGCACCTATCCTCCATACCAGATGTGCCCCACGACACAATGCAGCTCATTATGCCGGCGCCTTGTCTTTATAGTGGCATAAAATATGGCTAATAAACCATGCCTGTCTCCTCTGCTTACGCCCCAGACAAGTGCCATTACACGCAGGCCTGTTTATTCTAATGGGAGCCGATGAATATTCATGTCTCATGTCACTAATTAAACTGAAGTGGGGAGACAAAGAGAGAGGTGATAATCAGGGTGACGCTGTGGAAAATGAGCCTCAGATGCCACAGACACAAAGACACTGTGTGGAGAAACTGACACAGGATCAGGAGAAAACCAGGTTTCTAATGAAGATAAGCTCAAGTCAGCTAATCCAGGACATGGATGTGGCGGAAGTGGAGATAAAAAATGAGGGCTGGTGGCATGACAAGAAGCTAGTGGTGCCACGGAGGGAGGAGACATCTCAGACAAGTGGCTGCAGGAGCCATCAATTGGCTAGACAGGGGCGTCCCGGGGACGGTAACCTCGGTGACAGGGTTGCAAATTAAACACTTCATCAGGACAGGAGTTGACATGAGAGGAATTCAGCTTGGCGTACTCAAACTGCCCCTGCCTGTCCACGCACACGCACACACACACAGACACACAAACACACACACACACAGAGCTGTGTATACTGTAGGTGTGTTAAATGAGTGCCAGGGAGTTTAGGTCACTTTAGCTGGATTGAGGAACACTCTATAAAACACCTTTGAGAGAGAGATAAGGGGGTAAGCTTCAGGAACTAACAGGAACCGAGCAGGCCACCATAAGTAAGCATTAGGGTTTGTTTCCATAAATAGACCTGCGCGCAACAGCTTGACAGCGACAGACAAAAAGAACGAGATAAGCCTCATTATGTAGGCAGACACATAAATGGCAAACAAAAGAGTGAGATGATGAATGGGAGCACATTGAAGACGCTGTGTTATGTACAGTTTGATAGTACTCATAACAGGTTTTGGTATGTTCTGGTGGAGTGGTGGGTCAGGTCATACCCCACTGCTGTCTTCTTTAGCTTGGCACAGAGCAGCAGGTCCGTGAATAGGAAGACATGACGGAGCTTCCGTGAGCCCTCCGATACCTCCACCAGGAAGCCGTCCTTCACCAGCTGACGAGCCTGCCAGGAAGAGCAACGTGACATCATTTCCAGTTTGAGAGGGTGCCTTATGCACTGTTCCGCTAAAACACTCCCTTTGTACAACAGCCTGACTACTAATAGGACTAGACAAAGAGAGTAACATTGCTAAATGAACCATATCAAATAATAACATTAATACAAATATATTTACATTATAAATAATTATAATTACAATTATAGTTACATTATAAATAAATATTCCTCCTTTTATTAAGTCTTACTTTAACCGTTTAAGATGATAGTAAAAGGCCAATATCTACAATACAGACAATAAATCCACAGCATTCATGTGCAATAAACTGGAGCTGAATAAGACATTGTGGCTTGTGGTTTTAAAAATTTCCTGCTAATGGACTGCACACAAAGTCTGATAAAGCACATACATTAAACAGGCACTCGCTCACTCTCACAAATACAGACAAGCCCCCCCACACGTACCTCTCCCTTAGGCGTGGTGACGGCTGTCCTGCGAGGGTCGATCTCCTCGTTGATGCTGGACAGGAAGTTCTGGGATATCCTCAGAGCGTCTTGGAGAAGCGGGAAATCGGGGTGGTCCTTTGGAGTGTGTTTCAACAGATCCTGAGAAGCACACACACACACACACACACAAAGAGAGAAAATCCTATCAGTGCTAAAATTAGTGTTTTTTATCAGACCACACAAATGTCAAATGTCTAGTCGTTAAAACGTTCCAAATCTCAAATGTCAAGAAAAAAAATGAAGTTATATATCCTTTTTCTTGTCATAAATCTTCTAGTCTTTTTCTGATTTACATTTCAGGTCGCCAAAAAAACTATAAGAAGTCATGCTTGTAGCAGATGTGCACATTCAACCCCAATGTTTTTCTACACCTAGCAAAAGATTAGCTCTCAGGTTAGCTCTCTCTGCCTTCCAGAACAATGCTGTCTCTGAGTAGTTCTTCATCCATGTCTGCGCAGAAGGGGTGGGTTGGGTGGTGAAGAGAAAGAGGTAGAGCAACAGACAGAAAAGGTAAATAAAGAAACAACAGTGAGGGTTGAGTGATAGAGGTAAACAGAAAGAGAGAGAGAGAGAGAGAGAGAGAGAGAGAGAGAGAGAGAGAGAGAGAAGGAGAAGAAAAGAGCGTCCCCCACGCTGACTGAGCTGTAAATCCCTCCGCAGCAAATCTCCCCCTGCCTCAATAGCAGCCCTGTGCTCAGCAGCCAGCCTCCCAAGCAGCTACCTCAGCATCCCACCCAGGGCAAAGAGGAGAGGCAAGGGAAGTGTGTGTGTGTGTGTGTGTGTGTGTGTGTGTGTGTGTGTGTGTGTGTGGGTGGTTGGGAGTACATACCCAGTAGTTACACATTAAAATTCATTGTGAATAGGCATCAAGTCACAGCGAGTCAAGGTGACCTTTGTGACGAATCCATTATGCTTTTGTTCAGCATTCTATAGCCAATTCGCTGAAAAAATTGCCATGGAATCAGCATAAGTGGAGAGAGAGCACAGACTTTTTGGAGAAGTCTTTGTTCCCTGAAAATAGCTGAGCCTGATGCATGAATGACAACACAGAACACATCCACACCAGGATATGCCATCCATCCATCAATCTATCCACTCTTCTGTTCATTTATTCATTCATTCATTCATTCATTTATTTATTCATTTATAACTCTTCACAGCCTTGGTTCTTCCTATGAGCAGACGCCATTCAAGAAGAATGATGCATCCCTCTTGCCTATACCCAACATCAGGGCGAACCCTGCAGAGCTTAGGTAACCCTACTGTGAAGCTGTCTACTTCTTGTTGCAGTATGATGATCTGCCAGGTGCTCACGATTGGATGCCCACAACTGGATGCTCAGGCTTGTGCATTTGGTTGACAACATGTATGAAATGGTCTCGGGTCTCCCTATCCAGACTGTGTTACATATACGGTGCATAGTCCATATACTCACATGTAAGACTAATGTGCTCCTGGTGACGCGGTCAATAGGCTTGTATAGGAGAGCTGAAAAACACAAACAGAAAACAATATTCATCTTAGTTACATTTCAATAAATTAGGTTAAAATGAATTAAGACACTCACCGTAACACACACACACCAGACACAAACACACACACACACACACACACACACACAAGGATGTATCAGACCACTCTCGGCTTAAACTCCCACACTCAATCATGCAGCACTCACCCGAAGCCCTGTAATAGGATGGATTGCAAATGATTGACTGCAGCATTCACTTAATCTGGAATACTGGAAACAAGCCACTATTGGCAGAACAGAGGATGAGGGGGAAGGGGGGGGGGGGGAAGTACTTTTTGTACACTGCGCAAGCTTCGCCTTCCCAGCAAGTAAAGAGAGAGAACAAGGGAGGTGAAAGAGGAAGAGAGAGAGAAAGAAGGTGAAAAGATGAAGAGAAGGAATCGGAGGGAAAGACAGGGAGAAGGAGAATGAGAGTGATGGGGTCAAGGCCCCCCTCCTCCTCCTCCTCCATCCTCTCCTTGCCTCCAGCTCTTTGGCTGCCCTTCAACACTCAAGACTCTGGTCAGCTAGCTACAGGCTAGTTATGCAATCGCTACACCCTCACACACACACACACACACACACATACACACACACACATCCATAGATACATACACAGACACACATACATACATACATACATACACACAAGTATACACCCTCACAAACACACATACTGTAAATCCATATGTACATACAAGTAAACATACATACAAACACGTATACACACATATACACAGTTTCATGTTCGCACTTTTAAGCCCATATGCTGTATAAATAGCTTGTACAAGCACAAACACACCCACACCCACGCACAAATGGATGGTTAATTGCTGGTTGCTGGTTAATTGAGCTTCTTATCCCATGAGTCCCCTACGACTACAGCACCTGGCAAGGTCTAGTTTAACCTGTTGAGGAGTGAATTCTTTTAACAATGCCGTGCCCTGGGGAGTGAATTATTTTCCCCTATTGTTCTAGAATTCTACCAGAATGTTCTATAGTCTCATGATTCCACATATAAGAAATCTCTTCAGGTCATTGTCATGTCATAATGGAACTCTATGTTTGGAGAATGTTCTAATCACACATGTGTGATCGTACTCCCTGGGGACCAGCCACGGCTCATCACACATGTGTGATGGTACTCCTCAACAGGTTAAGGAGGAGATGGGCTGGGTCTCTGAATGCTGAGAGGCAAGGCTCAACAACACCTTGCCTTGCCAACACTGGCCTTAGTTTACAAACACACCTAACAATGGAAGACACCAGGCGCTGTCCACTGACACACAGACGCTCACTGACATACGCTTACTGAAACACTCAGACGCTTACTGAATCCCAACATACACTGATGCATCCCTGCGTGTCAGGTCTGTGCCTCATCTTCCTCCATTTCACTTCACTCTCTCTCTCTTCTCATTATAGAGCCATGTAGCCTTCTCTGTCCCAGGGTAAAACGGGGTAAGAGATGGACATATGAATGCCGAGACCCACTGGGTCCTCCACTGCTGTCTCCCTCTGATCTCTGCACACACTTTCCTCTGTCCTCTCCCCACACCACCCACCACAATCCCCCTAAACCCCCGGCGCTTCGGTGGTGGTGGTGGTGGTGGTGGTGGTGGTGATGGTGGTGTCAGGGCCTGTGTTAGAAGCTCACCCCCGTCAAGAGCCATGTTCTCTCATTCCCTTTCATGCTCTCCTACATCCGGACTGCTCATAAATAATGCTCTCTCTTTTTCTGTCTCTCATTCATGGTCTCTCTTTCTCTCTCTCTCTCATTTTCTCTCTCTTTATTTAAATCTATCTTGCTTTACTTGGTCCGAAACCCTTATGAATGAAATTCACAAAGGCTCTTTGTGTGAAGTTAAGTACGAGGGCTGGCTAATGTTTTTTTTTGTGTGAATGTATGAGTGTATGAGTAAGTGTGCATTTCAAGTGAGCCTTACCTCTGCCTATAAAACTGTCTATAGATTGCAAGATTCACTTCCTCATATTTTTGTATGATCCCTGGGACTAATGTCCTCTTGAGACGATTTGCCAATTCGTGATGTGGTTTGGAGTTTGCTGACAAATAAATACATCAAATCCACAAACATTACTGCAACACTGTCATGTGTCTGAACCAGTGGTGTATGGTACAGGACATTGAGAATCTACCCTGTCCTTATTCATCAGTGATCAGTGTTCAACACACATCTTTGAACATCTTACATGTTAACATTTGTTTACTTTAACAAGCAATCAATGCTTTGGGAAAAAAAACATGCAGATACTGAGGAGTGTAGATGAGTGGGTGTGCGGTACATCCTGGACAGAAGAGAGGGAGAGAAGAGAAGAGAGAGAGAAGAGAGGAGAGGAGCAAGGATGAAAGGAGTGCTGATTGCAGAGTAGATGGACGGCCGCACAGGGCACCGCTGTGATGGAGCCTCGGTCAAGGTCACTCCAACACACAGCTGCTCCCCACTAATCACAACAGCTGGCTGGGGCAGCCAGTTATCACACTAACTAATGCACACACACACACACACACACACACACACCTCTAACACCTTTTACACACCAATTTTAAGAAAAAAGATTGGGAAAAAGAGCCTAGCAATCACAAAAAAGGGAGAAAAAACTATGTGTGCCTGCCAAAAAAGAAAAGGAGGAGTAGAAGGATGAAGGGAACAGAGAGCACAGACAGACAAAGGTGTAGCACTTCCTGACAGACGAGAGATTAATGCCACCCGAGCGCTTAGCCGGCGGCTCACTTATCCTTCAGCCCAGCACAGCTGATTTCCACACCGGTGGCATTAAATGACCCCCGCAACAATACACAACAACTAACATGGACACGTACGTAAACAAAAACGCTTCACTCAGCCAAAAAAACACAGGGGAACAACAACAACAAAAAACTGTTAGCATAGAAGTTTTTTACACTGAGCGGGAAAGGTCTACAGACAGTGATAAACGGAGTACTCTTGATACACACAAACACACACACACACACACACACAGTTTCTAAAGCGGTATGATGGGAGCTGTTTGCTTTGTGTTAAGGGGTGATTAGGATGGCCTGCAAATCCCCGCTGAGCGCTAGTCAATAGAGCGAGTGATTAATGGGCCCGTACCTGAGGCGGGGAGAGAGGAAACAAGATGAGTGGAGAAGAGGGGAGCAGAGAGGAGAAGAAAAGAGCAGAGAGTGGAGGAGAGGAGGAGACGAATGCGTCACCACGCCACCAGAGGCCCAATCAGGCAGGGTTTTCACCTCTCTCAGACAGAGACAGAAACAGAAACAACAGAATGCGTCAGCTAAGAGCGCGCTCTGACGTATCAATAAGCGGCCCAGTATTTATATCTGCGGTGTTTGTTCTGACTCACTCCCACTGCTTCCCCCTTCACTGGTCTCTCTGTCTCTCCGTCTTCCGGATCGACTGGGCTAACTGGGGACTGGAGTTTGTGAGCGCTGACACGCCATGAAAAGCAGCCTGGGCAAGGTGATGCAAGTGAGCACACTCCACACATACACTCACACACACACACAGACAGACAGACACTTGAAAAGAGGAGGAGCAGAGGGGACTGTGGAGCCGACTGAATCACTGAGCTTCTGCAGACAAACACCCACTACCCCCCACCCCCTACCATGAGTCCCGCCTCGGTGAAACAGGGTTCATCCGATAGGGCTGGACGTGATCTGTATGTAAAGAGCGCAGCAGCCGCAAGATCAATTTTCTCCTCCTCCTCCTTCTCACCGTTCTCTCCTTCTCCATCTCCATCTCCATCTCTCTCTCTCTCTCCGTCACTGAACCTGCGTACCCGAGAGAAGGTGCTCCTCTGGCTGTCAGTCAAGCCGCTATCACCCGGGAAACGCAGCCGGAATGCAGCCAGGGATTATCCCCCAGCAACCAAGTAGAAGCCGCATGGAAACTTCAAACGGAGCACGGTACGCAAGCGTGCGCGCACACACACACACACACACACACTTACAAGCTAATTGCACTTGCTCATATGCATACGCAAACACATTTCCCCTCCGAACATCACTTTCAGCATGCAGATTCACCGGAGGGAACCTTTCGAGGATCTTAAAGACAGTTGGCAATCACACAAAGGAGACGTGCAATTGTGGCACCAGTCTCGATTGTCCGCCAACATGACAACGTCTGTTAGTTAACAGCTCAAGCACAACGTGGGAAAAAAAAGCAGCACAGGAAATCTTCGCGGGAGGCCAGAAATAAAAAGCACTTCACAGCCAAAGAGTTTAACTTTCAACTTCGGATGAGCAGAATGACCAAAGAAACGGCAAGACGAGAACGTACATTAACATCAAATATAACTACTGCAGTAGAAGATAAAAGCAGAAGGACAAAGACGAGTTCCATTTTTTACCGTACGTGCAGTTACAACACAGCCTGAGCACCAGGAAAACCTCCATATCAGACTTGCCCCTGTGGTCCGTCTCTCTTCTCTTCTCCTCTCTCCTCTCCTCTCCTCTCCTACCATCTATCTCTCTCTCTCTCTCAGGCAGCCTCAGCACCCATAGCCCCACACACAGAGGCGCCCAGAGCACAGGAAGGGAGGGAGAGAGGGAGAACGCGCAACTCACACACACAAACACACACACTCTCTCAAACACACACACACACACACACACACATACACACATACTGTCGCACATCCCTCTGCCGTTTTCTTTCACACCCCGTTTCTCTCTTTCTGTCACAAACTCAAATTCAGACATGTGCACACACACACACACACACACACACACGCACACAAACACATACACACACACTCACTGTCACTCTCACACAAAAGTATACACCCTTCACAGCATACTCAAGTATAGACAGGAGGAGTACAGCATGTTCCAGCATTTGAAAGCACTGCTAACTTTGATTCAGAAAAAATCCAGTCAAATTTTGAAATATATACATCCACCCACACATATAAACACACACACACACACACACACACACACACATGACCACATACCTTCCATTGTGACAGTGCTGGTAAGGTCCTTGGAATCCTTCGGTCCCTTCACCTTTAGGTTCTGCAGAGAGATTCCAGCATTGGCCAATTAAAATAGCACACATGCAAAGAGGGTTTCACGCTGATCCCACATCAGTGAGATTCTTGCTTATGAATAATGCACAGCTAATTCAGCTTACTCTCAATCCCTCTTTAACATACTGTACACCTATAGTGTATGTCACATGAAAGCCCACGTGCTGTCGAAAACACACAGAGACGGTGAATATGAACAAAGAACTGATGACACCAATGATTATGTTGCACCCGTGGTGACACATCAGAGAGCCGTTTGCTCCCATGCTGAAGTTTGGACTAGTTTTTTGAGGTTTAATTTAAGCACACCTCCCCTCACGGCAAGAGTCCACTCATGTCCTGATTCACAGCCTGACACACACACAAATAACATTTTTCGGTAGAGAACACATGAATGTATGTGTGTGTGGGTGTGTGTGTACCCACACCTACCCATACACACTTACTGTATAAAAACACAAACACACACACACACACACACACACACACACACACACACACACACAGCAGTGCATGACTGGCTGGGAATCAGAGCTCAACTGACACCAGCTTGAGAGGCTAATGAAGAGGAATCGAGCTCAGCCTGGAGACTCCACCAGAGGCTCTGACAAACACAAACACAAACACAAACACACACACACACACACGCTCACACACACACGCTCACACACACACACATACACACACACACACAAGGACCTTGAAAATGTGGTTGAGTTGAGTGGATATATATTTGTCCCATACGTCATACCAATTCAAAGACTGCTACTAACCATCAAGCAATTTTAATCAAGAAAACAGGGACAAGAGAACATTTAGAAGCTGGGACTGTGTCCTTATCCATGGACACATGCTGACATTAGAATTATACATAATTAGAATTGCCAATTACCCTGCTGACACACACAGAGATACAACTCTCTGGCCAACAAGGTGTGTGTCTGTGTGTCTGTCTGTCTGTGTGTGTGTGTTTGGGGTGTGGAATCTGATGATGTGTTCACCTCAGAGATCTTCTGGAACTGAGTGTTGGCCTGAGCACACTTCTCGGCAGTCTCCACTGCCACTTTGTAGTTGTCCACAAAAGCTTTGTACACGCCAAGCTTGCTGGCCTGCAAGACAAGAGGAAGGTGGGACAGGACATAAGTGGGGGATGAACCACACACACACACACACACACACACACACACACCTGGAGTGTAAAAACAATGACAATGAGACGAGGGAGAGCTTAGAGACAAGCTGAATTAATTAGAGGAGAAAGCGAGGGATGGCGGTTGACTGCGAGACAAGTGAAAGAGGAGGACGGGGAGAGATAGGATTCTGGAGGAGAGAGAAGTGTGAAAGAAATGACAATGATGTTCCTGACAGCCTTTTATACGCAGCTGTTATGTAAAAAAACATCACTTAATTGACGTTTTCTGGTGTTTGGACAGAATTCTTATGAATAAGTGCTACCAGAATACACTGACAGCATAAAAGTAGTGAGTCATTGTCTGTATATGTCTTTACATGAAGTGAAGAAAGGCTCTATGTGTGTGTGTGTGTGTGTGTGTGTGTGGTGTGTATGTGAGCCCACACAAGCATGCTATTAAGTACAAAGATACTGTAAGCAAGACCAATCACTTTTTATGTCACATTTGGTACAATTTTCTATTTATTTTAGGAAGGCGAAAATTGTTCCATTACTTTCTCATTTCTGCATCTCTCCCTTTCTCTGTTTGTGTGGCTTGATGCAATCACTTTCCCACTGTTCCAATGAGATCTAAGGAAGCAGATGTATTTCTTGTCTCTCTCTTTCTGTCTCTTTCTGTCTCTCTATTTTCATCCAACTCCCTCCTCTCTTCCTCCTCCTCTTGTGCCCTTTCACGTACATCATTGCAAGCGGTAATTATCTTCTGCATATATATTGGCCAAAATGAGGAGCACTAACCGAATTAAGGAAAGTCTATTATTTCCCCTACATTGTAAAGAACTTTTCCCCAATCAGCAGTTCTGCCAGGGCTCAAACTTAGTTCTGCCCTGTAGCGGTGGATGACAATCCAGGATAAATCACCGTGCCGACTAGTTCTACTCCTACAGAAAGCACAGGCTGTACCACTGCCATTCCTTAATGTAACGTATTGTTCCATCCTTAAATTACTTCCGCTATATAATCAATATTTCATTCTCAAACGACTTCTGTTATATAATCAGAAATATTTTATTCCCAAATTACTTTGGCTATCTGCTAACAGCAACGACCTAATAAAACGTAATTTAAACGGCTATAAGTAAAAAAAAAAAAACTTCAACCAACTGCAAGGTGTCTGGATCACAAATGATCACAAATCATTTCATGTCAGGGCGTGCATATGAGGCTGAGGATGTAATTGAGTATGTGTGGTGCTTACAATAGCTAGGCTAAATCCTGACTCATAAGATAATGCCTGTAAGGAAGGGTACATTGTGAATTTGTGGTTGGCACATGATGCACGGTCATGACGAGACATGATGCGTCTGGACAGTTTTCCCCATGTCTGCTGGTGTGTGTTAGCAGTCTACGTCTGGAGAGGTGGAGGTGCCGCTGACACCAATCAGTCTCTGTGGGGTGAGGTGAACTGTTGCCTGGCAACAGTGTCATCAGTAGCACCTCCTCTTGCAAATGGAACATTAGCGTGTCACACGTACACACAAACACACACACACACACACACACACACACACACACACACACACACACAAACACATGTACACACACACAAACACACACACACACACACACACACACACACACAGACACACACACACACACACACACACAAACACACACACGCACAAACCAAAAACATAGAAGCAGGAAGCAACCCTGGAACCGGTCATTTGTCTGAAGAGAAAGAAAGAAATGGATTGGTGGAGGAGGAGAAATAAAAGCAAGGGGAGAGGAGTGTTGGGTGTAGTGCATGGATTGGTTATCAAAAGTGTGAATGCTAAGCGCCCGTCTCCAAACATGCCGCTAGGCTGCACTTATGCCTGACAGGGCCTGCTGTTAGTCAGAGCAGACATCTCTCGTCTCTTCTCCTCTTCTCTTACTATCCTCTACTAACCTCTTCCTCTCTCCCCTCATTCCATCCACACATTCGAATTCTGCGTTGTGTACTCTCCTCTTTTGTCCTGCTTCTCCTCTTTTCTTGCCTCTTCTTTTCTCCTCTCTTCCATGCTCTGTGAGCCCCAGAATCTATCTCTCTCTCTCTCTCTCT
>JAGFZM010000007.1:1860758-1872029 GCA_017657215.1 Limnothrissa miodon | reverse complement strand
CACGCTGCTGTGTCCGGCTGCTTTATGGAGGTGTTTGCTTTGGCTTTGGTGAGAGTGCTGAGGTAAGAGGCCTGGGACAGGAGGTGACACACCCAACAGCTCAAACAAAAAATAATAATTTTTAAAATCAAAGCACGGCTAGAAGACAAGCCCTCAGGGCCTCAACAGGTAAAACCCAAACACACTAACTCTAATGCTTTTGGCTTATAATCCACCAGATTTTGAGATACGATATACAGAGAGAGAGAGTGAGAGAGGAGGAAGAGAAGTGTGCGCCGATTCACTGTTATCAATTGTCTAGTGAAAACAATTAAAGCCAGCCAGTATAACATTTCACTTATTAACAGTGTTCTGGTAGGCTTTCCAACTTTCACAGTTTCTGTTTGTCAAACTAGTGACAGATTTAATGATCTTACACTAACTAAATAATACAGATATAACTTCCAAAAACAAACCATCGCGTCATCATACTCTTTTGTACGTTTATGCGGTCATCATAAAATCTTTACAACTTTCAGTTGGGTGACTCAACAGCACTTATGAGGAGAGACAAGTGAAGGAACATTCCGCCCAAAGAGATTTATTAAGGATTCAAGGGGCCGATGTCAAATCAACTCGCCATATAAAGCCATGTGCTGTAAAAAAAATATATATATATATATATATAAGTGGAGTCTAGCCTGGACATTGGAGCTGGGTTTATTGAATATGGGGGTTTAAAAAATAATAAGGCACACACTACTTCAGTGGATATCCTTTCAAGGGAACGTTACACAAGGAACAAGGAATAATACAAGGAATGATACCCCAATATCTCCATGCAAAAGGAAGTAACACCCAGATGACTCATCTAGTGAGGCACTAGTGTGGCTATAAGTAGGTGCTTGTTTCCTTCTAATGTATTCACTGTCAACAACAACAACAACAACAACAACAACAACAAAAAATCTGGCTTCAGAAAGTAGAGACACTTCCCATATTAGTGTAAGTCTCGGGAGAGATAAAATGGTTACTGCCACCGCTATATTTAGCACCAGGCCTAGCAACGGAGATAAAACACATATGCATTGTCCAAAATGAATCAGTCAATACAGGTCAGATCATTCAGTTTGCTGTTATCTATGACAGGCGTACTGATAAGCAAGCAGGATATACTGGAAGCAAAGGATTTGTGTTCCTGTGCCACTCATTCCAGTCAGAGACAGAATGTTGTTTTTGAACAGACATCTGAAGGAGCCTACTGTATGTTTGCGGAAGAAATTCTTCTGCCACTATGGAGCAGATTGCCTGTGGGATCCGTGTCTGACGTCAGCCATCTCTAAATTCAGGAGTGACGGGTTGAGCGGTGAGGTCATGTGCGCGGCACTTCAACGTGTGTGCTTCCCTTGCCTCTGACTCGACAGACTGTTCACACTGATGATGCACCTGCACCAGCTCACACACACATTGACACTGACGCAGGCGGCTGCACTGTACAATTCACCCTCATACGACACCAGAGACACCAGCTTTTCTTTCTTCCTCAGATCTAATCTCCCTTCAGTTAGAGATCCTGGTGGAGTACAGTACAGTACAATGCAGTACAGTAATAACTTACTACAGATATGAGTACACAAAATAGCACTCTGCAAGCCCATGAACGTAGCCAATGAATGTAGTCAACAAATGCAGTTAACACAGTGACATTGTGTTTTACCACGATAAACTGATCCAGCAAGGTCGATGAAAAATGAATTACTGTAGCAATAAAGAGAACATGGGGCAATGACTGTGTACATAGACTGACCTTGGGAGACACACCATAGTGTCTGGTTTGGTATCAGGCATGACACCCATCAATAGGTGAGGTTTCACAGGTCAGAGCACACACTGACAACGTGGTCATCACATAGAGAACATTGCAAGGCGGGTGACATTCACACACACACACACAACACCAAAACCTGTCAGTCACATCAGCGCGTCCACTATTACAGTACGTATGTGTATAGTACGTCACTACAATACTACCACTGAAACTTGTGAAGCAGACATTCATAAACACAACAGACTTGCTCTGCCAATAGCCAAAAGGGGTTAAGGCTTCTGGTCTTTAGCAAACCACTTGTTTTCAGAGACACGAATGGAGTGTGTGCAGGGAACATATTCTCCTTTTTTGCAGCTTTTATGACCAACGGCAGTGACACCACACCCCTCCCACCTTCCTGCAATGATATTTAAAAAAAAAAAATAAAATACGACAAGTGAACTAAAACTGACCACAAGCTCCTCTCAATCACAGAGAGAACTGAAAAAGGCATTTCCCCTACACTGCCACTGCCTTAGCACTGGTCGCAGACCTTTGAACATGAACATAACTTGTGAATGTGAACAGTTTCTAATGCAGCTCGACTCAGACTCAGATATACTCGTCAAACCCAGTGCTGTACTGGGTGTGGGAGAAGGGGGACAGAAAAGTATGCAAGGCCTGGCATACTGATGATAGAAAGAGAAGGAGGTGTAAGTTCCGGCTAGTACACACACAGACACACAGACACACACACACACACACACACACACATACACACAGGAAAGCCCCGGCTAGCCTGGGCGTTTTTAGCAACGAGGTGTGAGCTGTCAGTGAACGGACACATTAGAGTGGCTTAGGTCAACTGGGATTTTCACTTGATGCTTGTCCAGCCCTCACAAACACAGCTGCGGCGCTGACAGGCACAAACATACATTGGACAGGCCTGGATGTAAACACAGAGCCTGCGATGAATATGAATACAGTCGTCAAGGTTGGCTAAGAATGCAATTTGTTGTGAGCACAAAAATACTTCATGCCTAGGCCTACTCAGTACGTAATGCTCTACTGCTAAAGGTGTAATCTCTGTGAATCATTTGTGCGAGTTAACCAGAAGCCACCACTTGACATCACTTGGCATTAATAACAAGCAGAATGGCGCTGTGAGCTCACTCGAGTTCTATGAGCTGTGAGCTCTACTGCATGTGGTTCTGCTCAGGGCAGGGGAAACAGGACCTATGGCCACCTTCCTAGCCTGCTTCCTCTGCCGGGACCCATGGAACATCACCACAGCTCTGGCTTGCGCACACACACAAACACATGCCTGCACACACACACACAGCCTGGGCCGACAAAAAAAGAGGGGGAAAAATATAGGGGGGAGGGAAAGAGTGAAAAAAAAAAAAAAACATTGAAAAAATTTCCATTCCTCTGAAAGAGCTACTGTGTGCTCCTGCTCCATATGAGCCCAGTGTCTTTGGCGGGCCCACGACCCCTCCGGAGTTCCTGCCAGATTTGGCCTGTGGTGCCAGGCAGAGCTCCCTGTGCAGGTCGGAGCAGTGAGAGACAATGACCACTACCTGGATGGCCAGACTGACTTTTAACCCCTCTCTTTCTCTCTCTGTATTGCTCTATTTCTGTCTTTTTCTCTCTTTCTCCCTCCCTTTCTCTCTCTAGCCTGTGCTCTCACCTGCACACTTGTTAGAAAGCCACAGAAAAGTTTTGGAAATGGCGTCAGGCTCATCACACACACGCACACACACACACAGAAACTAAGACGTTTCTGAGAAGTAAATGTGTAGCTAAAATATATAGCAACAGACTAAAGTGTGTACGCACACACAAAGAGATAGTGTTTCTCTGTGTACAAAGTACTACAAAGTAGATGATGAGCTACAATGGAACGGCTTTACAAAACACAGAAGCACACACACACACACACACCCACACCCACACCCACAGTAGTTCTCTGTCTGCTTTTCCCACATTATTGCAACATGGTCTGATGGTTTTAAAACACACTTGATGCATTTTAACCAGCAGTAGCCCCACATTGTGAAAAGAGGAGATCCCGCAGCCCTCCACTTCTCTATTTATAGGCACGTCCACACACGCAAAACACACACACACACACACACGTATGCACACACACACAGATCTGTGTGAGTAGCCTCTGTCTAAACGTCCCATTTCAGTAACCAAAGTATCTGACGTGCGCTGTCTCTCTCTTTCTCGTATGAGCTCTCTCCTCTCTCACCTGAAACGAGCGGAGAAGGAGCGGGCCAATCTCTCCCGAGTTGAGCGGACTGTCCAGGTCCAGCTCCCCGTCAACTGGCTCCATATCCTCAAGCTCCAGCACCTTGTCCAGTATGCCCAACGCCTCCTCCTCGTCCTCCTCCATGATGCTGCGGTACCACAGCTTGACTGGCTGGGTCCCCCTCTCCTTCACTTCACCTCCCTCTCGGTCCCCCCCCCCACAGTCCTGGGCAGGTCTGCTCTCTGGTTCCCCTGTGCTCTGGTTCAGGCTGTGGTTCAGGGGCTGCCCTGGGCACGCTGGCACTCCAGTCTGATGAGCTGCTGGCCGGCCCAGTAATCTCCTGTCCTCCCCCTGCCACTCAGCCGTGTTGGTGTTTCCACCCTTCTCTTTCTCACTCACTCCTTCCTTCGTTTTCTTTTTTCTACTCTCTCTCTCTTCAGCAGCTGTTCTGTACTTCAGAACACAAACTCCTCCCTGCTACAGGCTTCTTAGAGAGCTTCTGATTGCTTAGAACGGTCCTCAACAGAAATCCACCTCGACAGGGCTTCTACCAGAGCGCATACATACACATACAGATACACACTCACACACATACACACACACACACACAGCGACACGAGAAGAGTGCAGGCTCCGCCTTGCCCTCCCTCCGCCTCTCACTCTCTTCCTGGTGTGTGTCACAGTTCCGGGTCGGTCTGGGAGGGCTCCCTGAGTGCACACACACGCACACGCTCACACACACCACTTCCTTTAGGGTTTCTCTCTCTCCAACACACTCTTTTTCTCCCTTCCTTTCTCCCTCACTTTTTTCTCCATCAAAGTTCTAACCTTCTCACCCACAAGAAGCTTACAAGAAGTCACAGGCACACACACACACACACACACACACACACACACACACACACACAGAGATACTGTAGTCTTACTCTCATTTTCCCCTTTGGACAGACACTAACTGCTGTAAAACTGCAGTTGTTGGTGTCTAATTACATGGCAAGGTTCAACGGCCGGCCTCTTAAATCAGTGAAAACTGGCTAGCTAGTCGACCAGTCTGGGCTCAGCTGGAAGATCACAGCACATGGAATAACTCAGAATGGCTCACTAGGTTATATCACTTGACATCGCTTTACAAACTCTGGACTTTTTTTCCACCTTAAACACTGTACAGCTGTGGGCAATTATTCCTCCCACTCCTGTGCTCATTCTTTGAGTTTTTAAAACTTGATTCAAATTCTGCTTCAGTTCATCCAAGGTGAATCTTTCATCATTCACGTTTTAGTCCAGATGAACTCCCCTCCACCCCGCTGGTACAACTCTGTTCCTAACTACACAGCACCAAAGTGCTGGCTAAAGTATTCACTGTGCACACACTTCACACCGCGGTTAGTCAGACATTATTAGCCTCTCTCACAGTAATGGATGATTAATTACTGTATACATCCACAAAGGACTATGGTGAATCTAAGTTTGCTGAGTTTTCAGGTGCTTCCACACTGCCCCGACAAACGGCAACAACCTCAACCAAACGCAGACAAATACCAACAGTTGGGTCAGTGTGGACCATCGGAGAGTTCAACACTCCATACTTTTCTGTAAATCCATTGCAAATGGATCTTTCACATAGCCCAAACTGACCCTGAATAGATTAAATAAAAATGTAGTTTTGCAAAGAGTACACAGTAATGAATAACTATGCAAACAACCCCTAATCTCAACTATTAAAAGGATGGCCAATAACACTTGCTAAAGAATACATAAAAGGCAAACAAAAAACTTGAGGAACTAAATCTTGTGTCATAAATGTGATGTCACTTCAAGAATGGCTTCCTCTTTCACTTCTCCAGAAGCTGGGGAAATGCTATAGAACAATGCTGGATGTTCATCTGAGACACAATCAATCAATCCCATCGATTTCACCAACCTCAGAGTGCAAACAAGCTGTAACTATATCCTGAAGATTTCTGCAACAGGCTGCAAATGCTTGGTGATAGAACTTATATTTGTACTGTGGTAACAACTGCTTAAAAATCAGATGAATCCACTCCACTTCACACATTGAGACATTACACAAGTCACCTGCTCATTCGACACGCCGCCACTAGATGGAGTTAGAGGCACACCTCCTACTTCTTGTTTATTATGAGACTATGCTTAGTGCTCATAAAAGTGCTCTTGACACATCTAGGAATGATTTGGAAAATTTTATTAATAATAATCATATTTAAAATTTGTTTTCACTTCAAAAAATCTTCCAAAATGCATGTATTTAAAACTGATTTTAGCTCAGTTAATGCATCTATTTACAGATAATTTTGGATGTCTGTAAAGCTTACAAGAAGTTTGCTGAAAGATTATGTAAGGTCTACTGCTACAAATACTTCAACTCAACACAACAAGAAATAGTAAAAAAAAAAAAAAAAAAAAAAAAGAAAGAAAACTGGAGAGAATTATTAGGTATGTATTTTAAAAATATGAAGTTACAGCTGGGCACGAGTGTGTGTCTGTGTGTGTTTGGGCAAGTGCATGTGAGAGAGACCGAAAGAACAGGACAACGGTGACTCTAGATGTCTAATCAGAGCAGGAAATCTGTGTGGGAGCAGCAGTAACTGTAGTCTGTATACAAAGACAGAACTAAGCACCCATCTCTATCTTGTTTTCTCTTTGTACATGGCTGTACATGAAGCCCCTGATTGGACATGCTTACCCCTGCAAGAAGTCCCTCTGGAGGAGTGGGCGACACGGCCTCGCCATCTGGGCCCCGGGCACACAGCTGGGGCGACATAGTAGGCGACTCGTCGATGAAGGGCATCGTCTCTGAGCCATCTTGGGACTTCCTGTCCTCGGCGCCTTCGCCATCGTAGCCGTCGTTGTTGTAGTTGAAATCTGTGGGGAGAGAGAGAGCAAAGGGGATGGGAAAGAAGAGGAGAGAGTTTGAGATGGTGTCGCGCCACGGTTTCCAAAATCACATGTACAGCACAACAATACCAAGACCAGCAATGCATTACAGTGTGATGACAGCAATTGTGGATGAGAACGGCAGCTCTGAGAGCTGAGAGCGGTGGGCAGTGTGGTCGGTGGAACACTTTAAAGGCCACGGCAGGGGGCCAATGGGAAAACCGTGGGCACTCAGCGCTTCCCACTCACACAAACAGCAGGCAGCACACAGCAGAGGGGGCCATCAGCGCCCATGCTGGGAACACCACCACCACTACAGCTGGGTCTTAACCGTGACAGCTCTTGGCATATTGTTCTCTGGGTAGTGTACACTCATTGCTGACATGTGTACACACACACACACACACACACACACACACACACAATTGGTAAGCTCATAGGATAGAGAAGGAGAATGACGATGCTGATGTGGGGATCAAATCTGTTAATTTTCCCCTTGCATTAGTGTGGAGTTGATTCAGTGGCAATGGGCTTAATTAAAAGTGGAAAATCTGCGGCTGTGGCTGTGACTCAGGCTGCACTCCCCCGTGAGCGCTGGCCTGACAAACAACAGGCCCTCAGGGGTGGTGCCATACCGTCTGTTGCCATGGTACCTCCGGGTCTCATAACCATGACAACCAGCGACAACAAGGAAAAGCCCCCTGTCAGTCAGCTGAAGGAATAGCCACACACACACTCTCTCTCTCTCTCTCTCTCTCTCTCTCACACACACACACACACACACAGCTACACGTGACATGGAACATGGTCATCTATCTTGCCATATGACAGAAGCCTTGAAGGCAAATGACAGACAGCCGGTACATGCCATGTGGGCTTGCCGAATCACACGCACACATAAGCATGCACACACACACACACACAAACACACACACACACACACACACACTCTTCAGGAGAAAGAGAAGGGACCAAAAAAACACCTCACTCCCTACTAACTATAAATTCCTCTACTTTTTATTTATTGTCAGTGTTTCACATTGCAGCATAAATCTGTCATTTCTGCACTGATTTCATTCTAGCTGTGAGCAGCATTTCATTTTTATGTCTTCCGTTTGAAAGTGGTGGATAATGAAAACACAAAACACCAATTTGTAGGGGAAAAAAAACAATGGTCGTACTGGGCTACTGCAATCCAGGAGGTCATTAAGTACCAAGTAAAACTAACAATTACTAGTATTAAACGAGGAAGGAAGAGGGCAGAACAGACAGCCCGCTGCAGGCCTTTACACCAACTACACCATTGCCAAAAAGTACAAAAAAGTTGATTATTAGTGTCTCAGAGAAATGTTGTGTGTATTTAAAAGTGTGTGTGTGTGTGTGTGTGTGTGTCTGTGTGTTGGAAATGCGATTGCTGTGAGAGTACGAGTCACGACTCAAAAGGACAAAATCAATCACAAGCTATTATGACGTTGGTTACCTGACTGTGACAATTCACTGCTGGACTTCTCTGAGCAACAGCAAGTGCCCTGACTGATAGAGTCATCATCTGCAGACACACTCTCACACCTGACACAGTACATCTAAATCACACAATCATTCATTCATTCATTCATTCTTTCACTGTTGTTTTAGGGAAACTGATTTTTGCAACAATGTCCTCATTAGGCCTAACAAAGCACCTAAAAGCGTCATCACAATGGGTCATATGCAGCTCTCACAAGCATATTAGGGGGAAATATCAAAATTACCCACAATGCTCATCTTTTTTCTACAGCCCTATAAAATATGTTTTATTTATTCTCAATATTCCTTGTGATATTAAATGTCATTGAGGTCATAGGAGCATAGGGGTTTATGTATACAGACATATGGATGTAATTACAATCATGAACAGTAGCTGAAATCTGTGAATGTTTCAGATGAGTACATGCTAAAGCACAATGATTTGGCTAGATTTTGCAGATAAGAAGCTTCATATAGGAAAAATGACCAATTCTGTGCATTTATAGGAAAATTCTTTTGTCATGACTGAATTCTGTGATTTCATCTTCATTTTCCCATCTGCATCACTGAAATCATATGGCCCTAGTTTTCTTACAATCTGAAGGGCCTATTGAATTCAACTGCTCTGTTGTAGCAGTTGAAACTAAACTGGTTTATGTGGAACTAAAAACCCATAAAAGCATCTTCCTATTATTACATGTGGCATGACACCACAGTGTTATTGTACTAGCTCTGTAAACCCAAAACAAAGCGTTAACATAAACTGACAGATCTCAATTACAACAGTCTACTGGTAACAACCAAGCATAATTGTCTGTCTTTATACATTTACTTAACTGAACACATTTTATGACTGTTTAGTCACTATGGTGTCAAATCTGCAGTCGTTCACATCTAATATAGCCACACGCAGTGTCCCATTGACTTAACTTAGGCCTCTAGATCTTTTCCACTGCACTAGCTGAGGCATAAGATGTCACTGTGTCAGAGAGCCAACTCCTAAATAATGGAAGCATACAACATCATTCTATTCCAAAATTCCCATTTAGTCCAAGGCACTATGAGTGAACTTTGAGTCCAACGTGCTCCAATGACTGTCTGATAAAACAAGGCTTGGTTTAGTTTAATGACAAAAATTATAAAAATAGGCATAAGTTTTTTCTATTAAGTGTGGCAGGAAGCTTAACAGCTGCAGTGACGACTGGTGAAAAATAGCACCGTCTTTCCTACACAATGAATGTCAGACTGTAACACAAAAATAAATAGGCAAAATCAAGATGGATGAGTAAAGGAACTATGAGTATATGTGTCACACAGTATGTACATGTGTGTCTGTGTGTGTGTGCGATGTGCATTCGTTTGTTTAGAGGACTTCAATGAACATAGCAGAGGAAGTAATGGATAGAGTACTGTAAACGCATTTCCAGCAACACCCAGAATGATACATTGAATGCATTCCGTTTTCTCTGCTTCTTCAGAGGATGCCTCAGTGCACTCACTGCATTTGATAATCTCCCACATCTCAGCGTGCCCGTGGCCATCAGCACATAACCACTCAGCTCAGTCCACTGACTTTTGTTCAGATCCATGATGGATAAAACGGCACACTAACTCGATGAAAAGGACACAATCGTGGCTGAGCTTCTAGTTCTAAATCAGGGGTGCACCAACCTGTACTTATGTTCGATTCTCTGGAGCTCAGCCTCAGCCTAGAAGCTCTGCCTTTAGTAGACTTGTGAGCTACTTTTGAAATGATGACGTCAAAAAGACTGATAACATGATTTTTTAATGTAGGTTAGTGTACAGCAGATCTTCAAATCAACACAACCAGCTTTCTTTGAACAGGCCCTGCACATATCGAACCTCCATCGTATAGTGACTTGTATTAGAAGGCAAAAGAGACCAGAATCTTTTCACTGGAAATTAGTTTGCAGCAGCTGCAGATTTTCTGAGCCAAACCTTTGAGGCTCATAGGAACGTAACATTTTTTTGTTTTGTTTTGTGATCTACATTCACTGCCTTCATCTATCTTCACCCTGTTGTAAAATAATTGTACATAGCAGACAGACAGAAGATCTCTGATTACAAACAAATCACATACACACACACACACACTTGATGTCTTACCATGGTGTGAGACAAGCGAGCGTAGGACACACACAGCCTCAAAAAAGAAAGCCATGCGATTCCAGTGTGAGCTTCACCTTCAGGAATCACACAGTAAATAGCAGGGCCCGTCAACTGCATATCAGAGCAGAGAGATGAGGGAACTTACATGACACACACACACACACACACACACACACACAAATTTAGAGAGGAAGTCTGGCAGAACTGGATGCTGTCTCTTCATAAAGGTCGCCATTCAAATCCATTCAAATTTTAATTCAAAGCAATGGTGATACGATGAGCTGAAGCTCAGAGTATCCAGCAAGCCTGACCACACATAATACAGTCATACAACATTGCCTTCTGATTAAAATAACATTTAATAATTTTAATGTCATTCCATTTTGATACATGACATTGTTATATCTGGCAATTTGAACTCCGTCCTAAACCAATATTCTGTGTCAAGAAGAAGAAAGGAGTCCTTGTTTAGACCCTGCAGTCTGCAACTCGTTTGTTTAAGTCCCCTCTGCTTTGAATAGCCAACAGTACTGCCTTTGTATGTTACCATAGAGATGGGGAATTTGTCCGTTCCAATAATTATGGAACTTTTAAAAATGTAGGAAGCAATCAAGCCAACTGAACATGAATACATACACAAACAACACACACAACAATCACACACACACACACACACACACACACACACACACACACA
>JAGFZM010000007.1:1842877-1860748 GCA_017657215.1 Limnothrissa miodon | reverse complement strand
CACACACACACACACACACACACACACACACACACACACAAACATACACCAGCTTAACAAACCCCTTCATAGGCAACAGCCCATAAAATGACTTTAGTGTAAACCAGTCGCCATAACACAAGCTCCTGGTTCCTTCCTACAGACAATCAAAAGCTTATCTGTCTAGGGTGCCTTTGGCCTCTGGTGAGCCTAGAAGCTTTTAATCGATGCAACTGGCTGATAATCAGACTAATGAGATCAGACAGCGTCCGTTAGGACTGGCCACCACTGAAGGGACTCAGCCAGCTCTGGCCCTGGAGGAGGAGGAGCAAGCAGAAAAGAGCCAGTCTCTGTCATTCCTCCACACACAGCTGCAGCATCAATTCTGAGTGTTTCGGCCCCTGCCATCCACGTTTGAAAGCCCCCCCTGTCGGCTGCCTGTGCCACTGGCTGACGTATCGACAAGCAGGGTGCATAAATCTGCCATTTTATTGCGACTGTGCAGGATGCATATCAGTACATTTCATTCCAAAAGGGCTCGTAATACTGCATCTTTCTGCCGCAATAACAAAATGAGGTCAATAACTCATTGTGCACTCGGTGAGGAGCAAAAGAACTACTTTGGGAGAACTGCCTGTAATTTGGTACAAATCCGACCGACTGCATTGTGACTTCTTCGGAGAGAAAGTACCATGAACTTTGGGAATGGCTGGGAGGATTCACCTAAGGCTGTGCAGGTTCTTCCAACTCCCGGTTTTAAAAAATCAAAACTGCTGTCCAACTGCCAAGATTCCTGACTAACTTGACTAAATTAAAGGGGGTCTCATTCATCTATCCACTTGTATTTGTATTTGTATCTTTTTCAAATAGCTGTCAAAGAGAATTCGCTTTACAAACCGTGCAGACTGGTTGGGAGTAAAGCGTCCCTCTAGACCCTATGCTTTGTCGGTCAGATGAATTTTTTATCTGGACAGATCACAAGTCTGTTCCAACAACACATCCCCAAAAGCACAATCACCCGGATTTCAACACCACAACAGCTTTCCATCACATATAAACAATGGCTTTCAAATTTCAAGACTGTGAGGGGACCTTGCCTGATTCAGCACACACAGGTCAGAACCCCTGGGACTTCATGCGCAATTGAACATGACATGAACAAACCACCTTGTGTTGTGGGCCCAGAGCGTAGACAAATATAGGAGTACACCTTCCTTCCTTCATTCGCTCATACATCACTCCTCTCAGTTTAATGTCTCACCCAGTCATGAATGATGCTGTCCGTTCCATTTTGTCAACTGCCCTCGTGTTTGCACCCCAGGTCATAAACAGTGAACCGAGTCAGATGAGGACAGTTCTGTTGGTTGTCGTTGTGTAACCAAGGCCTATGGGAGACTCTGTGCTGGCCACTGGTCATAGTGAAGACATGGAGGGTTGCATGTCCCCCATCATGCCTTGAGCCCTGTCAGAGCCATGGGAGCCTGCGCTGCCATGACAACTGCCATTCACGACAGAATTACATCCTGAATGATAATGTCGTCAATGACATCGTTCCTATTTGCGGCTAAACGACAGCACTCTCACAAACTGGTTGTGAGTCATGGTGCTGCTGTGGGGAGCACTTGACTTCTAGAGAGACATTCAGAGTATTTTTGAATATCCCAACATATGTAGAAACATAAACACCCCCACTTCGACCTAGTCGTGTCAGAATATAAGTTGCATTAGTCAGAATGTTCTTTTTTTCCCCTCTCCTTTTTATAGTTGATGCCATCAAAAGACATCTCATTTGTGCAAAAATAGCTCAAGGATACTTATATTTATGCATCATTACGCAGTTTTACCACTAGAAACCTGCTGCAGCACAAAAGATGGCTCTGACAGCTGATTTGGTCTGTCAGTAAACATCATTTTGAGAGCTCGGAGTTAGTTCAATCTCTTAATGTACTTAACCTCCCATAAATCCACTCACTTAGCATCCCATCTAGGGCCGTGTAACTCATCACACTGATACAGGTCAGAATAAGGTCAGTCATAACACGTTTGTGTAAACATCAGGGCCTGTGTGTAGGTGTCAGACGGCTTTCTCCGCCCCTCCAGGCCATCCCGAATGCTGCCCGTTCATTTCGTCTGGCATCGAGCGGGGCTTATCACAGCTTCTGATGGCATCAGCTGCCTGCCTTGGCAGGGGTGTGAGAACAGAGAGACAGCTAGGGGTGGGGGTGGGGGGGGGGGCGTCATGGAGAGAGAGAGAGAAACAAATACTGTACACACACTTAGAAACAAAGAGAGAAGGATAGAGGGAAGAGAGGTTCTACTCTGACTGGTTCTGTTACCCCCTCAAACCCCCACACTTATGCACCCAGTCCTTCCCCTCCTCCCCCTGTCAGGCAGCCATAAGGGGTGTCATTAGTGTGGGGAAATGTTTGGCTAATGCAATCGAGGGGGTTAATTATCCGCCTGCCAGGGATGGTATGGGTCTTGCTAAAGCAATGTGTGAGTGAGTATATCGCCATGGGAACCAGTGTGGGCGGAGCTGGAGGGTGTACTCTCTATACAACCACTGTCAGAACCTAAATGCTTATTTGGAGTGGAGGGAATGTAAACAATAACAAAACCTGACAAACATAACCCCAAACACTACATGAACCCAGGAAATTAACAAAATAATTAAAAAACATGAATAACTCAACCTATAAATAAAAATTCTCGTCATCCATGATAGTATGGTGTACATTTGTGCAGTAGTAGTTGTACATTTGTATATAGAGCATAGCAGTGGCTTCTTGCCTGACTCTGCAATCCTCTCAAAGTTGCAATGCATTCATTTGCTTTATTTGGTGTCATCCATTTCTTATTCTGCACATAGCAGTTTGCAGGATGAGTCAAGGGGCTCTGGGAACTGAGACTATGCTTTGTGTGCAGGAAATTACATCTATAATAGCACTTGCTAGCATAAGTAAAATGATAAGCGATACAATTAGCAATTACCAGCATCGGCAGTGCCCCGAAACCCGACCTTTTTTTCTGTTCCTCCAAAACCTCCAAAAAAAAAGACCCTTGGCATTTGTGAGTTCGAGTTGGCTGGCTAAGGAAGAGAGTGAGTGGTAGTGGTGGTGGTGGGGAGGGGGGAGGCGGTGGTGGCAGAGAGGAAGCAGAGAAAAAGATCTCCTTTCTCAGCACTTTTTCAATGCTGTTCTCTGGCACTAAAAGACATTATGTAACATCCACTGGCTTGAAATCCCTTTTAGAAGGAGGAAGTTTAAAGGAAGAGGTGGAACAAATTTAAGGTCTAATGACGACGCAAAAGCGACAGAGAAAGACAAAGAGAGAGAGAGAGAGAGAAAGACAAAGAGAGAGAGAGAGAGAGAGAGAGAGAGAGAGAGAGAGAGAGAGGGAGAGAGAGAGAGAGGCTTCAGCTTTTGATCAAGCTGGATTAGTATTCTTCCCAACTGGTGAAAGGAAGTGTGGAGAGATACACCCTCAGTGGCACTTCGTTTGGTGAACCAGTTAGTGCAAGATGTGCTCTATGTACTCTAGATGTTAAAGACTGTGTGTGTGTGTGTGGATGGGGGGGGGGGGGGGGGGGGGTCAGGTGGTGGATGCTCCACCATCTGCCCGCCCCCACATTCCTTATATCGGAGACGAGGCTCATGTGACTGGCAACCTTGGAAGATTAAACACACGAGCAAGGAGAAATATGACTCCTTGCGCCCAGGTAAGTAATCACACCACTGGCTCTGCGTATTCATCTAGATTGTCTGTGAGGCTCCAAATGGTCCAGGCGGTCACTGAGCAATGTCCCCAGGCTGCTCAAAACAAGGAGTAATGGTCCGATGACCAATCCCAAGGGAACATCTGAAAAAATCCATCGCCACTTCAACAGAAATCAATAATACAACGAGCAACCCCACAAGACCTGCCATGTTGGGAACAGGAGAACACAGCCCTTCTTACTCTCACTTCTAAATGAACATGTTGGTGGTGATTGTTTTCCCGTTATTAATGCACAGGACATCGACTCGCATGCACACTGGACATGTCAGTATCAGCAAATCTTTGTAATTGCCTAATGAAGGTTTTATATGTGTATAAACAAAGATGAGGGAACACAAACATTCACACACACACACACACACACACACACACACACACACACACACACATATACACACACACACAGATGATTTCTTACAGCATTCTTGAGAGTGCTGAATACAATTCCAATTACCATTGCCACCTGAGCATTAAATTGGAAATTTCTCTGTGCCAGGTGGCTATTTATAAGGTGAGTGGCTGCAACAAAGAGAAGGCACTGGTTTTCGCTCAGACACTCACAGCTAATCCATTCTAGATAACAAATAGGTTTGCTAGCAAAAATGTCAAAAACATTGTCAAGGGATGCAGAGTTTCCTATTTATACTCTTATAATATCTCTTATATAATCGGTGAGGGTGCAATAACAGTCCAAAAAACACAAATAGCATAGCTGATGCACAACACTATTTGTAGAACTAGAATGTTACTAGCCTAAAGCCTGGCAATAAAGGAGGAAAATACTCAAAAGGGTTGATGGCAGTTGGGTCAAGTTAGGTTAACACAGCGGTGTAAATGCTGTCTGGCATTTCTTCGGCTGGCAGCATTAAAGGTGAAGCCATTGTCTATTGATGAGGATTAAATACGGCTCTGGCGCTCTGAGAGGTCCCTCTGAAAGACTGTGTGTGTGTGTGTGTGTGTGTGTGTGTGTGTGTGTGTTTGTACACAAGGGTATGTACATGAGACGACCTATAATGCTAATATGATCTCCGTTTTAAAAAACGCCGTTCAATGCACTTGCCGCATGGCACTTAAATGAAGTTTGCTCCTTATAAAAAAGGTCAGCAGTCTGCCACTTACATCTTATAGATGCATGACTACACTCCACCTGAGCCCAAGATGGTGAGCGGAGGGCTCAGGCCCACGGCTAATGGGGAGGGCATCACTGCAGGGAGGCAGGGAGCTGCCCAGTATTAATTCAGACGCCATATCAAGGCCCAAATATGGTCAAAATCAATCTAGAGGCTCAAAGAAAAAGAAAAGGCTCACATTTTATATTTTGCAAAAAAAGAGGCGTTGTAAGTGGGCTCTTTTTAGAGAGCTGTTCTGGTAGACATAGTGACGACATGACAACAACACGGAAAACCTCCTGACATGAAGAAAAACCCAGCTCTAATTATCCAGGGATAGCATTAATCAAGGCACATCATCCAGCGAAAAAGTGGAGGGTTATAGTCTAAAACAAAACACAGAGATTGCGCACACCTACGCACACACGTGCGCACAAAAGAGGAAAGAAACAGCTCGTCACCCACACAATGGGCCGCCGTGGGCAGGCAGGGCTCTCTCTCGTGCAGGGGCGGGCGGGAACAAAGCCAAGCAAATGACAGGCCCCTGGTGTGGATCTGATGGAGCCGCTCGACCCTGGGCCTGTGGGGAGAGATAAGGGCCGCCTCGCTCAAATGCCACCGCGCGCATACATCACAAACACCCCATCGTCCCGTTGCCATGGCGCCACACACTCCATACATTCTAATTAGCTCAATCCCTCCCCGGAAGCGGCTACCAAACTGTTCAGTGATTGCATGGATTAGGGTCACTAAGGGAGAGAAAACGGGGCCAGAAAGATAGACAACGTACCAGTAAATTAAAACCAGACTGTACACTCAAGGCAAGTTTTGAATGCCCTGGTTCTGACAACTATACAAGAATCGAGAAATGTAGCAAAAAACATCTGTCTATCCAATCACTGAGATGCCTTACAGTCATCCTCAGAATAGCCCAAATCAAGAACCTCTTATATCACGTAGCCTAAGCATTTAACAGTTCCTGAAGGCATAGGAATTATATTTTTCGAGAAGACACACTGTGCAGGAATTCATTACTTTCACTAAATAAAATAATGACCGGTACGTCACCTGCCACGACCGACATAATTCACGCAGTGAGGACGCCTATGCAGAAGGTCCTCAATTACTGAGATTTAATTAACTTGATTACAGGGGCATGAAATATGTCGGCACACAATTAGGAAGCAGGAACCCAAATGACAGTCATCACTCATGGCGGATCGACTTGACTGAACTGAGCACTAAAAGAATTCAATGTTGGCATCATGGCTGGTGGAAATCAGCTCAGTGAGCAGAGTCCTATTCATGTTGCCCAGAGCAAGGAGCACTGATGAGAGGAGCAGTTAGTCATGGACGGAGGAAGAGGACCTAAGGCCTTGACTTTGTTGCCCCCCACCCCCACTCCCCACCCTCCAAAAAAAAAGGGGAGCGGTCTAAGAGTGAGGCAGGAGAGTCAGGATGCTCGCGTGGGAGTCTTACGTAACTGCGGTGGAGAACAGCGCTGTCCTACATCACGTTGCTCGATGCAAATATAGCGCCATCACTTTGAATCAGGCCTGATGCGCAGGCCTACGGTTCCTGTGAAGACACCACATGCATTAATGTCAGAGAGAGAGAAAGAAAGAGAGAATGGCAAATATGACTTGCAAAAAAAAACACCACTACAGAGGTGGTATGAAAGATGCGTGAGTTCAAGACTGCCAAGGCTGTTTTGTGAGCAAAAAAATAACGTACCGCACTTTTGGTCTTGTGCATTACACAGCTGCTGAACTGGAAAAGGTGATTGGCAGCGGCCAAAACAACCCAGCAATTGTGCCAATCAAACACACATTGATGGCATAAACTCACTGAAGCCATCAGGGTGAACAGACGGTGAATCCCAAACATTTCACACCAACAAACTTGAAATTCCCTTAACATTCCCACAAACACACACACACACAAAACTCTAACTTTTCTTGCGGTTGTCATATTATCAGTCTTCCTGTCACCACCTCACGCTCAAAATACTGATGGGGATGAACTGTTCAATCTCTTGCCTCCAACAGCCTTGCTGGCACAGATCAATCAAAGTGCCGCTCACTCACTGACTCACCTTGAGAATTAAGGAGAACTGAGTTCCCAGACAAAACAAATGTTTGTTATGAGAACCTGTAAGAGTTCAAAGACTAATTCACATACAGTATGGTTTTTTGAAGAAAGAAATGTAGGCAGTCTTGTATGCTTAAATTTAAATAATTTTATTCCCTTTGTCTACACCACACAGTAATCTTGGGTTCACAGGAGAAAAAAATCAGAATTACAAATGACATGCAATGCCTTCTTCCCTCAGGGAATGGCGTCCATCTGTTGAATCTTCATGTCAGCGCTGGTGAAGGGGAAAACATGAAAAATGTCCCTTACTGTTCGGATGGGTTCAGTTACTTGGGCCTGACAGAGTGATTAGTGGGGACACACTTGCAGTACATACTAATGTTGTTTCCATTCATTCCTTTCATTTAATAAACTCAATTTATTCTTGAAAAACGTGTTTTTCCCTTACATTTTCATGTGCAGCTTTTCACTTTCAAAGCAGCGCTCTCCATTTCCTGCCTTTCTACTGCCTGCAATAAGCACAGGCTACCATTCAAGGCCAGATTTTGATCACTTGATCCCAGCTAATACACAACAAATATTCTGAGCTCACAGACAGCTCACTTGAATTATGCTAACAGGTAAACATGCTACGCACACGTTAATGGACAACCAGGCATGCAGAGAGCGTGCAATAATGCAGACTCTATTCCACCACTTGTCTGAGGTAAAGCTAAAAGCATGTTTATCTGCACATCCTGTACATCCTGTGTACACCACCAACCACTGGCCATACTTTCTGGCAAATGAAACAAATGCTTGTGTCATCTCCTGTGTTTCTCACTCTGACTTTGTCCCATTTCATCTACAAGGAACACTGCCTGTTCAATCTGCTTGAAAAAAAAAACACAACCTTGTGTTTCTTTGGCTCTAAGTGCCTTAAAGCTACCCCTCTAATGGAAACCCCACTCTCTTCCTTTTCTCTCCTCCCTCCATCTCCTGGTCTCTCTCTCTCCTCCCATCTCTGCTTCTCCTTCTTCGCTCCAATGCCCTGCATGCTTAATCACACTCTGACTTCCACTCGGATGTAAACAAGGACAAGGAACCCATTGGCGTAGCGTGGTGGGTGGGGGTGGGGGGGGGGGGGGGGGGGGATCTGGCCAGTCATAATATTCACTGGACCACCCTTCACGGGGAGAGGCAGGAGGGCTCTATTTAGCAGTCTAGAGAAGAGCTTGTCAACAACAGGAGAGCACTGGCAAGTCCGGAGTGGACAAGGAAACTGACGACAACCCTGATGCAAACACACACCGACAGGCCCCCCAAGGAAGGAAATCAAAACTTAAAATTCGTAATTTCTAAACAAACAAACAAGCTTTGGCCTTTCGCCCACACACAACGTCTGTTTTAGGTCACTAAAATCAATGAGACTGGGGATGAAGGCCTATGATGTCTTACGTGTATAAAACATGCTCTGTTAGATTGTAAACCTTTTTGTTTGGTTTAGTAATTTAAAATTGTGTTATAAAAAAAAACAACAGTTTGGTCACCACCTCTGCTCCTGAACTAACGTAGACCTATTCAGCATAAGATCAGAAAATCTTGCTCCCATGCAGCGGTTAAAGCAATATGGCCAAAAGTAAATGTGGAGTTCTGTGAGGGTGCATGCATGGGTAAACTGATAGGACTTCTATAATCATCACTTTGAAATGCAAACATATCTTATTGTGTCTAAAATATAGGCCGCAAGCCTGCAACTATTTTTGCTTGCATGCGACATGAAGACTCGCTTCCTTTCTGCCTCTGAAAAAAATCTGGACCAGTATCTGACACAGTAGAATTTTTTTCACCTGTTTCATCACCATTTTTACCCAGTGCCTGAACTATGAAGTTTGACAACAATATAGGTGTGTGAAAGGCTGCAGTAAGAGATGGACAGTCAATGACTGACGTAATATACCTGTACATGCATATGCCTGCATTAGACTTTTTATCAGGCTCCCTGTATTACTGGTATTAATTAGCATGATTGTTTCATTCATTCCATTGCGTCACTTAGCTTTTACAACCTTCTCACAAATTATATACATAATAGCTATTAGGGCATTGCCCATAGGAGACACGTGCTTATGTACTGAAATCTTTTTTTGCAGAAAGTTTACCCTTTGGTACAGCTAATAGTAGTATCCTCAATCATTTTGTTGCCTCAATCATTTGTTGCCTCAATCATTTTATTTTTACCAGAATGCACAGCAGGAGACAGACAAGCAAAGCCCATGTGTTGTCTTCATCAGAGCTTTTTACCAGCTGGCGTGTTGCTAAACTATATTTATCATCTACGTGCAGTGGCAGTGACAGTCTCTCTACTCTAGGATGTGTGATACGCCTCGAAGAGACCAGAGGAGGAGCATCAGGGTTTTGTCAATCACCCAGTAACAGCGTTCTCCAAGACTCACTCTCCGTGGGAGATGCCTGTGGAGAGCGAGCTTTGCTGCCAACCTTCACTGGTGTAGAGCCTCCTGAGAGCGGAGAGTGCGGTGCAAGACCGTTTTTCATGTCGTCGCCCAGAGCTATGCAAACCCTGCTGAGCAACACTGCAACGTCACGTCACATGACACTGCAAACCTGTACCCGCACAGGAGAACGCAGGCTGTGAGAACAGGCAACCAGAAGCAGACAGATTTCACTGTGCCACAATTTATCGGACGTCAATCTAACATAGAGAACATAACCTTGGGCCAAAGCCTTTTATGGCTTAGAAGCCATTCCAAAATAAGGCACCTCAGAACTGAAATGTGTGGTAGTTCTAACAGCAACAGTTTTTATGTTCCTTTGTGGAGCAGCTTATGATGTTTGTGTGTTTTTTCATGTATGTGTGTCTGTGTGCGGGTGTAGTTTTTTTTTGTCACCGTACTACAGATATATCCAGATGTACCCCCGAATGTTGTCATCTTCTCCGCAGTGATTTTCTCTTTAAGAGATGCTGGACCCACTACAGCAGAATACTAATGAGTAGATCTGTGGCAGGTGGGGCTTCACAGCTAACAGCTGATAAATTACCCAACAAAACTCTCACTTCAGGGCTTCACAGGGAAGAGCCACACACACACACACACACACACACACACACACACACACACACACACTCAGCATCCTCACTCATTCACCTGCACGACCTCAATGACCCTCCTCTCCGTATGCCCTTGACGGTTCTCCCCCTCTCCTACGCTTCACAAATGACAAAGAAAGAAAAAGTGTGGGCGAAATCACAGCCAATTTGGGCAATTCACCACAGATATTACCCTAGCAAACCTTACATAACTCTTGCTCTCTTCCAAAACAATGTGAGCCCTGCAGACTAAAGCATGCAAATTACAGAAAGAATACGGTTTGTAATGGATAGGGCGAGTTTCTGTGGTCATCGAGGCACTGCCATTATGTAATGGTCAGTCGTCTGTCTTGTCCGAGCTAACTGTGCATTTGTGCTCAGCGGGACACACAGCGTTCCCAAGCCACACAGTCCAAAAGCAGAACGGCTCTTTTCTGTTGCCACAGTTCCCATAGTTACACAGAAAAATTGAAGGCTTAGACAAAAGGGATGAGCACAAAAGTGCAGAGAGAGAGGCTCTGAAATAGACACTGCCAACTGTGAGCAGAACGTCTTGAAAGAACAAGCAAACATTGTGAGCGATCGGTCCGGCAGCACAGGTGCAGATGTTGGAAAAACATGAGGACAAAGGCGGCTTTGGAGTTTCCAGTGACGAGGCTGGAGAGGGTGTCAATAAATCCCATACTAATTTCGTCAGGGCCACAAAGAGCTTGTATACTTTTGCAGTTGATAGAGCAAGAATCCCTTTGGCTTCACACAACAAACATAAATCCTAGTTTAGTATCTTGTTTGTTTATTTATTTATTAACAAATGGCTTGATTCTTGCGAGGTGGGCCTTAGATGTGCAGCCCAGCAATTGGTGATTAACAACTTGTTGTAAATCCGGGGGTGGCCGTCTGGAGCAAAAGTCTTGTGTAGGGGCACCAAGCCAAGGCATCCGAGACACCAACTATTCTCTCTCTCTATTTGTTCGACCATGAGCTCATTGGCTCTGACTGATGGGCTTGAAAACAATGAGACTGCAAGCCACAGAGACCATTGATTTGGACTCCTACTTTTACAACTCAGAGACCAGAGTCTTTCCCACTCGAGAATCTCTCAGTCTTTCATTCATTCTCCCCCTCTCTTTCTCTTTTAGCTTTACAGATGTCTGTCTGTGTGTGTGTGTGTGTGTGTGTAATGGACTAGTTTTTCTTGTGGTCCCACTGCCCTTTTGGTAGGGCGTGGACACTCTCACACCCACAACAACCTAAACTCCTGCCTGCAGTAGGTGAGAGGCTTGTCAAAGCTGGAAGAAGGCAAGAGCAGGAAAATCCCTCTTTGTAAAATCAATATCACTCTCCTATATCACTGGCCATGGACTGATCTAAACTGTCCAGCCATGTTGTTTCTCTCTTGACCTGCTGTTTCTAGCAATCAACATGAAACTCACTACTCCAGAGAAAAAAATAACACAGGGATAAAAAGATTTCAACATCAATGATTGTTAACCCATATGGACCATTTCCATTTTAAATACAGCATTTCGTTTCGTTTAAGACAAAGCAAATCTAATAGCTAATCTAAGGGCTGCTCGATTATGGAAAAAATCATAATCACGGTTATTTTACACAATTACACATTGACTTTGGAAATATGTTGCATTTATTGAATAGAACAGTGAATTCCCCTTAAAACAGATAAAGACAGGTAAAACAAGATCAACAATGTAGTAGGGCTGGGCGTTTTGGCCTAAAATCAAAATCTCGATTAATTGAAAATTTTAACGTCGTGTAACGTCGGCGACGGTGTCTGCGACGATGCGACGCAGAAGTATAAATCCAGCTTAAGGCTGTGTTGTTTTCTTTATAATTTTCCAATAACCAAAAATTATTCTTGACTCAGAACAGAACTTAGATTCTGAATTCAGCAGTTTTTCATGTAACCTTATGCATAGCATTCTGGTCCTCTGTCCCACTTGCATAAGCAGCCTCCGGCGAAGATGGTGTTTGTGTCTGAGTATCCTATGGGCAAAAATACTTCAAGACTCAAGACTGTAACCGTGTGTGCAATTAGCACGAAAAATGTGTATCAGTGCTTCTCCTCAATTTGGTTCTATATCGTTTTTAGAAAAAATTCTATGTGTGTGAGTGTGTGTGTGTGTGTGTGTAAATGAGATGGATAGATAGATAGATACATAGGCAGAGAGAAAGACAAAGAAAGAGAGAGAGAGAGAGAGAGAGAGAGAGAGAAAGAGAGAGAAACAGTGTGTGTATATGGGCATACTTAGATATTCTGGACTTGTGTCTCACAAAGCAAGCAAAAACAAATCACACCAAAACTGGATTTTTTTTTTCAGTAAACGCTGTTCTTAGCATTCATGCATCACCAGATTAGAGCCCTGTGGGCAACATCTGACACCTCTGTCTGTGTTTGGCCTTCCGTCTCCCATCATGGATGCACAACGCGCTAATCTCTGGCCTCCCAAAGCTGCAAAAAATCCCAGTCAGCTGCCACAGCAGTCAGCAGGATTAGCCAGCAAGAGTGGGGGGCAGAGGGAGGGGGGTTGAGGAGGGAGTGGGGGTCTCCACTATTGCTGCTGCTGCTGAAATCCCTTCTTACATAACCAGCCTCTGCATGCAACTCCTCCAGTCATGTGACCATCACCCATCTCCAAAATCACTGCCATCACCACGACAACAACCAAAGGTGAAAAATGGTTTTCACCTAGATCTGGGTCTGTGTATGTGCTTGGTTGATGTATGTTCTGTACTGTATATCCAGATCCTTTGTGTGTGTGAGCTATGTGCCTTGTGTGCGAAGGCGAGGTGCTGAGACCTGGCAGGAGGTTGTTACTAGAGAGACCATCAAAGAGAGAAGTGAGCATCTCCATGGCATCACTGGTGGATGAGTAATGGGGAAGTGCGCCAGGCTGCAGGGCAAAAAAAGCATTTAGGTTTCAGCTGGAGAGGCAGCCTAACAAAGATGAGAGGGTGGGGGTGGGGCCTCCGGATGCCAAGACACAGGGAGGGAGGGAGGAAGAGACAGAGAGAAAGAGGGGAGAAAAAGACAGAAAAAACCTTCACAGTGGTTTGCGTATGACATGTGGCTTTTCTTTGGGGTGCATGGAACATCCACAGACTTTCATCTCTGAAAGAGTGGCCAGAATAATACAGTAAGTGTATACAGTAAGGGGGGTGGGTTTATATATAAAGTGGCCTATTTCAATAGCGAAATGTCTTTGTCTATTGTACACAGAAAGTGTTAAGTCTAAACCTCTACAATATGTAAATGGTAAGAATGATGTACCAAGGATCAATAAAAATGAAAATGTGTGATCTGTGAAATGATAGCCAAGTGATATGTAAAGCACATAGATGTGCTTTGTCCTTCTCACATAAACCTGAGTACATCCAGTGTGGTCCAACACTAAAAGACAAAAATAATCGTTCAATAGTCTTAGATGCCCTGTCCAAACATACCGCACTAAAGAAAAGAAAGATATGTGGGAGAGGAACTGAAACAGACACCAATGAAAAGAACACATAAGAAACTGGAAACAGAGGAGTGTTTCTGATAACACAGCCAGCATAGGCCGACATAAACCTATACTATAAATACCAGCTGCTTATGCTGGACATCTAACAAGTTTTCTGTGATGTGAAATATAAACACAAAGAGGTTGAATGTTGCTACTTTTAACTTTTGTCAATGAACTTAGAACTTAGCGATATTGACTTCAGCCTGCCTGGATACAACATGACTACAATATCCAAAATGAACATCTTTTTTTGTGTATGGTGGTGCATCTATTTTTAATTGAGCTCATACATTTTTAATTCAGTCTCTACATTTTTTTTTCACTTTGGGGTTACACAGTCTACCCATTCAATGGGGTCAAAAAGCTAGCCCTGCTCCAAGCAAAGAATAATGATCTACCAGAGGATGCATTATGTAATTGCACACGTTAAGTTTCTGTATATTTCTGTGCTAGCATCAACAGATGGGCCCTCTTAAGGCTCTATGGCCTCTAATGTGTGTGTTATTTTTGCTGAGCACCCGTCCGCCCCACAAATAAATTCATCAAAGGCTGACAAAAAGCATTAGCGTGCCTAACAGATGTTTTGCACAATAAACCCATTTGCCCAGACAATACAGAGGGCACAGTGTTACTGCCCCATCTCCAACACACGCCAGCGCTTGCCTTCATGCCCCCTGCTACTGCTACTCTCTTTCAATAAATCAACAGTCAAACCAATTCTGACAACAACAACAAACCTACAAATAAGTAAAACAGATTGTTATATAATCCATAATCCCTAAGACTAACCCCCAAGCAATCCTCTGTTCCAGGCACCAAATTGGAGGAAATCACTGAGAGACAAAGTCAATTGTAGCAAGGCTCCAAAGTGCTGAAGTTATGGAAATAACAGCATATTATGAATGGGTTATATTAGTTTTGCATAATAAATAACATTTACACCATTTTAATTTACAATCATAATCTTTGTTTTTCATGTGCGCCTACACAACTCTCTTTACATAACCAAACCTTTCAGCAAGACGACCCCCCCACAATCACCACCACCATGTTCGATCGTTACACAGCTAGAGCAGGTGCTGTTTTAGCCATCAGGATGACATCACTGCTGAGAAGCATGTAAACAGCCGGTGAGAGTCAAACCAGTAGAAACACTGTACAGAAACTGCAGAGTGGCATACATTCATGGCATTACGCCACAATCAAAAGAAACTGGGACAAATCTAGGACAAACAAAAATAATTCCCTTGGATAAGGAAAAATGTTCAAACAGATGGACTGCATGTTATGCCATAATATTACTTGAAAAGAACACAAACGCAGACATCAACAGGGGGTCAACTCCTCAAACAAAACACACACAGCCCAAATATATGTACACACAGAACAAACCAAAAATGGTCAAGAAACACCCAAACCCACACACAATCCGTACAAAACACATACAGCAATATCTAAAAGAAGGACTAAACAAACACAAATCCTTAGCGACATAAATCCAACCACACTTCATTCCTCACAAATCCGTGCCCAGACCCCGCGCCCTGACTGTGTCCAATGCCCAGCTCATAACGCGATTAGACCTTCGTCTCGGTCAAAATAAGTGGGCGGAGGAGAGATAAACGATTGTGTGGTCCAGATAAACTGATGAGAATGCATACGTACTGCTGTAGAGTGTGTCGATCCAGGAGAGCCTGGGCAGACCCCGTGTGCTCAGGTGCTCCATCCTGGATCCTGGCGCTTCTTCCAGGCTCGTTGGATTAAGGCGTCCCTTTTCCCCTCCCGACTCGTTACTTCTTTTCCGCTCACTTGCCCCCTCACTGGCAGTAGCTCACTCCACTATGTCTCTCGCTGCCTTGTTCGATCCGTGAGCTCCCTAGTTCATTCTATTCTTGCTTCACGGATGAAAAGAGCCTGTCATCTCAGAGCACGAGAGGAGAAGAAAGCCACCTGGGGTGGCGCGGGCAAGACGAGATTGAAAGGAGGCGAGGGGAGTGCAGGAGCTGTCCTCGGTTCCAAACAGTGTTTCACATACACACACGCACAGTCAGTTGCGCGCGCTGCTACAAGACAACAGGCTCAAGCCTCACGCTCACTGCCAACCGTTGCTAGGCAAGGGAAAGCACTCCCTCTCCTCTCGCTCTTGCTCTCTCCTTCCCTCTCACCGTCTTTTCACTCTCCCTCTCCTTTACCTCTTCCAGTCTCTCGCGCTTTCTTTCTTTCGCTATGAGTTTTATATTTTTTGCGATTCCCACCACGAAACTGTTGAAATGACCACACTTCTTCTTAGTCGACGGCAAAGAAAGGCAATTAAAAATACAAGTAACTCCACACTTAGGTTAGTTGTGCGTCTCTTTCCGGTTGCTTGTCCTTTGGCCCGTTTTGTTGCTCTGCCTTCTTTTACTCATACATCAAACTCGACTCGACCTCCCTCTGATGCTGCTGCTGCTACATTAGTGGTCTGCCCTCAAGAGGCTGGTCTCTCTGTAGCGATGCGCTCTCTTCTCTCTTCCCACCCATCTCCCCACTTCCCTCTCTCACACATCCACGTGTTTTGCTCTCTTTTTAAAATATTGTCTCAGCATCAGAAGGAAAATTCTTCTGTTTGTCACCTATAGGTCAACTCTGAACGGTTAATGTATAATCTGCTGGTAAGGAATAAGGAATAATCTATAAAACAAAACAAAAAAATAAAAGGGAAGGCAGCATGTGTACACTGACTCATCATCATCTTCATCATCATCTTATTTTCATGAAATACTATAGGCTACTGTGCGTGCCAAAGTCATAACAAAGGGGAGATATTTCGGCATGAAAGTAGTGCCAAAGGGGACATTGCTCAGATGTGGACGTGGGTGACGAGGAGTTGAAAGGGTGGGTAAAAAGTGGAGGGAAAAAAACAGATGCAGGAGAAGCAAGAGGAGGGTACCAGGACGGTCATAATAAAAGAAAGAAAGAAAGAAAGTCCAATGACTAGAGCAGGTGTGAGAGTACCAAGAGAACAAGACCGGGACAGATGGGTGCTGTCATGTTTCCCCTCTCTCCATGGTTCCCGTGGCAACAAGCCACATTTTCCACACTGACCCCCTCAACGTTTTCAGGAGGAATGCAAAACATGGCAGCTCACAGCCTTCCCATGCTGTCAGAAAGGTGGTGGTGGTGTGTGTGTGTGTGTGTGTGTGTGTGTGTGTGTGTGTGTGTGTGTGCTTGTGAGTACGAGGGTGGGCGGGGGTGGAAGGGGAGGGCGTCCAACTGAGGCAGCCTCCGTCTGGTGATGTTGCCCACGGCAAGGGTCTCCCTCAAAGGGGCCAAGAAGATGAGCGCCCCCCCCCCCTTCTCTATTCTTACTACAGAAAGAAAAACAATACACGCAGCCTTTGCATTAATATATTGAACTCCTAGACCTACAGCAATCTTCCAAATATTAAAGATAGATAATACTGTTTATTCCCAAGGGTTTTCATGAACTGCAGACATTTATGTTTACTGTTCATACTTGCTGCTGCTATTTTATTCAGTGTTGTTGGTTCCATTGTTCACTCTTCAGGCTGGCAACACCATCCCTGGCAACACCATCCATAAATCACTCCCATTAACTAAATCCCAACAATGAACATCATTAGGAAATTATGACTATGAATAAGGGAAGGTGGACCGAAAGTCATTAATTCGTTGATTATTTTTGGTTATCTCTCTCAGCTGTCAAATTCATTAGGGGTTGTTTTAATTAGCATTTCCCCACTCTGTGCATTTTTCCTTGCTCCGCCAGGCAGATCTGTCAAGATCATGAAAGGAACACGGGTGAAAATCAGTGTTTACAACCACTTCCTCTCTTGCCTGATAAATATTCCAATTAGTCCACGTGCAGCAGTTGAAAGAGAGAAATCAAAATGAGGGTGAAATTCACACATCATGCTCCAGGCAACAAAAAAAAATCTCCCCCCAACAAAGCAACCAACCCCAGATCTTCAACCCCAACCCCACCCCTTGCAAATATAAAAAAAAAAAAAAAATCAGACACACACACACACACACACACTTCCTCCTCCCACTACACCCCATCTTCCCTTTAGCAGAGGGGAAACCCGGGCAGCACAACCTCAATTAGGAGACAAAGCTCGGGGAGGATCCCCCTGGCAGTCCACAGAGAGGGCCCAGCATGCCTCTTTGTCCAACCACAAAGAAGCTGATTAATGTGGCAGCTGGAAGCAAATAGCAGCACATTACATATAGTACACCCATGTACTGTGTACTGTACACACACACACACACACACACACACACACACACACACACACACACA
>JAGFZM010000007.1:1802678-1837877 GCA_017657215.1 Limnothrissa miodon | reverse complement strand
CACAGACACGCTCACACACACGTATGTGCTGACACATGCGCACAAACACGCTCACACACATGTAGGCACACATGCCCTCCGCCTGATGATTAATTCATGGCGTTTGGTTTCATTAGTGTTTGTTTTCCTGTAGAAGTCTGTGTTTGGCCTATTTCAGCTCTGTCTATATGGAAAAGGCTGCACAGAACTTCATGTACAGTGCACACAGGCATACACACACACACACACACACACACACAAAGGCACAAACACAATGAGAAAGTGAAACGCATCAGAAAATCTGTCCACACTTTCTTATAAATGATGTGAAAGTTAATGTGTTCACTGTGATTGCCGTGTACACGTCTGACCCTCTCAATCACTTGCCCAAATTGGTCACTGAAGCCCTGCCCTAATAATCCCTAATAACCCTCCAAAGGGCCAGGAGAGAGGGAGCAGACTAATAGACATGCCCCAAATTACACCCCCAAAGACCGAGGCCGGCAAGGAGAGAGTGAGAGGCTGGCATGCTGAGAGATGCCGAGGGACCAGAAGGAAAGAACAGGCACAAGAATAAGTAAGAGGACAGGAGATGGAGAGATGAAGAGATGGAGAGTCAGAGTGGGGAGGAGGCCAGGGTGGAAAAGGGGCAAGGGAGGAGGGGAGAGGAGCAGGAAGAAGAGGAGAAAACACCTTGCTCAAGAGCAAATTGCTTTTCGAAAACATCAATCACACAACACAGCCACAGGCTACCAGCCCACCGTGCCAGATTGGAGTCCATTCGTCACAGCACTCCCAGGAGTGGGTCCAATAAGCGCAGTCCACCCAGAACCACCAGAGTGCCCTGCCAATCTCTCAATGGTCAGCAGAGGCAGACGGAGCTTACATCAACACATGGCCACAGTCAAAACATTTCAACACATTCACATTACCTGTGCTCTACTGCCCCCTAAAGCACAAGACATGAACATGCACTCGTCTCATAAGTGGTGAAAATGTACTCCTGTGGTGCTAGCCAGCGATGCTATATACATACATGAATAGCCATTAAATATAATACAGGCAAACAGTGCATGGTCTCCATCCCAAAGGTCCTCAGTATCTGTTGAAGTGAAATAATTTGGTGACATTTAGGTTACTAACGCTAGCCTACATGATATCACCACATAGCCTGTCACACAAAAAATCAAATGTAAAAGTCGTGGTAAGTTTAAAGCATTGAGGATCAACAAGTGTTCTGCTTTGAAGCAACAGACACTACAGAGAAGGCGTGAGGTGCTGTGTCCATTTACTGTATGTCCTGCTAATTTGCCCATGCCAAAGAGCCCCCACAGTGCCACGGCCATGAGATGAGTCGAAGGTCCAGACCCTTGACTGCTGATAATGGACAAAGGAGAGTGTGGGTGGGCAAGCTGAGAAGCTGACGTGATGGGTAATAGAGGGGCGGCGTTAACATCTATGAGAGATGAGTCACACAGGCTGAAATGTCAAGATGAACCAAGTGCTTCACTAAAAGGTCTGTGACTCAGCCTATTGTGCTGGGGCTGAGGAGCACACATATAACCCTTTTACTCCACACGCTGTGTGCTTCACACACGCCCACTTAAACACTCTCAACAAACTGGGATGAAGCCGCACAGACAGATACAACTAGAATCCACAGCTCAGTGATATCTGCTATCAACATCTAATCGAGCCACCGGAATGAATCCGTAATCGTCTGTCAGAGCACTATCAGGCTCTCAGACTTTCTCTTTTATACTCGTAACAGCGCATCAAACCAACCAGTGCAACTATCACTGCATGTGTTTTCCTGGAATCCAGCTCAGAAAGATAAATGGCAAACAACAGGCTCTTGACCCTAAATGTGACAATAATATGAGCCTTTATGGCTTTAATGGATGGAGGTCTACAGCAAGCACACCTGCAGAGGAGTGGAAGTACGTTTGTAGAGGCGAGGAGGGGAGGGTTAATCATTAACTGAGTAGGCCAGAGACCTGGTCTCACAATACAAACACTCAAACTGCAGTCTGGACTGAAGGCCACCATTTTGTGATTTTACCATCACCTTATAATTGCCTGCCATCAGTTTAGCAGTTTAAACAATGTACCAAATTTGAAATTCTGACCACACTAATGGTTCTTAAACCATACTGGCCCCGTCTAAAGGGCTACTTAAATACTTACATCATACTTAACATTTTTAGAGAAACCAGGTTGTTTTATTCACATCACAGCAAAGGGGAGGGGAATACTGTGCACTGAATGGTTGGAATGGTCCACTGTACCATTAGAAGTTATATGATGCCATTTTTTGTTCCACTCCTTTCCCCACAAGCACTTAACGAAACAGGAAATGAATGTGAGAGGTCGAGAAAGAAAAGGAAAGAGAGAGAGAGAAAGAAAGAAAGAAAGAAAGAAAGAAAGAAAGAAAGAAGAGAGAGAGAGAGAGAGAGAGAGAAAGCACAGCAAGTACATGTGGTGTCGACATGCTTTAAGCACAGTGCAAGCGCAGCAGATCAGACTGTTCTGCGTGTTTTCCTTTTCACCTGGTCCAGACGAGGAAGTGAAAATTCTGAGCAAAAAAAAAAAAAGACTGGCAGCACGACTAGGGGCTCTGTGAAAGACCATCTCTGTGTGTGTGTGTGTGTGTGTGGCACGTACTACTGAGCAACAGAAGCAGCGTCACACAGAACCACTGAGAATGTAAGTCAGTCACACAGCAGCTTTGCTGTATGGTCTCCATTCATCACATAAAGAGAGTTTGTACAGTTCACAGGCTGTAAAACCATTAACTGCCGCTCATTTGTGTTTTCATTCATGTCACTGTGAAAAAGTATGTCACAATCTGTGATCTGGTCGTCAACAAAGACAACTAATGTAGGAAAATAAATCCAACAACCCCCCACCCCGTCATAAAGACCACATAGCAGCAAATCTGACGTGCAAACCCTTTCTCAATTTCACCCAAGTGGGAACTTTTAGTCGTTAATGAGTAAGTCTCTTTTCCTGTCAACCGTGTTCCTTTCAGAGATCCACCCTCTCCTGACCTCAACTGTTGAGCTGTGGTGTAGTGCAGCTGGAAGAGGCCCTCAAAGAGGAGAGAAGACAAACCATTCTCCCCTCTCAGACACCACAATGGTCGGCTCTTCCGGCTCATTTTGAACTGGTTTCCATGGCAGCCAGAGCGGGTAGCCACTCAGTGTGTGTGTGTGTGTGTGTGTGTGTGTGTGTGTTGTGGTGGTTGTGTTAGTGTCTTAGTGTCTGATTTTGCATGCGTGCATGTGTGTGCAACATATATGTGAGGTTGTGATTTGTATCAGAGGGATAAGTGGATAAAAAATGTAGTTATCCCAGTTGGTTGTAAAGTCAAACACTATCATATTGTGACTGAATAGAAAATTGTATTGAGTTAAAAACAAACATGGAAGAGAATTTAAAAATGGCAAACCTCACCAGATGTCTTAGTCATGTTTTTACTCCCTAACAAAGTTAACTGTCGACTGTGGCTCATCCACAGCCAAGGAGATCATTTGTTTTTCTTTTGGGCAATTCAACTTGGCAGCAATAATGACTCTCAGGCTGCAACGGTGCATTTGGGGCAGATTTAGAGATCACGGCTCAACTTGTAATTATGACTTGTTCAACATGCAGATGTATGTTTGTAATAATGAGTCTGTTCAAGAACTGGGAAGAATATTCACATATTCACTAGTTAAAAAAGAACAAAATGTTAAGAGTTTAAAAAAAGTAAAAAAGAAAAGAAAGAAAAAAAAAAAACAGATAAGTGAAGGAACTAGACTGTGAAAATGACCATGTCCAGGGTATCATGATACTCACTACGGATCGGTCCACTGAGCAACCCTATATGAGAGAGAACTAAGGAACAAACAAGCTTAACCTGTACGTTTCAGTCAGTCTGATCAGATGGAAATCAGTCATTGTGTCGATGGGAGATAGGCCTAAGAGTCATGCTTTCATGACGTGCATACAAAGATGCCCCTGGCAGAAACACACACACACACAGGGGGAAAATTCAGGAACTGTAAACAACTAGAAGAGATGAGTGTGACTGGGAGGGGTGAATACTAAAACTTATCACTGGAAATAACTGACCTCTGGAAATGAACAAAATGAATGGAGGCAAAGGCAAAAAAAAAAAGAAACACACACATCCCATCAAAGACACATGCAAACAGTGGCAAAGGAAAAATACTGGATTTTTCACGTGCATCTCACATAGCAATGCAAAGTTCCCTGTTGTGTGCATTCAAATTTGTCACACTTCTGTTGAACAGGTTGTCATATCCTGTATATGCACAAAGCTTGCACAGAGATCCTAAAAGTCAGATGCAATAGCACATGAGCAACATCATATTTGAATACTCATAAAAATATAAGGCCACCCACAGAGAGAGAGAGATAGAGACAAAGAGTGAGACAAAGCGAGAGCAATTGACTGTGCTTTCCTTAAGTCCACTACATCCTGTGTCTTCAAGAACTGTTAACCAAAAATTTCTAAATTTGCATCATGGCAGGATGACACACACACACACATACACACACAGTCTTACACACGCAGACAGTTAGCAGGCCAACTGTTCCCATTAAAAAACAGGATTTGCAGGGATGGGTCTGGACAGGCTCTAGTGTTCTGAGCATGAGGTATGTCTACAAAAATGGTGTGGGGGGGGGGACAAAAAATGTCCTCAGTGGAGAATAGAGGGCCCTCTGTCAGAGTCCTTGCAACACAGAAAAGGCTGAAGCCATGAAATCAGCCAAATGGAAGAGGAAATGTATTAAACTAAAAATTACACCAAAAATAAAAACATGCACCCTCTCACCCTCCCCCCTTCCATTTCCCTCGAGGGGCGATATGCTCAGCTGTCGTTAACCTCTACCTAAAGTCACCACTGCTGAGGAAAACAGCAACGTTAGCAAAGTTGCAGAAGAGATACTTGACTTAACACAGCGCAGAGGAAACGCGTGAGACGGGCAGTGAGCCTAACATCCTGCATCTCACTCATGCTCTGTATAAAGTGCACCAGACACTTAGGTCCATTACGGGGGGTGCAAAAAACAAACCACTCTATTAGCAGGGTGGCAGCGCCCAGCTAAACTGAGGGCTTTCAAAAACAACAACAAAAAAAAAAACCTTAAAAAGGTACACACTCATGCACACACCTAATGCGATGCAGGTTGCTTCTTTGCCACTGATCAGTGTTGTGTTGGGCACTACGTAACATTTAGTTGTACTTAACTTATTACACTGTTGCATAGCCAGTGTTTTCAATCTAGACAAGCCATGATTCAGGTACTGGGCAGTTTTGGTGTAAATGGCACCAATTTCACAATAGCAACAATAGCATCTGTGTGACCCTTTCACTTCCTCAACAATGCTTGGCCTACTTGAAAACAGAACAGGTGGCCTTAGGAACATAGTAAAGAGGCTTTGAAGAAAAAGCAGGACCATAGATTCCTCAGAAGTAGGAAAACACAATATCAATAACAAACACATAAACAGAGGGGGCATGACATAGGTGCAGGCTACATACTTTTTCGTTAGGCAGGCAGGCAGTCTAACCACAGGGTATTACGAGCCAAAAGGGCAAGCAACACACACACACACACACACACACACACACCAAAACCATTCATGCTTCTACTTCCCGAGACTGACATGCCCTGCACTGGAGTTGTCCACTGCAACCCAAATGCCATATGCTGCAAGCAAGGACAACTGCTGCTCCTACAAATTAAAAAACAAACTAACCTCTAGTTTAGTCTGGCCCTGGTCCCAGATATTCAACAGATGGGTTTTCTTGCCCCCCTCTCTCTCTCCGTCTCTCTCTAACACACACACACACAAATTCGGCACTTCTGACTTGGGCCTATTTAAAATGATCTTTTAAATAAAAAAAAAGTGTTAATAAATATTTGCTAAAGCTTGAAACACAGCAATTATTATTGCAGCCTCCTTACACACTTACATGTATAGCCTCCTGTCAGTCTCCAAGTAAGCTGCCCACTGGCAAACTACAGTTCGACCTTCAGGTGATGGAAAAAAAAATACATGGTGCATGGCTTCACTTAAATGTTGTCCAGCAGGTAGGTAGGTAGGTAGGTAGGATGGATGGATGGATTGATGGATAGATGGATAGATAGATACTTTATAGGTCGCAGCAACAGCAAAACCACACACAACATATACTACAGTGTACACAGGATGATAAGAAGCAAATCAACAAAACAACATGACTAGATCAACATTCCCATAAAGAACAGTAGAATACGAATACTAAGGGTAGAGATGCGCATGAATGTACTGTGGTCCAGTATGAGGTGTGTGTCAAGGTAGTAGTGCAAATGAGTCCAGTAGTGCAACAGTGCAAGGTTAAAAGTCTCGTGACCATGTAATAAATATGTGCATATGTAAATATGGGCAATAAAAATATAAGCTTATGTCAACGTTATGAATGTTTTAACACATGTAGTGTTAAGTTCTCCTGATTTCAACAATAAGCGATTATCTCCGAGCAGTCCCGACCTAACTTCCCCAAAGCATGCTGACTAACTACATCTCTGACATCCAGAAGCGGATGGAATGACTTAACACGTGGGACTGTGTCACAAGGAGCCAAGGAGCCAAATCGAGCCCAATTTCTAAACAGTAGGCCTATCACCTCGGAATCGTTCCTAATGACAGCATTAACGTTAGACCATACACATATGACATATGATGTAGCCTATTCACACCGAATAGCATAAAGGTCATTACCTGAGTCTGAACTCAGAGATCCATCACTCCGTCGATCAGGCGTGCTGCGTCCAGAGCACCCTGGCAGCTGAATACCCATGGGTGAAAGCCTCCCATCATCACTTAAATCCAAATCTCTGCTAAAACGAATTTGTCGTACGGCATCCCTATGCGGATTCTGTCTTGTCTGAGAGTCTTTTGCTATGGGGTTTACGATGTTCCTCGCGACAAAGTGATGGTTCAGTCCCACCTCTTCATACTCGTGGTCACTACTGCGATCAAACGGACCCTCGCCACGGCTAAAAGAGCTGCCATCAACCACTTGGTGGATCGAAGCAGGTACTGGAGTGACACCCTTCTGGGAACTGAGATGTTTACGAGGAGGTGGGGTGGGTTTGAATGGTTTTCTTGGCGTTTCCCGACCAGAAGAACTAATACGAACAGGATCTTCACCTCGTTTAACGTTACTAATGTTAACTGTGGGGTCTTTAAAATGCGACACTGGACGTTCCGCGTCTTTTGTTCCGATAGAGTGTTTTTGCTTTTGTTGTGCCTTATCGGAAATCGTGATGTCGGTATCCGACTTGTCCTTGTCAGTGTAGTCCCACCTTTCTTTCTCATAACTTTTCCTACTTCTGGTGAGAGTGGTCTGAAGGAAAATCACTTTAAATCTTTCCTCGGAAAGTGCCTGCTGCAATTTTTTCAGATTGGCTTTACATCTATCCAGTTCCATTTCAATGTCCTCCACAGACTGTATGTCCATTCTCGGCACTTCCCCATCAGGAAATTCCTTCTTCCAATGTCTTTCGAATTCTTCATGTTCCCACATTGTAGGCCTAGATAGTCAAATAACTTCGCAACAAAATGTGTTCAATTGGCTAATACGCCCCGGATAACACGAAACAATGCGTATAGAAATTCACTTGGTGTCAGACACTGTCAAACTGTTTGCAGCTTTTCTTGTGTTATTCTGAAGTAATGACACTTCCATTGAGACAAGCTATCCAGTTGAGGAGCCAACCTCCCACGAGCAGGGTGCAACAGCGTAGATCTAGTTTGCGACTGTGAAAAGTTTCAGGTTCCGCCACTCTACACGTGCTGACGTCAGAGGATGCAAGACCAATTAAAAACACGTCTCTATTAAAACGTTTGAGGGCGTTTCTGGGGTTGCCAGACATCAAAGCTCAAATTATTACAGTACACAGACATTCCATTTAAATCGTGTCAATAAGGGTGTCAAAACAACTTTAAATATAACAAAGCTCCTGTCTATATTAGTGCGCCACCTTCTGACAATGTGTAGGTTAGATTATTCTCAAACCTATGAAGGCAGGTAATATTCCTTGCTTCGAAACACTACACCTTGGTTATACAGTGACTTTGCATAGAGGCCTTGTCTACAGTCATCTAATTCAACTTCACTGCCCATTGCCAGAGGAGAATATAACACATCTGATATGGGTATCATGATATCCGGGAGCTGTTGATGTCTATACCCTAATGTGATGAAAGAGTGAAACTGAAGGATAGATTCACTGTGTAGGAGTGTGCGTTTGTGAAGAGGAAAAAGCTAAACATCCTTAAAGATCAAATCACGCTTTGTTAGATCAGGGAATGGGAAAATATCCTATCTATAATTCATATTTTCAGATTATTTTTCTTTTGTTTATTGCTCACTATTAGGAATTCCTTAATGATATGTTTCTTGACCTACACCTAAACATTGCTCATTATCAGCTTTGCGGATATCAAGTTGCTGATGCAGAGAGGAGACTACCAGGAAAGGAAAGCCTGCAGGAGAGAAAGAAAGCCAAGCACATCTCTGATTGGTAAGATGGTCTAATTTGAATGGCTTTTCTGGATGCTTTGCCAGAGGTAAATGCTCATTTTACTAAAAGCATCTTGGCATCAGTCTCTGATATCTAGTCAATACTGATTTAAGTTGGTATACCCTGATGTACTTAGTGTGGCTTGATGTTTTAAAAATATTCTTTGCATTTGCGTAAAACTCTTTTGATGTAAGCAACTTTCATATTAGATACCCTGTCATGTGCAACGTCGACATATGTGGACAGTTATTTTATCTTCATTTTTTATTTGTTTATCATATTGATATACTTCAAAAAACTTGAGGACAGTGTTAGTAGGTTCATTGCTATATATTGACAATATGTATAATTTTGTATTTTGAATATTGACTGTTTGATGATGTCATTAAGTCAACATGGTTGACCGTAAAGGCCATCTGTTAAATGCTTAAGAGTTATTTGTAAAAAGTTTCTACTCAAAAGGACACAATCAAGTAAAAAAAATATGATGGTGTAGGCCTACAAGATAGTATGTTAAACTATTATGTGCTTTAATAATTTAAATTATATGTAATATATAGTTTACAGACCTTAAACAAAGCAACATTCTGTTTTTGTCTCTCACGAGCTCCTTCTAAAGACTGCTGTATTGCATTGTATTGCACTACATTCTATTGGAGGTGGTCCGCGCTGCTGAACATTGCAAGTGCTGTATCTACACCATTTGTTCACTGTGTAATGACTCATTTTAGCATCCTAAACAGTATGAAATGGATTAATTAAATGAAAAATGTTGCATAGTGGGCCTTTAAAAAACAACTGTCCACACATGTGTACGTTGCTTGTGCATCAGAGGAGTTAAATTACCAAAAATGTGATTTTAACTAGGGAGTTTTTTTTGTAGGCTATTTGAATTGTTCAAAATTATTTCATCTACTTTATATTACAAGAAAACAAATATTTAGTGAACATCTGATAGTGAAATAATGATCTAACTACATGTTATGAGCTATGTGTACTGCCTTCCAGACAACATTACAGAAATGTATAGAGACCAATGAATGGTGGGACTGTTCTGTATAGAGTAATATAATTATGACATTAGAATATGACTCAAGAAACAAACACACACACACACACACACAGACAGACAGACAGACAGACACACACACACACACACACACACACACACACACACACACACACACACATATGCCATGCCACATGCCACAGATACCATGCATTTCGAAATATTCCCATCCTGATAATGTAATATCTTGACCTACATGATATTGCTTACTATTAAAACCATTATTTACATGATATACTTGACAAATCAGTTATTTTCTTTACATTAAATCATATAAAAGTCAAATTTTATGACTTTCCTATTTATTCATTTTTACTCCTTTGTTTCGCAGTGTCCACATACATGGACAGTAAAACAACTTCTATATAAAATCAAATCTTTAAAAAATTCTACTTTGTAAATTATTTTCAGTTTTAGCCTAATTTACAGTAATAAAATCAATATACAAAAAATCTACATTATTTGTTTCATAGTGTGTGCATGAAAGGGTTAAAAAAAACAAGTGAGATAATTCTTTCATAAGAACATAGTACCAAGCTTCACTTGAAATCCAGTAATCCTCTAAAAATGCAAGTAATAGTCTATAATATGGACTTGTAGCTCCCTCTAGTGGTTGAACACATCAGAGTTGAGCAAATTTAATCTAACTAACATAACTCTAGGTATACCTCTCTGTTAATGGGTGGCCTAAAAGTGATTAAAAACTGTGAAAACATGTCTGTAATCATTATAAATACCCTCTTTGGGCTATATTAAAAAGCACAGGACAATAATGACCAAACAGCAATTGAGCAGTAGATCATTTGTGGGATTGGGACTGTCAGCTGTATTTAAACATCAGCCCATGAGTTATAGGCCCACATACTGTGGGTAACGATATGTAATATCCACAGACTAAAATAAACTGACTGATTAACCCTGAACTTGTTGCTCTTTACAGTATATGGAAAAATATATCAATTTACATATACTTTTCTTGATACCAGGAAAGGTCACACAACATAACAAGAGAAATCAGGACACAGCCAGTGTACAGCTAGTGTATCTGTTTAAGCCATGTTAAAATATTTGTACATAAAATGTTCACAATCGGACCCAGTGACAAATTATAGTTTCAGTTAGGACTAAGAAATGATCCTAAATGGTTTACCTAATTATTCCTTTGATTTCTAAAATACTATTTATCAATATCAATACTATATTGTTCAGGCCAGGTCACAACGTGACAAGACTGGTAATGCTAAAAAGGAAATGATTAAGGGCAAATTTGTAAATATTCTGAATTTTTTTATTTTAATTCAGAATTAGCATTAAAAATGTAGACAAATAAGAATAAATTTCTCTCCACATAAAACAATTTAAGCCGCCCAGATTATATTTATAAGGGCAAATATTACCATTTTTTTACTTTAAAGGATGAGGCAACAAAAACATCACATACTCTGATGTAAGACAACAAAACAGTTGAGGCAACAACATACAAAATATTGCATAGCTTTTGAACTACACTACAACTACTAATCAGAAAAGGCTCAACATATTGCAGGACAATGACACCAAACCACAACGATCTTAAAGATTTACGATCAAGTAACATTGACAGTGAACTCCTACTGATTGTAAAACTAAATGGACCTTTTTTAAATCACTTGCACATTTCAAAACAACAGACTTGATTTGACTTAATTTACAACCCTTAAATAAACCAAGAACAGTACCAAAAATGTTGAGAACCGACTTTGACAGTACCTTTCCGTTTAAAATCAGTAGTAGTAACACATTGCATAGATATCTACCGAGATTGATCCTTTTCTATCCATAAAGCAGCACCAGTGGAGTGTCTGGAGATTATTTTAAGCATTTAAGGCTATTTAAATTTATGATGACATGAGCATATCAAAATGTGGTTATGATAAAATATGATGGTCATTTGAGTAGTTTGTCTGCCTCTAATGTTATTCCTGAGTAGTACAAGAGATATAAAAGGAGTGTATTAATATTTTGAAATATACACAAATACAATATGTTGTCAAGTTGATGAATACATACATGGTAAGTTTTTTTAACGTATAAATTGTGTTTATTTCCTAAAATATATCTATAACTACCTGACTGCTGGGAAAGGTTTTGACAACAATATCACAAAGTTTCAAAAATAGTATTTTACATATAAAGTTCCACATATGTGGAAAATACTTGCATAGTTGAATCAATGTTTTCATAAATCTAAAATATTTTGATAAAAATTTTATTGTTAAACTAACAGATTTATGTAAAAAGCATTTCTTTGTTTAAACGGCAAATTGGTGCAAAAGTGCAGTATTATTCTGTTTCATGGACAGTTCACTGAGTTTTAGGGTTAGCTAACAATACCTGCTATACCTACGTGACTTCTGAGCAATTACTGAACTATTTTTCTGATGGCTTGGGCAGCTAATGTCTCTCGTCGAGTTGTCACAAAAGCCTGCTGTTTCTCGTAATAGGCAGCTTCGTTGATGAACGTAGGGTAGACTGGGCTGGGGCCTTCATAAGGGATGGTCCTGCCATCAAATGTCTGGAACATAGGATCACCAGGGTTCAGAGGCTCCCAATCACAGTCCTGTAAAAGAGTGACAAAGAGGGAAGAATCAAAGAGAGGAGGGAATAGGAAGGGGGACCAAATTAAAGAACCTTGTGTGTTCCTTGTTTTTCAGTGTTAGGGTGGAATAACACTGCTAGGCCTTGGAGTCAAGTGACCAGCCTGAGTTTCTGACTCATAAGCATGCACATGCGCACATGTTACAACACAGCAATGCCTCACAGCTCCAATGTATTCACTACAGCATGCATGGCAACAGCTTTCCTATGGACCCTGTTTGAGTAAAAATGATATAAACGTACAAACTGAATATTGACATGTAAGCAATGTTCACTGTACCTGCAAATCTGGATGTACCATGGCAGTGATGTTTCCATTTGCATCCCTGGGATAGTCCATCCTCTCCTGAACTTTGAACACATCAATAGTGCAAGGAGGAAACTCTACTCCTACAAGATATTAAAACATTAGCAACCATCTACTATGATGCATTATGTCACACAATTTAACACAGGGGAGAGTTATGCAATTATACAATCTGACATCTGCTTGAAATCTGCTTGCCATCAATTAGTATTTTTGCATAATGGCATAAACATTTTCACTGAGTGGATTTTGTTAAAGCGGTCACCATAGTCATGCCTATGGCAAATAGTTTGAAGCATTCTTACTCTATGATAAGCCAATGAGATTTGGCAGCTTATTGGCTGACCGACACAAAGAACATAAGCAGCAGCGGAGCATGTGAGTAACAGTCTCTTTAGCGTGCAATGTCAAATTCTGTGTTTGTTCATGAACACTGCTGTGATTTTGTTTTTCGCAGCTGTCCCACACCACGCGTATCAGACACGTGGAAGCGGTCTGTGAGCCGAAATAAAAACCCTTGACCAAAAACGGCGCCACAGAGGACCATTCATGAACAAGCACATTGTGGCCCTTTCCACAACACAAGACTGGAACACCCTGAGTGCTCCTAACGACATGGACACAGCCCAACTTCCGACAAGCATTCTTTTCAACCACACAAGAAAATCCTGTTCCCCACTCACTCGCACTTGGCTCTCACAGCATGTTTACATCAGGACAGGGCAATGAGGGGTGGGGGTGTGGGGGGCAGTGTGTGTGTATGTGTGTGTTTCACAGAGACAGTGGAAAAACTGAGCTAGCACTAGATTAGAACTGCAGACACTGCAGCATGTGCTAACAACAGAGCAGAAAAAAAGGGAAGTCTGGCAAAAGGGGGCAATTCAGAAGGACACAAAAGTCAGAGTCAGAGTCGTGGATGAAAGCAGAGGTACACAGGGTCTGGTGAGTCACGAAGACGAGGCGAAGGCTGACACTCATTATAACGCAGACAACTTCCTCAGGGCACAAAGTTGAGGGTTTCACTGATTTGACACTGATTGATATGATAATATAGGAGACACATGATAAACGTCTTTAAGGTGTAATCACGACAAAGGCCCAGGACACTTACCATTGTTGAAAAGCTCAATGAAATCAAGAGCATGCTTCATTATCATCCTCATAGACTCAAATATGTTGCTCCTCAATACACCCTGAGGTTGTGGGCCAACTTCCAGACCTGAAATGAACCAAAACATTGCACATTGTTCATTAGACCAATGGATTCTGATATGATGACATTCAGTTAACCCCAGGACTGTTTTGTTGGAACCGAAAAATGTTCAAAGGTTCGAACACAGCTAACACCACATTTCACACAGTGTTTTCTTTCAGGTTTGTACTTTGGTCTTACCAATGGGGTGCTTGGCTACAGAGCGTGACGTTGAATACTTAAGCAGTGGGTGTTCATTCAAAAGCACCGGACAACTTGCTGGAGCGATGGCTTTCTACAGGGCAAAATACAGAACAAGTGCCTTATTTGTTTCACAAAATAACAAACCAGCTGCAAACACAGTGGAAGCACACCCACACACATTCCTTCAAATGGCAAACATGTTGGTTTCAACATTAAATGTCTCTCCTGCCAATTATTTAGGCTGTATAAGTCTAGCCATTTGAAATGAGGCATATTAATAGCTTGTTTGTACATGTATTCTATTCACTGGCTTATTTTTTTATCTTAAGACTTAAGTCTTAAAGCTTAATCTCACCTTAATGTAATGCACCATCTGGAGACTAAAGTGGTCTGTTGAATTTTCCAGAATCAGAGTGCTGCCCATGTTGGATGTGGTGTTGTGGAGGTCGAAGATTACGTCATAGGCATCTGCTGAGCCTTTAGGGCCAAACATCTTATTTATCTCTTGTGCCCTCCGGACTTCATATGGCAGTTTGTCAGCACTGGGTGCACTGTGAAGGAAGATTACCTTTAAGAAATGAACCCTGTGCTTTTTGCTATTTGGCATTTTGCCACTCCAGATTCAGCAAAACAACCTCGGAAAACCCCTGTTTCTTTTCTCCAGCAATTCAGACCACCAACTCTAAGTTGCAAATACTAATGAAACACCTGTGCCAACAAATGAATGCATTCTGTATTTGTTGAATAGTATGGAAATGATCTACAGCATTAAGTTCATGTTTTGAAAGGAAAAAAAGAAAGAATTGTAGGGTTTGTAGATTATTACCATAACAGTCCAAAGATAAACAGTAGGCCTACACCTCCGTCATAATTAATTTCAAAACCATTTTCTGTCCAGTGGTGTGACCTTGACAAAACACCATATACACAGAGGAGGCCTATAGCCAATGGTCATTGCTGAACCATTGGTTCCTGCATTTTTCATCATGAGACCTTATTGACTTTTTTCCCCCAATGACTGACAGCTCAGTTCGTAAACGAATGAACTGTATGATCCATGGTAAACCTATGGCATGGCTATTATGGCATACCTTCGTTTGTGTTAAAATGAATACGTGATAGGTGCCTTTTATGTAAACCGTATTGGAACAGTTAATACACATGCAAACTAAAGTGCATGTGGTGTCTGAATTGCATGTGGGTGTGCTAAATTTGAACCGTATCGCTAAATGAATGCAGGCTATTGTTCCATTTCCTCTCATTTTAAATGCGCTAATTTACAATGGCCAAACACATCATTCAAAGCTCGTGTGTTTGTTTTCAAAATGCTTTCAGGAGCCCTTTATTTGAGAAAGAAAGGAAAACACAGCAGAGCCTAACAGTATTTCAATCTGACACAATTATGGAGAAACAGCTTTTCACAGGCTATGCGAAGTAACACGACGTGAGCACCACAACAGAACTGAAGTGATAAAGCACATTTGAGGGTAGCTTTCAAAGAACATTAATAACACAAACGTGTCATTGCAAAATTTAAACAAATGTTTTTAAGATGTGAGGTCTACAAAGTCCTTGATGAAATCAAACCGCTGCGAACAATCGGTGCTCACCAAGCACCACATTCCAGGGCAAACGGTATCCAATCAAGTAAAGGTCGTGTTTACATGCCAAGTCACCTTAAGTAATCGACAACAGCATAATATAATCACCTTAAGATCCATATGCTACATATTTTGACAGCGGTCAGGGCCGCATGTTGCCATAAACAACATTGGACATCATGTTTACGCACTTTACACAGAGCGCACGAGAAGGTCTTAAGCAACAACAAAACAAGACACTCATCAATTCATTTTACTCACAATGACAATTCATTGTTACAATAAAAGGCGATTTAAAAATCCCTCTACAAAGTTTCGCTTAATAATCACTTAGACAGACTATTTCTGGTAATACTCAATTTCTTTACCTGAGGTTTTCTGGTGTGAAAGCTCTGTTCAAATCTGTGTCGACGTATCTAGTGCATTTCTCGACAGCCCTGGGGTTTGTAATGAAAGGTTTCGTCATCACTCCGTTTCTTTGAATTTCAGCCCCATTCTTTACCCACATATTTACAAGCATAATGCCTGACATTTCATTTCCATGCGTCCCCCCAAAAATAGCCACTCTTCTGGCTTCGTTAAAACAGACACCGCAACGCGAAGTCATTGCGCTTACTCCTGGAGTGTTTTTTAGTATGGAGCAGCTAAGACAAGGCCACAGGACAAAGTTACCGTTACTGTCAGCAGTGGCAATGCTTTGTTCGGTGCTCGATGGGTACTGAACTATTACATAACTACCGCCGTTTGAAAGTCCGCGTTCAGTCACCGTGCAAAACTCCGTGTTGTACATTAGTCAAAGGGGTTGGGTTTCAAGATCCTCCCTCTAGCCTTACATGTCAAAGCATATCAATGGTATACGGTTACGTCTTGCACAGATATTATTAGACCAACACATTGACACAGAGAACATGAATATCAGATAATTCAAGAATAATATATTTTTACACAAGAACTATCTTCACCAAAAGCGCAAAAGTGGCATTTCGTTTCAACCCTGCATTTAGTCGAGCGTTTTGAGGGGAAATCTGCGTGCAGGAAACACACGTGTCTGTTTTATTATGTATTGATGAAGTATGAATGCCATACAGGGTAAAAAGTGACAGTTAAGACAAAGAAATTCTGTCATGCCCGGTCGTCTACTCCATCAGTGACAACAGTGAAGTTGTCCCACAATACCTCCCTTCCCCATAGCTGTCTAGGCCGTCTGTCGGTGCATCAAGAATTTCTTTACCTCTCGATTCTTGTTAAACCACTTAAGGTAAACTACATCAGCGGAGGAATGTGCGATTTAGGGATTGCCATGTTTTTCGGGCAATGGTGCACGATTGTCATGTCAATTCTTTGCGATGAAACGCAGACATGCGCTTCCATTGGAGAGTTTTTAAGATTTCCATTCGAGGGTGTATGCTGCACGCACCAGGTCTATAAGTAGACTGACTTTTGCTTTCTAATTGGATAAGAGGGTGTTATTCCAGGTTCCAAACCATTACTGACCATGGGGTTGGCAAGTCGATGCGTTGCCAGGTTCGCACTTAGCCTCTGCTTAACTTCAATGAGAAAATATTTTATTATTCGTGCATCACAGCTTTTTTTCTCAACATTAAACAAATCCATCCAAAAAGATGCATTCTTGATACAGGCAAAATATTTCTACATAGACATTTTAAAAAGAACGGTTTAAACACGCATTCTCGTTCAGTATGTCACAAAAAACGGGAATACATAGGACATCTCGTTTATTTTAGACCACAAAAACCTTTCATTTGATCGCATTTACATGGAATATGTTAGGTTTACACTCAGTGTCAATCTGTCACCAATTCCTTAAAAGCTTACAAGCAAACGTACCTGCAAAGTATTCATGACATAGGCTACATTCACGATGGAAAAGATGAGACTCGGGAGACTTCAGTTTAAGCACAAATATAATTTATCACATCTACTCATGAAGTTTCTTTTGGCCTTTAAAGTCCTTCACTTTTCTTCCCAAAACTGACCGTAACCTTTAGCAGTCATCTTATTTACACTTTTAAAAGTATCAGCCTATCTTGAACAGGATATATTTTAACTGTGTACATTTGACATTGAAAAACTTTATCATTTTACATTACATTTTACAATGATGATTGAAGTGCTGACTACTGATAGCCTCTTTTTCTTTTTGTGAGATACAGAGGAAACTCAGACACTCCTCGGGGTCTACATCCATTTTTCACTATCTCTTTGTTAAGCATGGTAGTCTTTGGGCACTTTGAAGTAAACTCGAAACTTTTCAGAGAAGCAAGGACTTTGGCATGGTCTTTCCTTATTCTGTGAATGGGAAACTGCTTACATCTTTGTGGAAATTAGACTAGCCTCACATTTTCTCTTTTCATGTCATCTTCTTTGATGAGGTGTTCAGTTACACTGAAATGCGTTAAAATCTGTTGCTTGACGAATTTGAGATGACAGCTGACTGTGCCTTATACTTTATACAGTAATAGAAAAAGCTGAGGGGCTTTGCCCATAGCTCAGGGCATTGTACATGTTCTTTTCATTCTTTGTAATGTTTCTGGGTTGGGGACTCTGGCCCTCAGGATGGTAATTAACCTGTTGACTGTTCTATTGAACACAATCTTTTTGTGTGTTGGTGCTTTTTCCTGTTGTTCTGGGATAATATTTCCATTTCAGTTTCAGGTAAAGAACTGAGAGTGAGATACTCTCTGTGAGATACTAATCATTTCTCTTGAGGCAATGCATTCGTTAACTGACTCCATTATTTTTTCTTCTTCTGTTTTTTTCTTTGCTGAAGAAATCCCCATCAACAGATTGTAGTTGATGGTCTTTAGATGAGATGCACATATAATCCATTTCCCAAATGTTATTGTGCTTTAGTTTCTACCTTTTGAACAGCACCAGGGCCTGTTTTTGTCCTTTTAGAATTCAGATTTTCCTTAAAATGATCTCTGGTCTTTGTCTGCAGTAATTTTCTTTTTCTGAGATAAAGCCTCAGCAACAATCATGGAGCTAGTTAACCTGAGAGATGTCCTCATTCCGTTTATCTCCTGAGGCAATATCCTAACTTTTTACAGTCCTGTGGAGTTCCTCAGATCTAAGGAAATGTCTCGTTACATCAGGAGCACTACATTTTTCCCTGTGGGAATCCGCTCCACCTGAGCCCTACATTTATTTACTGTGTCAGAAGCATTAGTAGGCCAGGATATGACAAGGGAACAAGTTTTCTGCTGCCGTCTGGTTTGCGATGTCTCCTGACATGACAAATGATCACGGCCTTGTCCTTTTTATACTGTGCCTTTCCGACCTTCTAGTTTGGCCTTGTCCATGAGGATTTCTTGGAGTGATCTTCCATATTCTGACATATCCTTGTGTTCTTGAATTGTGAGTAACTGGATTATTTTGACCTTCTGGATTGTTTAATTATTGGAGCTTTAGAGCCAGCTTTGGTATGTTTTGTTTTCTTGATTTGGGTGGGGGCTTTCTTGGTATTAGAACTCCATTCTTGTCTGTTTCTCTTGTGCAAGTTCTGAACAAACAAGGCACGATCCTGCAAGAGAAAAAATTACTTTCAGCAATACCATTTCACCTACAAGTTTCTTTATATTTAGGAATCATGTGCATTAACTACAGACAACCAATAATATCTACTTTGGGGGGGCATAGCATAGCTACAAAGTCATGTTGTTGTGCTCTCTAATTTACTCAGGCATGGGTATACTTATTAGTTTTGATTTGTTTGTTACGGTTACCATTCATAAGCACATAGATATGTAACAGTGATTTATCTACTTCAAAGGTTGTCGACCAACTCGTCAGCCAAATAGAAAAGAGAATGTTAAAGGTATAGTTTTTTTTTAACACTTTGAGCCCCTTTCACAGGTTGTCTAAAATGCAATAAAGTGGTTGACACGAAATTCTGACGATTGCTCCTGTCTCAGCTATTTGGGAAATGTAGAATCGCCTCTGCCTGCTTCAAAATGGCTAGCATTGGGCATTAGTTGTTTTTATCCGTAAAACACTAGTTTTAAGTAGTGCTACTCACAGAGTGGTTAGTAGTGCTTGGTAATGTTCCAAAACACGCATCATAGCAAAGTAAAGCTTGTCATGCTTTATTTGGCACTTTGTAAATTCCAGAACTACTCTTTCAGATACATCACAACCACACAATCTTCCGCTTCAGTTGTAGCTTCAGGGCTGGCGGAGTGATATCAAGGAGCAAAGAGTCTTCTAATAAAAACCTATGGGACTAACAAAATGGCAAAGAAAACATGAGAGTAACTGTATTTTGCTACGATACTTGGGTTGGAAGATCAGTAAACGCCAATAACCACTCGGTGAGAGGCACATATTTTTAAAAGAAATGTTTCGGGTTGTTTTAAGAACTGACTTACTGTGCCCATTTCTAGCCATTTTGAAGCAGGCAGAGACAATTCTACATTTCCCAAATAGCCAAGACAGGAGCAATCGTCAAAATGTCGGTGTCAACCACTTTATTGCATTTTAGACAACCTGTGAAAGGGGCTCAAAATGTCAAAAAAAAAAAAAATCTGCAACGGTACAGATATTTAATTATTCTGCAAGGTCACCTTCACAGATGTACGAATTTCCATTTAACATACCACTATCCTGATGTCTTCATTCTCTTGGTCTTCAGTTTCTTCCTCAAAAGATGATACACTATGAAGGAAACACAACTGATTTATAACACATTAGTGCAGAGCTGCATTCCAGATATTCTGATCTACATGTCAGTTAATTTCTTCTTTCACAGAAGTCTGAGAGTCTGAATAATGTTTCTCTCATAATCTATGTTGCAGAACTTACTCCGAAACTGGACTTGGAGACAATTCTGGTTTCTTCTTTTCATCTGTGATTTTCTTCATGCATTGAAAGAATCCACCAATTGAAGAGTTCTTTGAAAAACAAAAGTAGAGACAAACTGATAAATCAAATCAATGTCACCTAACAGCAACCACCCCCCTGAATAATAGAACTAAAACCTTGTTGTAATATAATTTAGCTATTTTTTATTTAGTGTAATTTGATGATTTATAAACTCTCAACTTTATATGGATAATGCATAACCTATATTTAGTTGTGTTAGTTGATATATTCATGTCAACATAAGGGTCCTCCACTACAGGGTTAAGTACTTCCTCTTCCTCTCTAATTTAGAAAAGGCCTCACAGAACAGGAGTCATTTTGAGACACAAACATCAAGAAATATAAACAGTAATATACACAGTATGCAACAATAGAAATGGTGCCTATTGATGTATTTACCACTAAAGTCTGTTGTTGGTGCTGAGTTAGACGAGTTCTTTTATAATACTTTTCAAGGAATGGAAAGTGGATTGCTCTCTTCGGCACACAAGGGAAATCTGGTTTCTTAATTTTGTAGCTGCTTGGCTGCTGCCTGTTGTCTGTCCTATTATGAGATTCAAAGGATGTGCTTGCTTCTTCACTTTCACTGCCACTTAAACTGGAGGTGTAAAACTGTGATGATGCCCGACGTCTTCTTGCTTTCCGAAGAGGTGGGGCCAGAAAGTCTGCCTGGGTTAGAAAAATGCTGTTGCCTGAATCACTAGAAATAAACACAAAAGTTATCATAAATATCACATTCAGGAAAAGAATAATTTATCCTATATTGTATATTAAAAATCACCATAGAAATAGATGTCCATAACATTACCTTTCTGACGAGTCGTTAGGTAGGCCTATCCCTTGACCTTCCGTATTGCCACCTCCATTGTCGAACACATTCGATTTAGAAAATAGCCGACAGTTCATTGCCATTTTCGTGACAATAAATGGTTATTCTTCCATGATTAGGTCACTGTTAACGTTAGCTTAAGTTAGCGGTCACGCATCACTTCCTTCGTCAATGCCAGTTTGAACTTTGATGACGCTTTTGGTTGCTGCTATGTCCAGAGACGACGAAGACGAGTTTACGTTACACGACATTTCTTCGTTATGTTTATGTTGCTGCAACTTCTAAACTTTTTGGTTAATGATGTCTACATCCTTCTCCTGTTGCATGTATGCACATGGCAGTAAAACAAATCTCGAGGGTACTTACAATTGCCAATCAAATCGCTAACGTGCAATGAAAGCAGGAAACAGGAAGTTACTATGTGTTACATCAAACTGGCCTGGTAGACAATTGAGTTAACTTCCAGTAGTTCCGACACGATTTTTTCAGGGTCAATGAGGCTGTAGGTTAGTTGTCTGGTCAGTGCAGTATCATGTGATCGACATCCTGCACTTGGCAGATTTAAAAATGAAATGAATGCTCAGTCGATGTTTGCTTTGAGTTTGAATTGATTCCTGACTGCTCGATCATGGCATCAAGCAAGACCGAAAAATTCCAGCTGCACGTTCCGAGTTTAGATGACTTATGCAAAGGTAGAAAATAACGTACTGAGCCTGTAGAATAACGCTATGTGTAATGTTAAGTTACGCTTTGTTTTTCATTTGAAAGCTGTCTCATCAAAGGCGAATGAAAACATCTGTAATTCATCACAACTGAGACAAAATGTAAAAGGATACTATTCTGTCGTGCTGCTAATTGCTAGAAATGTTCTGTAAATGTTCTTCCATTGGGACCAAAGTCCAGACAAGTAGTCTGCCAGTTGATAAATTGCTTATTGCTTAAAATTGTTTATAGCGTAGGCCTATTCGTTTATTATTATATTATATTGTTTTCGATTCGTTTGTGTAGCGTTAACCTTTCCTTTTTAACCAACGATTCATCAGTGTTGGAGAATGGTCTGAAACAAAATTATGCTGATGCAAAAGTGTCTGTCACTGACTGCCCAGACCTTACGCAAGAACCGTTCACGTTCCCCGTACAAGGTAAGAATTATAGACTATAAAACTGTTAAAACAGGGTTAATGGTTAGAACTTTCATTGTTTACAGATTGTCTGCAAGCATATCGGTAGCTAGATATCCCCTTTTCCTACAGGTTTGTGTGGCAAACCAAGAATTACAGATGTTGGTGGTGTGCCATATCTTATTCCAGTGGTTCATCCGGACAAGGTGAGTGCATATACTGCCATCAACAAAATATAAATAAAGCTAAATAAACAATGTATGTGATAATTTTATTCGTTTTTAAGGTTTATAACATTAACACAGTGTCCAAAGAGTTGGAACTGCCTGGGGCATTCATTATTGGAGCTGGTGCTGTTTCCTCAAAAACAGTTGGAATGAATGCTGAGGTAACTGTCCATCTCTGTTATGCAGCTGTGGTGTTTGAGTGGCAGATTTCAGAAATTGTGTGACAAAAAGAGGTAACCTTTAGCATAATGTTGTATGTATATCTCTGTAAACTCAGTTGGCCAAGGCGCCATACCATGAAATTGGGAACCTGAGTTTGAGTCCGACCCTAGGTCATTTTTTATGATTCTACCGCATCTCTCTCTCCCATTCATTTCCTGTTATTCTCCACTGTTCTATCAAATTAAAGTAAAAAAAAAAAAAAAACCCAAAAGCCCAAACAATATCTTAAAAAAAAAAAAAACTTTGAGGCTTTTGCATCTGAACTCCTCAGGTCAATGCAGATCAACTTTGTTTTGAGAGGTTGTCTAGACCTCACGCTTGAGGATAACCTATTGTATATTGACAAGGTTTATTCATGTGATATGGAATGTTGTAATCAGAGTTGGTACATTCTTGTGCAGAAATTCTTTGAGCTGCGTTATTAAATCACTGTGGTTTTTGCCCACTCTTTAGTTAATGCCACTAGTGTTAACGGAATCTGAAGGAAGGCCTGCTGTCAATGCCAGCTATTTTTCCTCCATCAATCCAGAGAATGGAAAGTGTTTACAGGAGAAGTACAGTGATCGGTTCAGTGATTGTGACTTTGGACTTCTGGCTAACCTGTACGCATGTGAGGGTAAGCCAGGAAAGGTGAGTACAGGTTTGCAGATATTTTTTTATTCATTTGTTGGAAATGGTCAAAAATGGAAATTATTTGTAACAGGGACTGGTTTGTGTTATGGAGAAGTATTAGTTAAATTATCTGTGGATCATGGGGCCAGATGATGGCAGATGTATTGAATGTACCTGAGAGGCTATCTGTATCATTGTGTAGTGGTGTTTATTAGTCTTGTTGAATGGTTTGCCCTTACTGTAGGTCTTAGAGGTGAGAGCCAGCAGGAGAACTGGACAGGACAGTCTTGTGACATGCATGAGGAGAACAATGGAGCACCATTATCCTGACAAAAGCTTGGCCCTTGGTGGGACCTTTATCATCCAAAAAGGGAAAGCAAAGATCCATATCATGGTGAAATGATCTTCTTAGATATTTTTTGTACATAAAGACTTTTTAAATTACTCATTACTGTACTGACTAGTGATATTATCAGTTCTAGTTGAAAGTAAATGGCATGACTGGCATGACAACTTCCCTAACGAAGATTAGTAGGATGTGTGACTCTAAATTATTAACTGCCCCTGCCTCATCCCCCCCTCTCCCACCCCACCTGCAGCCAAGGGAGTTCTCAGCCTGTCCTTTGCAAACTGAAGAGGATGTTAACAACTGGCTGAAGCACTTTGAGGTCAGCGCTCCATTCATCTGCCAGTCAGTGATGGTGTCCCGAGACCCAGTGAGTACAGACATATCTTAATATCTCTGATATACCAATTTGCCTATTATGTCTAAAAATTAAACTATTTTTTTTCCTAATGCTTTAGCTCAGTATGTATGTATGTACTTTATGTGAGGTAATTAAATCAATTTATTGGAATAAATAAATTAATAAATATGCTGGCAACTGTGGCAACTGTGTGTGTACCTTAATTTTACATTTCAGTGGAAAGCATTCAATTTGTATTTAATAAAGCACTCTGTAAAAGGGCACACTGTAAAAGGGCTTGTCACAAATTTTGTAACTTGCCTCCTCTCATTTTTCCATTTTCTCTCCTGTAAGGGTTTGGACCTTCGTGTGGAGCACACACATGGCTTTAGTCACCATGGTGAAGGCGGACATTACTACATTGACACCACCCCAGATATTGTGGAATATCTGGGGTACTTCCTACCTGCAGAGTACATCTACCGCATTGATAGACCCAAGGAAACTCACAAGATTGGTAGAGATTGAAAATGAGATGTTATGGTGCCTTTCATCTTCTGTTTTTCAGACCTTTAATCCATGTAAAGTTATTTGTTTATACCTTTTGGTTTAAAAAAAAGATTATGATTCAACTATGCAACAACCTGAATATAAATATAAAATAAACAGTGGATGCAAGGACATATTGTTGTTTTTTATAGGGCCAATGCAAATAAAAATAAACCACCTTGATCTCTGCCATTTTGTCCTTAATGAAAAGGGTCCTATAGGAATATTAAAGTATTTAGAATACATATTTGTATTATGTATAAAACCATGGTAGTGTTGTACATTCTCTCAAAATATTTTATAATATCTGAAATGTTTCTAAAATATTTGAATAATAGGCCTAACATTTCCTAAAATACTACACAACTCTTGTAGTACTTTCTTTATCATCAAGAAAGTAAATGTAAATTTTCCTAGTGGGCATTTGTTTTCATTCATGAAGATTGTCATGTACTATTTTTCATTCATTCATTCATTTATTTATATATATATATATATATATATATATATATATATATATATTTTGCTCATTTTATTTTGCCCAAATGTTTCTGTAATTCTACCTTCTGTAATTCTACCTTCTTGCTTCAATCCCCCAACATATTTTTATTGTGCTGAACAATGCAATAATTTGTAGAATTTTTGAAGTATTGTTATGGATGCAGTTTTTCGTGTCTAAAATATTATATTTACTGCAGTAATACTTGGATGTATGGTATATATGTATATGTATGTATAATGTAGGAAACTGTACCGCTTTTTAGGCCTACGCATTGAATAAGTTAACCCTAGGCCAACAGTCTATGGGCCTACGCAGGTGTAGAAAAAATCGACGTCTCGCGCATGGCAGGCTTGATAACGTTAGCTTTATTGCACAAAGCCTTTCTTCAACGACTGAGGGTAATGTTTCTAGTACTTTGTGTTATAACCTGAAGTTAACCGGGATCAAAGCTACTAGTTTAATACATGGACAAGTGTTTGGGATTACATATTCATGCAGAAGGCTATGACAAATATATGACATAGCCTATAGACATTCGTAGGAGAAAGCGAAGCTCTCAAAGTTAGGCTACTAATAGACCTAGTAAAGTGTCGATAAACTTATACAGAGACCGAAATTATGTTGTGTTTATTGCTGTCAAAAGGTTTAGATATAATGAACCGAGGTAATGACGGTTAATTTTCTATTTATATTATGTTATATTTATTTAACGCTTTCCACATAGGTCAAAGGCCAATGTTGTGTATGCTAACAAGTCAGTTAGCACAATCATGTAATTAAACGTGAAGACATTTATTATACATTGTTTTAAGAACTTCGTAGTCTTCATTCTGCATAATGAAGAAAAAGGACCACTGAAACCCTTTACCCCGATCGGAACGTTGCAACTTAATGTCGGTAATGTTTTTCTTTACAGGTGGAAACATTGTACACTTCAACAAAACAATACAATGAAAAGAACCGAAACACACCCACGACCAACAGCAGGTGCTGTGTGACTTCTTTACTAGGACTTTGAACCTACCATGGTTTAAAGATTATTTACAGTTACTGTAGTCATTCTTTAGTCCAACAAACATTGCAGATTGTTGTTCACAAGCAGCAACAAGTAGAAAGTAGACTGCTTGCCAGAACTACATTGTTTGTTTTTGCAGGTTGCCTCTCGGTGCCTTTATTTAACCAGAGGAAACGCAGCAGATTACCCCTGACGTCAAATCCCTCAGAGAATGAATTCTCCTCTGCAGTTGAATATAACGAAAGTGACTTTTTAGATTCCTCCTCATCAGGTAGGGTAAATATATAAAAGGTATTGCTGTGTGGACAAAACATAACAAATAAGTGACCATGTCCTTCCAAAACCACAAATTAACCTACCACCTACTGCTTTCAAGGCGTCATGGCACACAGTCAGAGCCAAAGATCTTCAGTGCCCTTTGCACCAAGAGGTCAGTGGAATAGGTCAGTCAACCAACAACCTCAGAAGGTCAGCAACCAACCTGCTCGGTTCCCTGGACCAGCTGTGAGGACCTATGCACCTATTCCTCACCCTCACAAACCTGCCAACGCATGGTACATAAGTGTGGTTTAAATGTTGTTTCACAAACTACACGGTCATGTTTAATTATTGTGTTTTAATGAACTACTTTAGCCTAGTTTTTCATTCTACTGTTTGATCATGAGATTTGTTGGCTGTAAATAGTTACAAAGTTTAATGAGTAAGGCATTTGAAGTGTCACATTTTTAGGTTAATAGTTTATAGACAGAGGATCAGCTGTGACCTGTTCTCCGGTGAAGTGCTCTGTACAAAGTGGGAAAACCCTGCCTACTTGACCTAATTGTGCATTCATGCACCTTCTACCAAGGCCTCAGTGCAAAGCTCCAGACAGGCAGGGGTCTGTGATGCCCTCTAATCAAGGACAAAGTGGGTCGTCTTGTGTCCAAGGAAGTGTGCAGCACCCCCAAGGAAACATGCATTTTAAACCTAAACTTACTAACCACCAGCAGAATGTTGTACCTGCAAGACAGGGGACTGTGATGCCCAACAACCAGTCAAGTTCAAGAAACTCTCCCTTTGGCCAAAGAAATGTTCACCGCAGTCAAGGACACATGCAGTTTAAACCTCAACCTCCTAACCAGTACCAGCACATGTTGTCTGACCGGCAGGAGTCATTTATGCCTAATAACCAAGGACAGAGTGGTGCTGCTTGCGTCCAAGGAAATGCACACCACAGTCAACTTAACATGCAATCCAAACCTCAACCTCTCAACCATCAGCAGCTCACAATGCAGCAGTCTCTCAGCAGACAGGCCTACGGTTCTGGAGGTGCAAGGCCGGGTGGGCTCCAGTTAAGTGGGCCACGTTTTCCCACAGTCCCTGAACCTCAAAATCAGACGCCACAGTGGAAGGTGAAACTGTCCTCTCAACACAGGCACTCAAGAAATAATCAAAGTGATTTTTATGATACAGAGCCAGCACAGTCACAACAGCAGGTAGACATTTGTGTTTCCTATAGCATATAGGAGTATATAATATTTATTGATATATGTTTACATTGTGTACATTTGGAGAAATCTTTGGCATTTCAGATGAAACCCATAAATGCGCTGTCTCTGCGTATACTTACTGTTGTCATTGAGGGCATGAGACACTGGAGTCAGTTCAGGAACAAAGCTCCTATGTTATTTGAGCTTTTTGGTAAGACTAGATCACTGCATCTTTCAGCATCTATTGGAATCGGAATGAATTCATTTTCAAGATCTTTGAATTCCTTAAAAAAACAATTTAAAACAATTTCAAAAAACAATATGCAACATATTGACACTACATTTTCTCTCGTCTTTTCTCAGCAACATTGGACTCAGCAGTCACAGATGGAAAGTATGGTGCCAAGCATTTTCTCATGCGGACGGGGAAAGATGTGGTGTCATGCGTTTACTTTGAAATGGTGAGTCCATCAGTCCCACTACTATCAGATGTACTGATTTTGGAAGTTTGATAAATACATTTTGCTACATTTCCACTTGCATTTTATTCGTTCTTAACGCTACAAGGAAATTTCTGTGTTTATATACTGATTATATGAGGTTTTGTTGTGTTAAGACTGTCGCTCTGCCACAACCCAGGACAAAGAGCTTCCCAAGCTCTTCAGAGGCTTGGTACATCGCTGCATGGGGAGTTACGATCGTCAGAACGACACCTTCACCTGTGTTTCAGTCAGGCTGGCCTCACGCTATGAGCAGAAGAATTCCCAGGAGGCTATTAGGGCATCAGACAACGAAATGAGACAGCTGGTCCAGTCTCTCACTGAAATATGAGCCATAGCTCATGTAGACTGTGAAACACCACACACAGATGTCGGCACAGAAACATAATGGCATACACTTCGAGGCTCAAAGGTTACTTTCAGGGGCAATTTTATTTGTTCTTCACATGATTCAGTGTTCAGTGTTTTGTGTTTATTTATGACTGGAAAAATGTTAGTAACTTTTGGGTTGTGTTATTGCTGCTTCAACAAGTTCCTTGGTTACTATTTATGTATAAAATGAAATAACATTTACTGTAGGGATTCAAACTGTAGTTGAATCTAATGTGTAATTAAATTTGTTTGATGATTTATTTGATATTTCTTAAATTGTTTCTAGTCTTACACTTTGTGACACTTTCTAATACCCAAGAATGATCAAAATAGAATTCACATTTTTGTAAGGTACAAAACAAGGAGATTTTCAATTATGAAACATTTTATTACAAAGAAACTCCACTGAACAGTTAATGTTGTTAACAGGTTAGTCCAAAGGTAAAACAAACACATTTATTTAGGAGGTAATATCGCAAAATATATCTTTCAAAAGGGACATTAGGATGAACAGTAAACACACAGAATATTTACAACCAAACCATCACAATGTAAAGCTCAATTCCTCTACTCTACAAAAAATACAGGTCACCAGTGTTGAGACGGAACAATATTTCTGACAAAAGGAACGCTCAGGTCATTCTCAGTACCAGGGGTAATTATGGCAAAGTTAGTGGAGGATGTTTCTTCCTTGGCAAAGTGATCCTCAATCGTTTAAATATGCATATGGGAATTCTGTCAGTTGTTACTTCATTTAAAAAAATTAATGTATTTAGCTGTCTGGTGGACATTATTTTTATGAACACCACAAAATGCGTACTTGTAGTGGAGGAAATCACAGGTTACAACACCTTGTGCATTTACAGTTGAGTTTTATCGCAAAACTCACAGGATGTTACTGGAAGATGAAGTACATTGTTCATGTACAGAAGTATGTCCAATGGGCATCAGTCATCATATTTAGCCATGCTCAACACATTTCCTTCAATGTGTTAACTCTGCATTGAAACCATGGGCCAAATTTAATTAAGCTATTCCATGCAATTTCTAAGGTTTATTGAACGGACATGCCAGAAATTAATGAATGAATTGAAAACATCATTATCTGTTATGCAATGGTTAAGTTGACTGCATCGCTATAAAGTAATTAGCGTGTTCAATCATAATTAAACAGAAGTAGAACTCTTGACACCTCAATCCTGCTCTGGCTGCACCTCAGGTTACACCTCTGTAGAGAGTTTCTCCACGTGCACAGCTTCATTCCATTTAGCTCAACAAGGAATAACATAGAAACACACTGAAAATGTAAATACAGTACACCTAGGGAAGGAAAACCAGAAAGTACTTACAAATCTCAGTTTCATTAGAAGCAACCTGATAAAAGTATTGTTCCTTGTCTTGGTTATGGTTAAAAAGGCACAAGTTGGTCAGAGAGGATTTTCTGAAATGTGTCTTGATGTTTTCTAACCACAAATCTATTGTTATTGTCATTGCTGACTCTCTTCTTAGTTGCCTTCCATCTGATCAATTTTCCTCTTGGATTAAAGAGCAACATAAAAAGTGGCCCTTAAACATCGGAATGGTTTACAAAATGTTCACTCGAAGACAGAATCGGGTTAACGAGACGTTAAATGCATCATACAAAGCCTGAGACACTGTCCATTTGTCCTCTGCTCATGTTTTCTCAACTGCGTCACTCCTATTAAGTAGTTTTTTTCAGACATAATTACTGTCTGCGCAAGGCAAACACGTATGACTGTACAGTACACCGGGATAGCCACATTTAAAAAACACACAGGATGAGAAATGAAATGCTTCATCAGTTTGTTAAATGAAAATGAAATACTTACAGCACAATGCCTCCATCAGTCACAGTGATGAGATACTAAATCTGTACTGCACTGTGACTTTACACACTATACACTCCCATTAAGGTTTTTTTTTTCATTCATAGCAATTCATGGTAGAGCAACCTATATGATTTTTCCTCTTTTCCTCTTGACTTTTCACATGCTCGGTGTCTTGGCTCCAACTATTTGCAGGGAATGTCAAAATCTACATAGTCTTGAATTATTTAGAATCATACCACTGCTGTGATCAGTGTCATATCAACAGTTTTTTTTTCTCTGTAATAAGCTGTGTGCTGTTGTCCCTGAAAATCCTGAAGAATGGTCTCTCATCTTTCTCTTCTTGTTATGCAGACAGATGTGTTTTAAGACACTCCCTGATAACAGAGACTACAGCATGTTCCGGAATGTTATTCTTAAAAATGTCTCCTCACAGCCTCTTTAAACAAAGAGGACAAATGGCATGTCCTTATCTTTTGTCAATGATATTAAAAGACCACATTGTTATGTTTAACAAGCAATTGCTTGACAGTCCATCTCATCCCAGACTGTTATTAAGTCAAAAAGACAGATAGCAGAATTATAATTGCAGATGAAAGTTAATGAAATCATGGCTAAGTCTTGCACAGACTTTATGTAACAATGGGCATTATGTCTAAAAACAAAATATTATAGTCTTGCCATTTAGCTGGAAGAAACAGTGTAGCTTATCATGTATGAGGGAAGACAACATGGAAACACATACACACACACACACACATAGAAACACACGCAGTGGCATTTTCATCTGGTATGACATCCGGTGTCAGAATAAGGATGAGGAGAATCATGTTTTTCCAGGGAAGGCTTCGACTGGGAATGAGGGTGAACTGTTGTATTATAAAAGGGTGGGGAGAGGAGTTGGGGACAGCTGCTCTTTGGGGGCATACTTGGCAAAAAAGGGCAGGAAGACAGTGAGCATGACTCCCACGATGGCCAGCATGTATCCCCAACCGATCTGGCATTCACCAGCATAGTAGATGTCCGAATTGCCACAGAAGGACTTGACCAGGTTGGAGTTGAGGCCGAACGGGTACACCACCAGTCCTGATGCCATGATGAACACTGCAAATACAAAATTTATTTTAGTATATAAACCAATATAATCACTATTCTAGTCAAGAGGCAGAGGACTACATGAATACATATAAAATATGTAAACTGCAGTTTACTCCATGGTAAGCAGCTGAATACAATGGCAATAAATCTAGAAGAGTGTGTAGAAAAGTATGTAGATTCACATTCTGATGACTATGGATGTTGCCCGCATATTTCAAGTAATTGCGATTTCAGAAACTGGCCACTTGGTGGCAGTAGTGGCATAATGTCTACATATACACTAGCTGGTCTTGATACCCAAGTTCTTAAAGAGGGCAGAGACACCCAAAATTGATGGTTTGTTGAGGACTGCATTAAGAATTTCATAGCACTGCATGAGCTGAATTCAGCCCATAATGCTAAATGAGTAGACTTTAAAGACCCATTAGTGCCAGTCATCCAAAAACCCAAAACCACATGGAGAGAGGGGAGAGAAAGGAGGGGAGTACAGACAGAGACGAGGAGATGGAGAGTGATCAACTTTCCCAGACAATATCAAATCTTCACTGTCTGCCACAGAACATCTCTCCAAAGATCCCCTCACTGTCTCTTGGCAATTAGCATAACATTTCAGCAGATCAAGTTCAGCTTATCTACCCTAAGAAACAGAACAAAAGGGATTTTCATAGATCTGTCTAGTAATCTTTTTTATATTAATTTTCAAAAATAGTACAGCATGAACACTCAATGTGCTTCATACATGTCTATGTTTGTGTGTATGTGTGTGTGTGTGTGTGTGTGTAAGTGCTGTCTTCACACATCATTGTTCCTCTGGTTGTGTTTCTCAGAACTCCAGCGGCTGCCCTTGGGAGTTTCCAAAGAGGCTTGCACTCTGTATCACGGTTCTGTATTTATCAGGGCCGGGACTCTGGACTCTGCAAGTGTGCTTCCCTAATGACTCCTTAATGGCCTTCTCTATCAAACTACCATTTGCTTTGTGGAGGGAGCACAAAGACTCAGCCGGAGCCTCCCATATAAACGCGTCTCCTCGAAGGAGAGGTGAAGCTAACGCCTTGCCACCCTTTAACCAAATCAACAAATCAAGCGAGGCGAGAACCAAGGGCAAAAGGTTCCCAAATTGTTTGCCCAGTTATGAGAGTAATAGTTTTCCCAAGACTCACGGTAGCGTTTTGACGACTTCACCTCAGGCCACCGTGGAGGCTAGAGCTGTGTTTTGGTCTGCATCAGATAAGCCCTGCTGCAAGGATTGATGCAGTTTTCTGAGGTAATGACTGTGGTCGTAATACACTACTTATCAGAGCTGCACACAAACCCACAGTCAACTCTAATCTGGGCCAAACAGATCCCATTTGGCCTGTAGATTCCTGAGCCCCAATGGGCCCCAATATAGTTATATAGCCACATTTCCTCAGCAGTTTAGAAGTAGCCCAATGGGACTGTGGCTCATGTATATGAAGATCACATACTTTTTTTATATTGTGTAATTAGGTAAATCCTGGTATATAGGCCAGGTGCAGAAGAGTCACTTCTAAGCCAGTTTTCAATTTGTCTAACTGAATGAAAGAAGATGTAGTCACTATCAGCACACCTTTTAATAGGGATGTTTTTGTATGTAGCCCGGTAATAATATATAATAACACATAATTACATTCAGTGTGTGAGTCTGTGTTTGTGATGTTTGCAGCCATGCTACAAAGTGCCAATTTTATTGAAATGTAGTGACGAAATTTAATTACAGTTATAAGCATGATAAAAGCTTGCAGTATTTTGCATTCTGCTATCTATGTTTCCATTTTCAGCAATATCATATGAATAGGATGAGTTTCATGCACGCCAAAAAAGCCCTTTGACAAAAGGAAGCTCAGTGCATGCCCGTCATGATTGGGTTAGCTGAACCTGCCCCGAGCACAAGAACTCAAATACCATGGCCACGTGTGGGAGATGCTAACAAATGAATGGCTGATGTGAGTCACTGAACCCTCAGATGAGGTAATAACCCTCCAACCTGTCTTCCAGGCAGTGTGGGTTATATTTGATAATCACTGCTCTCCCTTTTTCAAGGACAGAATATCAATCCCTCACCCAGGCACACTTATTCACATGTGCGGTGGGCTGTATTCGGTGAGCCTCATTGCCAAGAGATGCTGGACACCACCACCGCTGCTGCAGTTGTACTCATTTATTTTCAGCTCTGTTGTAGCAACAGCATCCCATCAAATGTAAATAACAGCCTCCCTCTGATATCAGAGTCGTGTTTTCTGAGGAAACAACATCAAACACTTGAAAGTCCAAGCACAGAGACACACTTGTGTTTGTGTTTGTAGATTAGTTAACGGCTTAATGCTCCACTTACACAACAAGGTTTGAGTCACTCGTGCACAAAAAATTTAACTAGATGAAACACACGGGCCATATTAAACCAACGTTCGGCTGTCGTATGGTAAGAACGCCTCAATAAGGCTAAACTCAACAATTGGGTAGTAAAGGTGTGTGGGAAAAATTAAATGAATGTGTGCAAGAGCATTCTAAACAATAGCTTCAAGGTAGGTGAAGGTATTAGGAAATAGGTATTGACTGCGGAAATTAGTCAGTAGAAGGCGAATCTGCATGCCCAGGCACACAAACCCATACCCACTAACGCTACAACATCAGCTGACACAGATAGAAACCTCCTGGTTCTGGCATTAGAAAAAAAAACAACCATCCCACAAAACACAAACAGTAAGATGTTTCTCCTCCACTTGTACAAAAACACAAGGGGTAAATGTCAACAGCGCTGCTCCACTACACCCACAGCCTGAGAGCCGTCTTACTGAATGCCGCTTGTGTGCCCAGCTGAGTTCGGCTCAGCGAATTGCCATTAAAAAAGCCTAACTACTATGCCATTTCCCTCTCAAATCTTCGTGCATGGACATTGTTGCTTGCGAGTTCTAACCATCATGCCACAGAGATTGACAGGTAGATTGAAGCTCAAATGTGCAGACCAATCTTCAACAGAACAATACGGTCAGGATAATACAATAGGCTCTTGTGGATGTACAGTCATACATTGCAGTATATAGCTGTTCCCTATATCATTAGAATACTATATCATTTGAATTAGAATAATGTTTGCATGTACTCTATGTGTGTGTGTGTGTGTGTGTGTGTGTGTGTGTGTGTGTATGTGTGTGTTTTCCGCACATGGATGAAAAGATTAAACCAAACTAAGGGGAGTGTGGGAAGAGAAGAGGAAGAAAGTTTAGAAAGTATGACGCAAAGGAAACATTCAGGGTGTTCAAACCATCTGTGTGAATGCTTGAGCTCTCCCCACCATCCTCTTGAATGTACGCTGCTCGCTCTTGTCTCGCACAGCAGTGTGTGAGTCATGTGTGATTACAACAACCACGGCTCGGAAATGTCTCACACATGAGCACTGGCCAGAGGCACAAGAGAGCAGAGAATGCTTCAGCGTCTCTCTTTTGGGGCTTTAGAGGGATGCTGCTAGAGTTATGGAGCCTTTGGTGAGTGGAAGGAGTGCCATGTGGTACTGTCTACTCGAGGTAGGGTGTTCTCACACTGCTGTGATCTGCTGCCCTTTTGCCCACACACACATATGCATATACACGTGTTACGTGTACACACAATCACTTTCAGCCACACAAACACATACGAACACACACACACACACACACACACACACACACACACACAC
>JAGFZM010000007.1:1767656-1791864 GCA_017657215.1 Limnothrissa miodon | reverse complement strand
AAAGAGAGAGAAAGAGAAGGAGAGAGAGAGAGAGGGAGAGAAGGAGAGAGAGAGAGGGGGAGAGAAGGAAAAAGAGACTGACTCTTTCATATGCTGCTCTGAGACACCCAGCTGCAGCCCAGGGCAGACCCAGACAGGAGCGAGGTGAGGAATCGGCTCTGTGTCAAAGTGCCATGTCTATCGATGAGATGAAAAAGGGGGGAGTTCCAGCTCAGGGAACCTGAACGCTTGGGCGCTCGGTGTGATGAGAGCAGGACAGTGGTGAGGACAGAGACCTTGGGCATGTCAAAACCTCCATGGTCGGTGCTGGATGATAATGAACAACAGAGCCCACTTGGAGCAAAGTGAGGTTTATGTTTTAAACTCACAGATAAAACGGATAGACACGCACACACACACACACACACACACACACACACACACACATACACAAGGAGTTACTGCATACTGTTTAACATACACAAATGATGGTATTGAAGTGTATATAAACACACATAGTACATTTCAATAGCACATACTGTATGTCTACACAAACACACAGAAAGCACACGGAAGGCTTAGATTTTAATGCTTACTTGAAGTCCAGATGTTGGGCAATAAACATACACACACACACACAGACACACACACACGCACATTCTGAATTATAAACATGAATACACTTAGCATCACATATGCATACAAACACACACACACACACACAATACCACACATAAACATGCAAGGCATACTGTCAAATGCAAATGTTGGCAAGCACACACACACACACACAATACCACACATAAACATGCAAGGCATACTGTCAAATGCAAATGTTGGCAAGCACACACACACACACACACACACGCAAATAACAAATGTTGGCCAACACTCTTGCACACACACACACACACACACACACACACCAACACAATCACACACACTGCCTTTGACAGTGGCCTGCTAGAGGACATGAATAAATCACAGGCCAGTTGTTGAGTCAGGGCTCAATAATCGGCCTGTATGCTCCACTGAGCCAGAGCAGGCGCCTGCAGTGGACACAGCGCCACACAAAAGCCTCCGTGCCGCCGCACACCCATGTGCCCACAGAGTCACCCACACTTGCCACAGCAGTCTGCCACGCGGGACAAAAAAAAAGAACCCCACACGTGACGTTGTCTCGGATCCTGTCTAAGGAAGCCACTGTTTGCTGAAGGGTGTGTCAGCATGCGACAGTGTGCACACCGCCCGTCTTCTTTTCGTCATGAGTCCTTTTGTTCCACTGCAGAATGTAGCTCCAAGCACTAATCATCTGTAGACAATATCTGACCCTTTGTCAACCACCCCCCCCCCCCCCCCCTTATTCTCTCTCTCTCCCTCTCTCTCTCTCTCACACACACACATACACATACATACACACACATTCTCTCCTCCGGACATCTCTCAAAGGCTATCACTAGCCTGCACAAACAGAGCAACCACCCCTGCCGGCAAATTACCATGATAATTGTGGCGTTTATCTGAACAACACAATGACTTCCCAGAGTCCTAAGGGTCCTATATATCAGGGGATTATCACTGAGCAACAGTGTTGAGGCAGTTTCTATTCATCACACACCCACACACACACACACAAGCTCAACACATTCACATAACACACACACACACACACACACACACACACAGTCCCATACATTCCAACTCCTCAAATGCAAATGTAAGGGTTCGTAATTTTAAGGATGATGATGGACAGTTAATTACTGTAGCTGCCCGGCCGCAAACCGTGACAAAAAGGCTGACAGAGGAATCCATGTTCGTCTCCCTGCCCTCCAGGGAAAGGCCACTCTGTAGTTTGGGCACCGACTGCAGTGCAATCACACAGTGATTATCAGATTTTGATGGGAACACTGTTCATCCTAGCATGCGAGTTCATCTGTGTGCCTGACGGGGATAAAATAAAAAAAAACTATTAAGGGGGTGATGGCTGGGCCAATGGAGGTCACTCCGTTTTATTTTATTTGGTTCTTTTTTGCCTTCCATGCACATTAATGAGGGTCCTCCAGGACCCTGGGGCTTGTAATGCTAGCTGGGTAACCGCGGTGATGAGTAGGATGATTCGCTTGGACCCCGAGCTGTCAGTCCACAGAGCTGCCGTTGAAATGCTACCTCACCATGAGTTGGTCCCATTGGCACCCACTCATAAGGGTCCTAAGATCCACCTTGACTTTAAACGCAACCTCACAACCGCTCTTTCCACTTTGTAGCTGATAATTCGGTGATGACAGATGATTAGATGATAATTCAGCAATGACAGGTGCTCGATTAGTATACAGTACACATGCACACACACACACACACACACACACACACACACACACACTTCCTGTGCTTGAGTCTGTGCCCATGTTGCTCGTATTCCACTATACCACGCTTCCGAAAATTTCCCACAGCCTCCCCTTGAGGGAATAGAACACGGCCTCATTTTCAATTCATCAGCGCGTCAAGCAGCTTGGCACAGATGCTTTCCTCTCCCTCACCGACGCTGGTTGGATTTGGCGCAGGGTTTTTTTTTTTTTTTTTTTAAGCAGAGCATATGCAAACAAGGCTGAGCTGATTTGTATTCTAACCAAATCCATAATCACCTGTGATCTGAAACATTGTTTAGCCCTAGGACCAATTAGGAGCAATTTAAAGGTAATTTTTGTGTTTGAAGATGCAGAAGGATCAGATTGGCTGAATCAACAGAGCCACGTCTTTATGTGCACAGGAGATCAAGCTTACGTACTGTACGATCTAAATGCGGAGCTATTTGACATGGTCGGGGTAGCACTGATTAGGGGAGAGAAAATATTTATATATCTCTCAGATACAGATCTATCAAGGAATAGGCCCAACGCAATTTACACAAGACTGTGTGTGTGTGTGTGTGTGTCTGTGTGTGTTAGTGTGTGTAATTACAAGCCATATCTTTGTGGCTACTGGTATGGAAGATCTGTCCAAGGTTCTGAACCCAAGATTGTTTTTAGCTGGTTGCACAGCTCAAGTCTGAGAGTTCCTGACCCTGCAGGCCACATTTCCGTCACCTCCTGCCTCACAAACTGACATGGCAATGCTTTAGGTTGGCAATGATTTATTACCCCTCCTCTCATCTGAACACTTTAAAATGTGACTAAGGGAACCTGCTTCTTATCTGTGAGTCTTGCCTGAGTCAGTTCTCTCAGGCCATAAGAGACTCAGCAGGGACTCATAAGTGACTGTAGGCAGAGACTCATTTCTTTTTTATGTTCACTGTTGTTGTTTATTGTCAGCGCACTAAAGATTTGAGAGGGCTTTCCTGTAGATAATTTGTGTAACTGCGTCCTGCAATTAGCAGGAAACAATAAATAATATTGTGCAGCCAAAGGTCTGGGGACTGGAGGTGCATTTTGCATAAACATTTAACACAATACTAAGTGAATAATATTCTTTATGGAATGGTAAGTCTACTGCCAATGTTTGAACTATCCTCTTACTTACAGTCAATACAAACTACTGATGCTAACTTGCTATTGTAAGTTTTACCTGCAGGCTGACTGACATATAATCAACAGTCAAACAGCACAGTTAAAGGCCACTGGATATCGCTGTATCGAAGTGTGATGTCCAATGGAGGCTTCTTGGTTGATGGGCCTGTACTCAGCATGGAGAGAACCTACACGTCCCTGTGGGAGTGGAGATGCCACTGCAAGTTCCCCTCTTGGTCTTAAACACACCTACAGGAGCCCCAGGAGCCTCAAGGGTTGTGTATGAGCTGAATGCAAAAAATACCTGGCTAAAAAGAAGAATGACAACAATTGCCTTGTTTATATGTACTGTATACAATTTCTTGGGATTCTAGTCTCAGCGTTTTTATTGGATGGGGGAATTGGAGGCCAAAACAATAACATTTCTGCCGCTACGGGCAGACAGTGAAGGCAAGCAGGGCGCCAGGTATCTACAAATAACAATGGCAAGAAATGAAAAACACTGAGAGTAATACACCCACCCAATATCTTTCTTGCTTTCTTCCCTCTGCCTTTCACTTGCCCTTTCTTTCCTGCACACCTCCAGCTCATCTCGCGCCGAAGCACCACCCCCTTGCCCACCTCCAACTCCTACACCACCACCACCACAACTCCTCCTCCTCCCCAGGAGAGCAGGGAGTAATCGTTTGTAAAATAAGAAGACAGAAGATGCAAATTACCTTTTCTAATCTCAGAGCAAACAGTCGGAGATTAAATTAAGGCCCACAGAGGCTTGCCCAGACGGGCACGGGGAAGGCAGAGCTTTCTCTTCCTTCTTTCTCTCTCTCTCTCTCTTTCTCTCTCTCTCTCTCTCTCTCTCTCTCTCCCTCTCTCCCTCTCTCTGTCTCTATTTCTCTCTATCCATCTCTCATTTCCCCCTCTCTCTCACTCCAGCTTCTCCTCAGCCTGTACGTCTCCTCTCTCATCTTGGTGCCGTCCTACTTCTCGATCTCTCTCCTGCTCTCTGTCTCTCATTCCCTCGGCCCATTTGTCTGTCTGTTAGACACTCACTCACAATCTCTCTCCTGCCAGGGAACTCAGCGCCTTTTTATTTGGCCAGCCCTTCACTGTCTGATGCCTGATGCCTGATGTCTGATGATGAAGGTTTTTTAATAATTCAGGCAGACTGGGGTGCAGCAAACAGGCAGCTCAACAGCTAACCTGTATAACCCCACCCCACCCCCTAACCCCAACCTCTCTCCCCAGGACCCCCCAAAATCCCATTAGATGGAAATAAATGATTACGGCATTTACATCTGTCTGAGGCTTCCCACACACACGTCAGGGATCCCTACAATTTTCCTAATGGTCTTAGTCGAAACAGGCTTTTCCGTCAGGCCTTAGAGCTCCTGCTGTGTGCCTCCGGAGTTACAAATCTCCATTATTCCTCATTTGAAATGCAGATGTCGTTGGCTTTTTGTCGGGTCTTAAGCCAGAGCCACATTATGACAATGTGCAGCAGCACAGAGAAAGAGAGAGAGAGAGAGAGAGAGAAAGGGGAGACAAATCGGCCCAATCTGTGGTGTGAGTGGAGCAGACACACCAGGCCAGAGCATACAGAAAGAAAGAGAACAGGGATGATAAGAGTAGGAGAGGAGAGAAAGAGAGGAGAACAGAGAAAAGCCCAGGAGATGACAGGCTGAGAAAAGAATAGCACAGGACATGAGAGAAGAGAGGACAGAAGGAGAAAGGCAGAAGAAAGGAAGACAAGAGAATGAGAGGAGAAAGGGGGATGAGTGGTTGAGAGGATAAGAGGAAGAAGAGAGGCGATGAGAGAAGAGGAGATGAGAAGAGATGAGTGGCTGCTCTCCACCAAAGTTCATGCCATTCTCCACTGGCAGTCTCTCATTTCAGGCCCTCGTCCAAGTAGCCTTCATGGCCTATCAATCACAGAGATCAGACTCTGCCTCTGTGCTGTCCACTGTCTTTGGGGTCTTTTAACCAGGGGGTAAAGGCTATAACAGAACAATACAGACATACTTCTGATGTCAGGGAATTGGGTAAGGAATTCACAGTGTCATCCTGATTGATGTTAAAACGTGAGGTGTGTGTGGTAAGAGCTGGCCTCAGGGTTGTACGGCTAGCCTTCAAGTTTAAGAGTCAGGCAGACAGGCAGTCAGTCAAAGAGTTATTTTGGTGTGCATTTTGTAGTATGACAAACCACACTTAGGGAAGGAACAGCAATGTTGTTTAGAGTAAAGGAAAACATTTGCTTATTCACAAAAACATGGATTTCTTTATTTTGTAGTTTGGTCATACAGAAAAAAGGAAGGTTCATTTCTTAGGTAAAATGACAAATTTAGATTCATTTGTCAGAGCATGTATTTTCATTGGCAGTACAGCTGAAAGGGAAACTCATTTAGTCAGATGCCTGCCAGATGCAAACAGAAAGCAGAAAAAACATTTTATTAACCTGTCTAAATACACATTTCTCAGCAACACATACAAATGAGCGTTTTGATTTTGCATTTTGCTCTGCTTTCTGTGTCTTGTGAGTGTCTTTTGGCCCTCTTTGCTGCGTGTAGTGTGTTTAATCTCAATCAGATTAAATCTTAATTGACCTTCCACAGGCAAGGAGTCCAGAAGGCTTTTAGCCATGGAATTAATAAAAAAAGAAAGAACGCTATCCACAAAGAGAGGACGGGGAGTCAGTGATAAGGGAAGTGCAAAAACAGAAAGGGGCAGAAATACGAAGCGAGTGGAAGGGCAACAGAGATAGAGTGAGGCATACTGTAACTGCCTCAAAGTCATTATACACAGCAAAAGGGGAGATAACATTCTCAGGGTTATATGGCGCTTGAAATTTGGCCCAGCTTTACGTGGCGACCATAGACTGGCGAGCACTGTGAAAGAGGAGCCGAAGCTGGGACTTCTGATGGCATCGCGCATCTGCGGCTCCGACCGCTCGAGGGCTGCGATGACCCGGCCACCGTTTGACCTTTTCGCTCACGCCACAGTTCAGACCACACCGCATCCTGGAATCCTGTGCTTGCAGCAGTGTGATTTTTTTTAGATTTAACCACGCTTAGCTGGGTGAAATGTAAAGACGGTCATGGTGTGTGCGCCCTGACAAACAGTCACAAGACCTCCTGCAGGGCACTGTCTTTGAAACAAATAAACTAGGCTGCCATGGAGCCAAAGTCACTGTGAAACTGTGCAGAACCCAAACATCTCCTCACACAATAACATTTGATTGACAACAAAGAATTGATTTTTTTTTTTACAAAATAAAACACTTTTCTTTTGCTTTTAGACCAATTTGTGTTCAAGTGCTAAATGGGTCAAATTATAGGGTTATAAATAGGGTAATTTTAGCAAATCAAATGTTGGACAATAAACAATGACAGTACACGCTGATGAGATACAAAAGAGATATCTTTCATGCCAAACCACAGAAACTGACTTCATATCCCTGCTGAACAAAGTCTGGCCTTTTTGTCGCCTCTACTCTTTCCCTTGCTTTTGCTGCAACAGCAAACACAACACCTTTACAAAGCCAACTCAACGCCTGCAAGTCTAAAGACAAACACAAAGGCAACTGGAAAAAATTCTCACCAGGCAAAGCCTCACCCTACCTTCCTACCAGACCCACCGCCCATCTCCCAGGTGCTTTATTGCCGCACGTATAAGATCCCCATGCAGCTTAACATCTGGGTGTTTTACTGCCTACGGACTCATAAATAAAAGATAACTCCGAACGACCGCACACAGGCATCTGTGTGTAAATCATGGACATGGATTTCCAGTTGCCTATTCTCTCTCTCTCTTCCCCCGCCCTCTCTCTCACCCACCTCTAACCGAGGTGGAAGAAGCATAGCAGGTAATTGGAATCAGTGATGGGGAGCAGTCCTGGATGGTATTTTCTTCTCAATCCTGGTCAGGAGACTGTGGAGGACTATGGCGAATTACAGAGGCCCCATTCCTGGTTTATAGGCACTGACAAAGATGTGTCTTTCTAGCCTGTGGTTCTTTGTATCGTGTGGTGGTGATGATAGCAGCTGAACATTAGCAAACCAATTAACCCCCCTCACCGGCCCACGCAAAACATGGCAAATGTGATTGTCTTATGCCGTGCAGAGTGGACCATTCAGATGGACTCCGTGCTGTACTACTCAGGTTGTTCATTAGGCACTTTTGGTGCTGCTTTGATGTTGGCAGCAGACCCAACGACGACAGCCTCCTGAAATTCACGCCAGGTGGATGCAATATCTGGTGTTTGGGGCCTGAGGACATGATGATCCAGGAGCACAGGAGCCCTCCCACGCAAACGTCTTGAGAGAGCAGGCGCTAACTGCATGGGTGGTAGAGTGCCCCGTCATGAATTAGCATTTATCACTTATCAATAAACCCCATCAGGCAGAAGAAAGAATGGCTGTCTCTCTACTGTATGTGTCTTGTTGATGAGAACGGGCAAAATGTGTTGTGGAGTATATCAACTTCTGTTTTGAAGTAGGGAAAGAGAGAGGCATGCCATTTGCCAAGATATCTGCCTAGTTGGGTTAGTCGGGTCTGATAGCAGTGTAAAATCGAGACAGAAAACCAAGGTCCTTTTCATCAGTCCCACACTGAAAAGCTCAGTTGCCATAAATGACAGTGACAAATGCTTTGGGTTTTTTCCTCACACTGATCTCTTTATTTTTTCCCAACCAGGAGAACAAACAGAACTGACATTTGAAATGAATTCACCACAGGGGAAAGCATCTTTCAGGAGATGTTGATTAAGATGCATAGAGGACTGGGGGCGACAGCATGCGACCGGTGATCCACGGTGATGGTCAAGAGACAGCTTAGTGCTGTCTGGCTTGCTCCGGAGGTCAATCTAGCTTTTGCAGATGATCGTGCACAATACTACACTATACTTCTCATTAGCATTCACTACAGCATTCATGCAAATAAGAGAAACACTAAACCAGAGTATGCACCACGAGCTAGCAACAAACAGCAGAACAGTATGAGTGTAGACCTCCTCTTTCCTTACTGTGCACTGCACACAGACCAGCGTAGAGTACATATCTGGTGTCGGGGCTGACAGTTGATAAATGCGCCCTGGCACGTCTAACCTGGTTACTCTGGGCTTCTCCGATGATGGGGCCCATTGGCTGGTTAATGCCACTGAAATACGATTATTTCTTTTTTGGCCGCATTCTGGGCCTGACAGAGATGGATGGTGATTACAGACTCCAGGAGAAGGCCAAACATTTTTAAAGGTTAGATGGAGTGCCATAGATATGCAGTATGTCCTCAAACCCCAAGGTCAGCAGTGTTACTAAGGAGAAACGGATGAAACAAGCAAGTGTTGGTTGGGTGCTTATAATCTCTAAAAAGGACAACTCTGACAAATGGTGATGTGACTTCTAATTTGGAATTTCCTACAAGATACCGCCTACTACCAATCTTGTAGTCCATTTTTCCACAACTAGTGGATGTGTTCAGTGGTGGCAATATGAGAAAACAAGTACTGTATGAAGGATTACTGCAAAGTGCAAAAAATGTATGACCACTATAATGGTCACCCAGCGACCCATCTGCCCTACACAAATCACAGCAATAAATCTCAGAGAGGACAAAGCTAATCAACACCCATCTCTATGAAGGTGACTGATGAAACTAGATTGCATGCTGAATAAAAACAAACTGGTAAATAAAGAAGTGACTGGGTACTACAAAAGAGCGATGCACTATGGGAAACGTGTCCCTGACCTCAAATCCCCCTGCATTGTTTAAGTCTGTTAGGGCAGCTTTCTTGCTTCGGCACTCATTCAGAGTCTATTAATTGACTGAGGGATTAACTTTTAATTGTCGTGATGGTATTTCTAATCTCCTCGACATTATTTCCTGTTAACATCAAATATCGAGTAAAAGCAGTGGGATTGGCCTCCGATTCTTCACGGGTCACGATGCGTTAAAAAAAGAAGCCCGCAAGAGAAACAGTTTCTGAAGCAGTTTCAAGAAACTGTTTTGGCACTCTTGGACACCCTTTTCTTGGGAAAATGGAAATAGTCCTCCCCTTTCCCCCCTATTCAGACCCTATACCGTCTTTCTTCCCCCATTTCTGGAGAGTCCATTCATGCCCCATTCTACTGTTGGTGAAAGGCTTCAAAACACTGGGCTCAGGGCTTAAATGGCAGAGAATGGCCAGGCATCTGCATTCGCTCCCAAATACAATTAGCCATGGCGCGCTGCAGCCAAGCCTCCACACACATTCAATGCTGTTTGAAGGGTCGCCAACCCCATGACTTCATCCAGCCAGACTCCCCTATCTGCCATTGCTATGCAAAACGGCAGCTACTTCTGCAGTCCGTTAACCGCCAAAATACTACCCCCCCACACCCCCCCTCCTCCAATCTGAAAACACACACACACACACACACACACACACACACATTGGGTTGGCTTTGTCTGGCAGCAAATAATGTGTGTCATTTTTTTGTCCTCTTTTTTTCCTGGTGAGAATGAGGGCTTTTTTAGCAAACAAACTGCTTTGAGTGGTTTGTCCGTGATTGGGTTTTAGAATGGCACATAAGGTTGTGTGAAAGACAATCACACTGTGTGCTTGGCCATGGTACAAAACAGTGTGCGGAGAATGTGCCACAAGCAAAGAAATGAGAAAACAGGAAAATAATACTCGGCTGCAGCCGGCGAAACAGCATTGTGATCATCCTTGTCTAACCCAAGTGTGACGGGTTATAATGACAGAGGTTGTTACAGTGGTAAGTGATCGTGGTGGAAAAGACAGAAAAAGTGGTTTGACAGGGAACTACAGTATAATTTCTGCATATTTGACATGCTTTGATATCAGACAGCGTCCATGCTATTACAATCTCAAAGACTGAAGCACTTTAACAATGCCAGCCAACCCCCCACCATTGCTCTGAATTTTCCATTGGGATCAATAGTGACAAGAGAGCGAGATATATGTGGCCATATGACTTGAGAATGGGCCAGACAGATTTATATGATTAAAATTGACTGGCACGCAGGCGTAGGCAACAACACCTCCTCAGAACAGGAATTGAAAGTCCTCCAGGGAGTCGGTGTGTCGGAGGCCTCCCACCGACCCCACTAAAGCAGAGGGCTCGTAAACCAGGAGTCCACCTTGACAATCAACAACCACCATCACCAGCCTGACTGAGGAGTCAAGGGTATGTATGTGTGTGTGCGAGAGCGAAAGAGAGAGTTTGCATTTGAGGTGTAATGTCTGTGTGTGTGTGCTTGTGTGTGTCTGTGGTGTGTTTTGTGTGTGTGTGTGTGTGTGTGTGTGTGTGTGTGTGTGTTTGTGCGCATGTACATGTGTCCTTGCTGCACAGAAGCCGCAATCGTAAGATCTATAAGATAGGGCTTCACTCCCCCAGGAAAGGAACCTTCAGTGAGCCTTCATCCCCTCAGACCCCTCATAGCACCCTGTAGTAAATATTATACTCCACCTTTCATAAATATTTATCTCCAGGAGGAGGCCAGGTGGTGGGGGGATAAGGCCCGGAGAGCTTCTTCATCTCTGTGGCCACACACCAGGCAAATTCAACCCAGAGTTGCAGGGCAGTGAGTGAGAATCACACTCACCAGATACCAGTCAACATGGTTCACTTAGAGCCACCCAAGATAAACACATTTCAACATAATTTTGTCGCCCAAACATTTTTGAGAGCAAGTTAACCGGAGCCATGATGTGATTGTAATGTCATCATGTTGTCACCTGCACATACTGTATGATGCTGTGAAAGGGGTTGTAGGATGGAAGCACAGCCAAACATACTGTAGCCGTGACTGGGTGGAAGAGACGGACTTGGGGGAGGTCGGCGCAGCAGGACGGAGGTCTGCCACAGCTGGGGGGTGGCGGGGATGGCCAAAGACTTTACCATGCTACCATGCCATGGCTACTGACACACACACACACACACACACACACACACAGACACACACCAAGACATCCATCATTGCATTGTGTGTCCCACTTTACAGTATAAATCAATTGGACGCATATGATATACAGCTTACTCATCGTCCAGACCTACAAATAAACACATGAACATTTGAAGCCTTCTGAGTGATCATATGAAGTAATTCTTGTGTTCATTTCTAGCAGTGTCTTCCCCCTCTCTCTTCACCCTCTCTCTCTCAGTTTTTATTTTTTTGCAGCCCTCCCCCCCCCCCCCCCCCCCCCCCCCCCCCCCCCCCCCCCCCCACCCACCCCCTTCTCTGGAGGATGGCAGGATCGGCACTGCCTGAGAGAATAATTTCACCAGCGGGCATAAATCCCTGGGAGAGAGCTGCCTGCCATGACACACAGTGGCAAGAGAGGGAGGGGCTGGTAGGCAAAGAGCAAGTGACATAGAAAGAGAGAGAGAGAGAGAGAGAGAGAGAGAGAGAGAGAGAGAGAGAGAGAGAGAGCAGAGCCTGGCTGAAAATCTCAAACTTCAATTTGCAGTAATTCTGTTATCTGGTGTCTCAGGCCATGCCCAGCCACGGCTGCAGATTTAACACACTCCAAAGCCATTCCAGCGCCAGCATGGACCAATTCTAGCTGCCGACTTTAGTTTTACATTCCTTTGCTCTCTCTCCCTCCCTATCCCCCTTTTCTCTCCCTCTTTCCCTCTCTCTCACCCTTTCTCCCTCTCCCTATCTCTCTCTCTTACTCGCTCTCTCTCCCCCCTCCCACTCTTCCTCTCTCCCCGCCTTTCTATCTCTCTCTCTCTCTCTCTCTCTCTCTCTCTCTCTCCCTGTCTCTCCTTCTCCCTTTCTCTCCCTGTCTCCCTCTCCATCTCACCCCATCCACAGCTCTCTGTGTTGTTATTTATGCACAGATGTAGCAATAATCTAAATTGCCTTCAAACTGACAGCAATATGTTAAACTCATATTCCATGGTCATAATCTTATGAGGAGCTAAACTGACTACTTCAGATCTGCACAGGCTGTCTTGGGGAATACTTCAATTTGTCAAAGACAGGGAAGACTGAGTGGACCCTACAAATGTTCCCACAGCCGGCTGTATTTGACCAGGCAGTGGCTTCTAATGGTCTAAAGACTCCAATCAGGATCTGCTTTAGATGGGCTGTGAAAATGTTTTGCCAGTGTTCTTGGAGGCTAATCTTTATATTTGATGTACTATACAGCACATTGAACTTCAATGATTGAAGGAATGCTGGAGTAAGACATAAACCACTGCTGGTGGAGATATTATTTTGGGTTTGGAAGGCTGGATCAGTGATCCCAACAATAGATAGAAACAATAGGTTTCTCTCCAACTAGTTGATGTGTGATAGTTATTGTGTGTTACATCCTGGTTCAGGCCCGCAACATTAAGAGGGAGGGAGACAACAAATGTAATGGTTAACAAAATATATATTTACAAAATATTGTAAGTCAAAAAATCAACAAATAGCATTAATCTAATCAATCCCTAAGGAAATTATAAAGATATAAGCCATTGTCAGAGTCAGAAGGATGTGAGGGATAAAAAAGAGGGTGCAGGTGGGAGCCATAAATCACCAACATGCTTGCAACAAAGACGTGTCAAACAGGAAAGTGCTCAAAAGTGTTCTACCTGCATCAGTAAAACTCTTAAATAAACTACCGCATCAGTAGAACCCTTAAATAGACCACTGCATCAGAAGAACCCATAAATATACTGCATCAATAGAATCTTTAAACAGACCAACCAGGTGTGCAAGTTGGCTAATTAACCAAGCCAGGTCTGCATTGCGTTAGCTGGAGGGGGCACAGGTGTCTTACATATTTCTATACATTCACGTTCATCCCACAGCTGGTTGGAATATGTCACTTAATCACTTGACAAATGTTTTTATTTTTTTTTTATTTGCATTACACAGTTGATGAAAACACATGCAGGCGTGCATATTCTTGACACCAATTCTTGTTAATGAAAATATAAAATTCGATGATAAATATAAGATATTTGGAACGAATAACTACCTATTAACATAACCTGTTGCCGGTAAGGTATCTTTTAACATCAGTTTCAATAGGACTTTTGTTACAGCAGCAATCAATAAACGGGAACCAATTCAACATGGCCACTGTGGACAACTGAGCAATTGATACTGTAACTAAGAAACACTACAGTAGAGGAGATATGCCAGTACATCCTCCAGCACAAACTCTCCCTCATCCAAAAGCCCCCCTCTCCCCTCAGCTCCATCCAGCATTTAACTTGGAGGCTCCGCTAGCGCCAACACTCATTTTGTTAGCACTGGCATGTGAAGAGGCGCTCGCCGGGCTGAGGCAGATTGGTTCCTATCCTTCATTAGCTTAAGGGGCGCAGCACAAAGGGACGACCTTCAGACAAACCGAATCAGACATAAATAAAGAACTCCGGGGAGGGGAGCAGTGATGGGAGCGCGACTGATCTCCTGATCACAAATCACATTACCCGAGCGCATAAATATTCAGAAGCGCAGGTTAACGAGAGGAAGCGTAAACACATGCATCGCTACTATGCATCACTGCATAGTAGCGAGCTCTCAACTGCACTGATTAATAATGAATAAACACGTGTGTGTGTGTGTGTGTGTGTGTGTGTGTGTGTGTGTGTGAGAGAGAGAGAACGAGAGATTTTGTGAGCCTTCAGAAACGTAAACTTGTAATTTCTCAACATGAATTATAGACTGGAGTGTTTCTCGCCAGGCTTGCTTCACGTACCACACTGTCTCGAGTCACCAGTCATGACATTGCTAAAACACAAAACAAATCAAATCAGATCCACATTGGCCGTTTAAATCAACGCTGTTCATGACAAGTTCCATCACCCAGCCAATCAACATCCATCAACATCAGCGTCCAGCCAAGACACAGGACGGGTGGGAGGAGCCCCATAACTCTCCCAACATCTGTGCGACCGGAATGACCGCTGAGGCCCGGTGACCGTAAAGGTCACTTTCTTATGTTTGACCGTATGCAGGGAGAGCACTTGGGTCTGACGCCACATGAAGTACGGTGGACAGTGAGCAGTGAGTAAGTCTCTTTTCCACCGACTGATTTTACGGGGGAGTAGAAGAAAGAGGAGGTGGGGGGAGGCTGTATGGGGGAGGAGAGGAGGAGGAGGTGGAGGAGGAGGAGGAGGAGGACACGGTAGAAGCATGTGTGAGAATGCTGATGAGCACTTCAGACGGATGTGGATTTGGCAGCGGCTCAGCCATGACTGGGCAAGAACAGCTGGACCTTCCAGGGGCTGTCACTAAAGGATCGCATTCCCACAGTGTTACACACACACATGCACGCACACACATGCACGCACACACACACACACACACACACATACACACAAAGACATCAGCAAAGTTTACAAACACACACACACGCCAAGAAGTGGAAAGCACACCTCAGGCACAGGTGGGAAACGGTCTCTCTTACTGGCACAAAGGAAACTGGTAACAGGATGGAGACTGATGGTGCGCAGACTGTGACAGTGAACACGGACTGAAGCAGCTGTGGAATTAATGTGGCACATCTGGACAAACAGGAGAAAACGACACACCTGAGGAGTCCATAGAGACAGACAGAAAGGGAGGGATGGATAGGAGAGAGAGAGAGAGGGAGGGAGGGAGAGAGAGAGAGAGAAAGGGATACCAACTATCTCTATAATTAGATTCCTATAAAGTCACGTGTAATACCACAGACAAAATGTGGCCTATTTGTACTGTGCACTCTACTGTAACAGTACAAAGCAGTGATCGGAAATGCAGTCCCCTGCATGCAAATATATCCAGAGACATCAAAGTGCAATTGTTCTGTGTTACTGGGAGGTTTGAGTTATTTAAAACATGATGTGAGAATCTGGCCAGCCAGCGAGTCTGTCTGGGAGACGGCCCTAGTGGCCAGGTGCAATCAGCCGGAGAACACTGCTGCTGTGATAGCCGTTTTGGCACGCCTCCAAGAGAACAAGAGAGCCTGCAGGTGTGTAGGTGGTCTTGACAAGGAGCGCACGGCTGAGACAGCAGTTGTGAAACAGAACAGTGCACGAGTGTGTATACTGTATGTGTGTCTTTGTGTGTGTGTGTGTGTGTCCATTAATTTGCCTTGGAATTCCATACATGCAGTGATAAGCATCAGACACACCAAGGCTGTATCAAACAGGGGTGTGTGACCTTTGCATAGCTGGTCTAATGATGTAGTGACACTCCTCCACCGTAGTCCACAGGCTTAGAGGTACAACTTTATCTTTGTGTTTTACTAAGTCGACTGAGATGCGGCAGACGGCAAAACTCCCACAGGGTTATGGATCACAGTCAGAGAAAGACAGGAGTAACAAGCATTCCGCCTCCGCCACATTCCCGGCTTTAAGACAGACAGCTTAAAGGTGAGTCTTATAAAAGTGTCAGGAATACACTCTTCCAGCATGAGTGAAAAAAAAAAATAAAAAGGTGAAACATCTCTTCGGGATTTGACTGATGCCACACGCGATCGGGACGGCAATTTCAAGATGGTGACATGCAAGGGGGGTAAGAAAAATGATCTGCGGTTAATGCAAGACGAATTAGCACTTGCCAAAGAGTGCCAAAGCGAGGTGGGCAGACCGGGATGTGGAAGCAGGAAGACCAGGGGAAAAAACAGTGACAGTTTCGACTTAATTAGCCCAGCTAATTGCCTTCCATGGCCTTGCTTGAGGGTGCAGCGAGCTGGACGAGGGACTGCAGGAATTGCAGCAGGCTCTCTTCGGAGGGGGGGATTTTTAGTGCTGAGAGTGAAACTCAAGCCAGCGCAGTGGGCCAGAGCTGTTAGGCATTCTCATTCACTTTTCCTCCCCGCACACACACACACACACACACACACACCTCAGTGAACACAGTCCACTGTAATCCATTATACACCAAACACATTTAGCCCATGAATAAGTTAACCAGGGATAAATCTCTCACACAATGACACTTTGTGTATGTGTGTGTGTGTGTGTGCGGCGAAGAGAAAATAAGACTAGCATCAGGATAAGAGTGATGGCTAGCATTCTGCTGAGACTTGTGCACCTGAAGGAGAAGAATGTGTGTGTTTACAGCAATCCACAGAGATGATGAGCTCCAATCAGGTGCTGCTGCTGTCAGTGTGAGGGGAACTCACCATCTGCCGTAACAGCTCAACAGAGGTACTATGATCAATGATGGATGGGCTGAAATGATTTGAAATCACCGAACCAGAGTTACGTGTCTGTAAGGTGTAAAAAACAGTTTTCTCGTGCAGTTCTTAGAATGTGTCCTTTGTGTTCTTTGATCCTTCACTGGTCACTCGGAGCGACTCTGCAGACATCTCGGAGCGATGTCTGCAGCGACGTCTCGGAGCAAACCTGCAGACATCTACCCGTCTTGTTCCGCCGCTGATGACTTTCTGCTGAGCGAAACACAATTAAAGGTGGACAGGGGATCTGTCATGTTGATTCATGCTCAGGTTGCCAACCGACGCAATTTCCACTCCTTCACTCTAGCAAGTGGGTAAGGGGGAGGTGTGTGAGTGTGGTGTGTGTGTGTGTGTGTGTGTGTGTGTGTGTGTGTCTAGTTGGGCACTAAAGAAGACACAGCCGCCCCCCTGGGGGGGGGGGGGGGGGGGCCACACCTCCCCCAGTTCTACCTCCGTCAGTTTACCCTGTTTTATTCTCACCATCACCGCTTCCTTCCCTCCCTCCTTCCCATAAATGAGTGAATTGTCCTTCCATTCCATTTCATTTTTCTCAATTAGGCTCCCTGTGCCATTTGGAACGCTTCCCAGGTTCGTGATCATTAAAACCTCCACGTGTCTTGAGTGGGGGAACGGGCCATGTTTAATTCAATTTCCCTGCCGGAGGGTGGAGGGGGGCGGGGGGGGGGGGGTGATACCTGCGTGCGGGGACCGCGCCTAATGAAACGCTGACGGATGACTCGGATCTGGGCATCCCTCAGTGCCCAACAACAGACACTAATACATTGGGCTACATGCTTAATAAAGTATAGTAGTATAGCTCATGTACAGTTTACTGCACATTTTCGCTAACAAATATGAACTAACATGAAACACTGTTAAAACATTAACATTTGGTGGTGTTCAGATAAATCACTACCACAGCTATCTTTGATTGCTAAGCCTCGTCTAAGCAATATTGACTCAATGTTTAAATGACAGCTTAGCAGTGATGAGAATGGCCTGAAATAATGAAAGAAAGGGCCACATTTTTCAATAAAATGGCTAAATTGAATTGAATTCAAAAGGCATGGGCCAAATATGCGCTCATCAACTTTCATGTGGTGCCTCTTTCGACAAAATCAAAGTGGATCAAGCTTTTTTATGCCGTCGTGTCGGAAGGAGACCTGCCAATAAATCATTTTCAGAAGCTTTTTGCAGATGAGCTTGTCACAGGAGGAGGGTAATGAATGCCAATGTGTCTTAATTGAGTTACATTACTATTCATTATCAGCGGTGCCCACAGTCAAGGCCAGGAGGGCTGGCTTGCTGTAGTGGTGGTTGTGAGGGGGACAGTGGGGGTAATGTATCTGACCTGATTCTGGAACACACAGTTAATCAATGAGATATCACACTTCATCTCTTTACATAATGCACTAAGTCATCTGGAATGGCTGCACGCAGGGAGAAAAAAAAAATCAATGCAATATATGATAAGGTATTTACGTCATCTTAGGGTGTGCAGGCCAGAAATGGTCACACAGATTTCAGAGATATGCTATGAATGATGACAATTCCTCTTCGTAATGAGTGTCCGAACACATACAAACGCACACTTACACACACGCACAAACACACACACACACACACACAGGGCTGGTGAGCGATTTAGATACAAAGTCTGGTTTTGTTATGCAAATTCCAGAAAGAGAGGGTGAGGGTGGGGGGGGGGGGGGGGGATGGCGAGGTGCGACATGGAACTTTTGATCTCAACAGCGCACCGTACATCACACGGGGTTTCATGATTCATATGGAGCGCTGAGCATGCAGCCAGCCACGGCTGTGGATGACTGATGGGACAACTGCCTCCTCCTCTGTGTCGTCCATCAGACACCAGAGAGGAGGGGGGGAGGTGAGAGGGAGAAGAAGAAAAAAGTGAAGAACGGAGAGAGACAGAGGAAAAGAGAGAAAGAGAGACAAAGTGAGGGAGACCGAGTGGAAAAGAAGAGGCAAATCAAGTCAAGTCAAGTCAGTTTTATTTGTCAATTTCTTCACATGTACTCGACATACAAAGGATTCGAAATTACGTTTCACACTTGTCCCACACTTGTCTCTGTCCAAATATGAAGGAAAGGCCAAAAAAGACAATGAAAAGATGACACAAAAAAAGAACAATAGAAAGAAAGAAGGGATGAAAGAAAAAGGAGGTAAAGGTGCTTCTTCTCCTCGGTCTGCACATTCATGTTACCCTGGTGTGGTGTTTAAGCATCTGTATCTGAAAATCTCAAACTGCGCACCAACTCTTTTAAATGCTCACATAAGAGCACACTAAGCAACATGTTGTTCCCTTAGCTTAGCTGAGCTTCGTAACAAATCCCCATAACAAACCACTCGTTCACCCACACTCTCAAATAAAGTGCCTGGCATCGCCCTAAGGGGCTGCAATGGCTTAGGTGATTGCTTACAACATGCCCTTCTCGCTAACATCCCAGTGTCGATATTGACTGTGGTCTCTGTGCTAACATCAGTGATCTACCTCCTCACACACACACTCTCTCTCTCTCTAACACACGCACACACACAAACACACACACAGCCTCTCCTCGTCTTGTCTCCGCTGTCATTGAGGCCCTTTTCCGCAGGAGTGTGTGCGCGTGGTGAGACTGCAAATGCCTGCGGGAGCCCGGACCCCCCTCCTGGTAGTCCTGCTGCCCCAACCGGGCTTTGATTAATTCCCCCTCATGGCGTGTGTGTGCGAGTGAGGATATCAACGCCATCCAGATGTTCAGCACCAGCCTGTTTTTTTTCTTTTGCTAAACAAACACCCTTTATACACACACACACACACACACACACACACACAAGAATAAAGAAAACAAACAAACAGATACACACACACACACACATACAGTACACACACACAGAGACAGACACACGCGGACACAGACCCACACGTGATGATAGATTGATTTTCAAAATACCATTACTTTTAACATGCTCTTTCAAACTCCTACGCTCCACCCCCCCCCCAAACCTCCTTGTCTTTGTCTCGAGATGGTTTGGGATGATCAAAGGGAACAGGGCCTTCGGATAAGATGTGAATATGTGTGAGATTACATCAGAGCCTCCACGGTAGCTGTGAGTGGGAGGGCATGAGACACACGTGAGCTAAGCTAATTACACACAGACACACACACACACACACACACACAATATTACTACACAGCACACACCTAGCCCACATGGCACCACACACACAGTCGGTACACGAAAAAAGCTACACACCTCATCCAACGGCCTGTAAGTGAGACATCTCTCCGTACAGAGGGAGCAGGGTGTGGCGTGGTGGTTTGGCTGAATCCAATTACCCATCTCCCCTTGCTGCTCTGCTCTGGCATAAAGCATGTGGCTGTGACAGCGGAGGCTGGCCGCCTGGACAGGGCCTATACATCTCCTCACCTCTGGACCTCTCTGTTCAGCCCCAGATCAATACTGGCCAGAACCAACAGCTTCCCACTATCTCCTGTCTGGGGCCCAGACCCGGGTGTAGGCGGGGTTGAGGAGTGAGCTGAGGCCAGTCATAGAGGTCGGGGAACTCTGTCCTGAAGAGAACCACTACACTTTGTCATAATAATAAAACACAGTCCGTGCACCGGAGTTTATCATTTAATGTTTATCATTCAAAAATGTACAGGCACATTTTACAGGCCTGTGTTTCACATCTGTGTCAGTTTTCAAATGTTTAAGCACACTCCACACACTCCATGTACAGAAGTATTAACTCTCCTGTTCACACACACACACCGCAACACACACACACACACACAGACACACACACACTATCAATCATTTCAAATGATTAAACGCACTCCAAGGAAGTAGCTTTCTTTTTGATTCTTTACATCGGGGAGAGAGAGGTTCAGTGAAAGACACACAACTGCACACTCCATGTAATCAAAAGCATTAATTCTCTTCATGCACGCGCACACACACACACACACACACACACACACACACACACACACTATCATGTATCAGCCCTGTTAAAACGGCTGTTAAACCACATAAATACTGTATGCATTTGTCATAATGCCTAAGCATTATGTGATTAATATATTTGTGTTTTGAGAAAAGACACTGAGCCTTAAAATTGTGTGTAGGCAGTTAAAAAAAACAGTAAAAGAAACGACTGTGCTTTAAATAGAATAGCCTTTACACAAGGTTATCTTTGAAAACATAAAAAAGAGAAGAATGGAGTTTCTAGAAAAAATGGAAGCATTCTTCTACATAGAGCACACTCGGGGATATAGCCTTCAGCAGTACCTGAATAAGTGCTTACATTTTTCTCCCCGCTGCTTTCAAATGCAAAAGGAGACAATTTCATCGGCTGCCTTGCACCCAGCCAGGGGTTATTTATGAGGCTGAAGCCAAGGTAAACACAGACATCCTGGGGTACGGAAGCCCAGTTGCCCACCCAGATAGACTACACTGAGGACCTGCAGCTGCATCTTTGAAAGAAACACAACACGCCGCTCATTTCCTCTGCAACACAAATTCAGCGATGGTGGGGAATGGCCACCGCTTGACACTGTGTCCACCGCGCCACTTTAATCTGTCTTTGTCTGTCTCTTTCTTTTTCCCTTATCACAGCATGGCTCCCTGTGGCATGGACTGAAAAGATGAGAAACGTGACACAAGCCTGGTGGGGGCGTCGCTGAGCTCTGAGACCCTCTTCTTCTCTTATGCTTCTTACAGTATGTCATCCTGCTTTTAGTCATGCATGTTATGAGCATGTCTGTCTATTTCTCACACACACACACACACACACACACACACACACACACAGACACACACGCTACCCCATGCTGGGCTTCCCATGATGGTGTCTGGGCCTGATGTCATGAGTGTTTGCACACACAGCTCAGGATGCCGTCACTGCTCCTCTCTAATTTGGCCCACCTGAGTGTGTCCGTAATTACAGGGAGGACAGCAGACACAGGGGGTGGCGGAGTGAGCCCCGCGACACACAGTGTGTTGTCATAACACAGGCACCAAACGGCAGACAGAGATAGACTGAGTTAGGAAGAAAAGGAGGCCTTCAATCCTTTGGTATATGGGTGCTAACAGATATGTGTGTGTGTGTGTGTCTGTGTGTGTGTCTGTGTGTTTGTGTGTGTGTGCACGTGTACATTTGTGTGAGTGTGTGTGTGTTAGGGGTGGGCGATACAGTCAAAAATTTATATTGCGATATATTTTGAACCATAGACGGTAGATGATATATATCACGGTATACTTTGGTATGTAACTTACAGCATAACCAATTTCTTAATGGTTACCATAGCATAAAGTCAATATGTACAACAGTTGTTTAGTCATCGTTCGGAGGTTATATTGGACTCTCAAATTCACACAGAAGTAAACTGGTACGCTGCATTTGTGTCAGGCAGTAGCTGTTCAATTTATAGGCTGTTACAGTTTCGTTGTAAGAATGAAAAGGTACTATCAATAAGGTGAAGCTACAGGTCAACATTTTTTCACATGGTTGTTGAGACGCAATGAGCCTATCACGGTATGGCGATATGACCCAAAATCTCTATCATTGGCAAAATTCATATTGCATACGGTATATATCGTCTATATTGCCCACCCCTAGTGTGTGTATTTTAAATAGGATAAAATTCTTGAAGAAAGTCTGCTAGAAAGAAAAAGAGCCCTTATTTCCTTTGGTACATGGCTGGTACATGTGTGTGTGTGTGTTGTAAATGGAATGCAATTTTGGCTGAAAGCCTGCTGTTTATGATCCTTTCAGCAGGTGTCTATATGTCGGGGAGTGAGAGGCTTCAATAAAAGGCACACAAGGGCACACTCCATGTACAGAAGCATTAATTCTCTTGTTCACACACTCACACACACACACACACAAACACACACACACACACACTCTCAAACAACTATGCCTAAACACACATAGACACACACTCGCGTACACAATCATACAAAGACACACACACACACACACACACACACACACACACACACACACACAGAGCACATCCTAATTAGCGAAGATGTCTACACAGCAGATAATGCAGTATCTTTATGGCTGCTGAGCGTAATGGATGGCCGCACTTTGGGGTCGGGCGCTTCCTTTAATTGATTTATCACCAGCCATCACCCGTCTGCACCTGATGATGATTGCACCACTTAATTCCCACAGCCAATGGTCAAAGACATACCCCTCCTCATCCAACCATTTCTTCCTCTTTTTCTCTGTCTCTCTCCTCCTTTCCTCTCCTCTCCTTTCTATCTCCTCTTCCTCCCTCATGCCTCATCTCTCCCGCCGTTTCCACAGGAATGACTGATGACGCCTGAGCTCTAATTAGTCCGCATTAAACCTGCTGTTTGTGGGGGTACACAAGTTCTGTTTTTTTTTTCTCCTTTGTTTTAATTTCCAGTCTGGGAGCAGCACCACGTAGTGAGAGACGAGATAGCAGACGGTTATTAGAGAAAACATTATAGTCAAGTGTGGCGTTCAACCGAGGGGAGACAATGGGGCTTGCTTATCTATCGACTTGAACCTATTGGGCTCGCCAGCAATGCGACACGCGAAACAAAAACAAAACAAACATAAAAGAAGGAGAGAGAAAAGATCAGAGCTGTTTTGCTTGGCCGCTGACTGACAGCCATTCATCTGATGCACAAAAGAAGGACAAGGCTCGCGCAGGGAGTCAGACGCGCAACCGCAAGCCTCTTTTTCTTAAGAGGAGACAGATGCCAACATAATTGAGCGCTAATTAAAGCTTCCAGCAAGGCACCGTGCTGTTGAGGGAGAGAGAAGTTGAGTACTTGAGCGTCTGATAAAGTCAAACCTGCTTGTCAGCGAGAGAGAAAGAGAAAGAGAGAGAGATAGATAGATAGATAGAAAGGAGATGCGCTGCCCAAAAGCACATGAAAAATACATGGCATGTGAAGGCTGTGTCACAAAACCATGCTTCCAGTCTTCTGACGGCGTTGTTTATGGTGTGTGCGGGCGAAAGCGACGTGTTTGTGTTTGTGACTGACGTGTGTTTTTGTGTGTGTGTGTGTGATGAGGGGTGGGGGGGAGGGGGGGTTGGACGTCATGTGGCTTGTATGTGTGCTTGTTTGTACACTTCACTGGTAAAATAAAGGTAGGGAGAATGGACAAAGCTATGGGTGGATGTGGCGGGGGTGAGGTCCTAATTTAAGCCAACCTGACAAGTCGCCGACTTTCACAGTCAAAACAGTGAGACCACAACAAGACACAACTCTCTTTGGATCCATCTCTCTCTCTCTCTCTCTCTCTCTCTCTCTCTCTCTCTCTCTCTCTTTCTCACTCTCGCTCTTTTTCGTTCCTATGCACTCGCTGCCTGCCACATGGAGAGACCACAAGTGCTGTGTGGCAAACAAAGACCCCGTTGGTTCGTGAGAGCAGGTATGTGGGAACAGATCTGGGCCTCGGCACAAAGCAGATAACACAGATAGAGCCTGCTGATAAAAGCCAGGGGAGCAGAGAAGGGTGTGTGTGTGTGTGTGTGTGTGTGTGTGTGTGTGTGTGTGTGTGTGTGTG
>JAGFZM010000007.1:1738826-1759634 GCA_017657215.1 Limnothrissa miodon | reverse complement strand
GTGTGTGTGTGTGTACGATAGTGATAAGTGGTGACACTGTTTTGTTCTGTCCCTCTATTAAGTCCCCTTCTGAAGTATAATTGTGTATGTGTGTGTGTGTGTGTGTGGGGGGGGGGGTTGTGTTTCTCTCTCTCTGTGTGTATGTCTGTGTGTGTGTGTGTGTGCCATGTCCCAGTGTACACGTCCTCAAATTAAAAATGACAGAGAGCGAGTAGAGAGTGAGGAGAGAGGAACAGAGAGTGTTGACAGCATGTCCTTCACTCCTCCGTGTTGTTAGGGCACCACTCCATCGGGGAGGGGGAGGGAGGGGGGCCATCGGCAGTAGACTTGATCACATCCATCAGTCAAAGCATTGATCCCGCCGCAGGATCAATCACCGGCACGAGCACTCTTGGAAAAAAATGTCTATGTATCAATTAGGAGATTAAACCAAGTGTGGGAATGCAGTAACACTGGGGCGACACCTTAGATTAAAGCTACACACCCGCCGCTCCCGCCGTCACACCAACATCACAACGGCCGAGAGAGAGAGAGAGAGAGAGAGAAAGAGAGAGAGAGAGAGAGAGAGAGAGAGAGAGAAAACAATCATACTTCACACCTGTCAGAATCAGTCCGCTAATAGCAGATCCTGCCAATGGTAAATAGAGAACATATCTCCTTTAGGTCATGATTAGCATATATGCTACAAATAGCAACGAGCCCTGGATTCTCATGCGTGGTTGTTTCACTTGTCTCCACTGCACTCCACTGCTTACTGGTGCTTTGTGAACTTTAGTTCTCACCAGCCCGGAGGTTTGTGGTAGTTAGTAACTATGTCTTCATCATGTCCTCTTCATAACATGTGGTCAGACCCGCAGTTAAATTGTAACTCATCCTGACGCCCTAAAGAGGCTGTACTGCGGACAGTCAAGATGTTCTACTCATCATTGCAACCGCTGATTCTTCCTGTTTTTGTGAGGGGAAAGTCCATCTGGGGTGGGGGGTGGGGGGTTGCTTGTGTGCAGGATCTGAGAGGTGCATAGCTTTCTGTGGTTGACATGAATTGGGAGGGTGGAGTGTGTGTGTGTGTGTGTGTGTGTGTGTGTGTGTGTGTATGTGTGGGGTAGTCATACAGTAACACAGACACAGCGGTCTGGCACTCCCCACCCTGTCTTCTTTTCCCTCTTTCCTGGAAGAAGAGGTGGACCAGAGGTCTTTGTAAAGTGAATGAAAGAGAGAGAGAGAGAAAGAGAGAAACAGAGAGAGAAAGTCTCTCCACGGAGTCAAGGCCGCAAAGCAGACATCCTCCTTGTGCGCTCGCTCAGACACTCAGCCTGGCGGAACCACCACTGTCTCTGAGGCGGGAAAGTTTGTTGGAACAAAAAAACGAGATCTCTCCCTGGAGAGGAAGAGGAGTGTAGATCGCTTCAGCGCTCTAAGGAGGAGGGCTGAACCGGGCCGAGGAGAGAGGGGAGACTGACGTGAAGCCCAGAGGAGGGCTACAAGGCGCTGGAACAAAGCAGCATAACTGTGTGAGAGTGTTTGTCTGCAAGTCAGTGTAGGTGGATATCTGTGTCTACCTCTGTGTGTGTATGAGTGTGTGTGTGTGTGAGTGAGAGAGAGAGAGAGAGAGAGAGAGAGAGGGACAGCGAGAGAGACAGAAAGAAAATGAGAGCTGTCTGTGTTACTAGCTGCTGAACAGGAATACAGTAGGGAATGGTGCGCAGTATACACACATCTGAGGTGTAACTCTGTGCGTGTAGTTATCATTTCATCTTGTCAGATCTCTATTGTGAGGAGATCCTGTGCCTGTTCGCTTGTCACGACACAGACAGAAAAGCATTTGTGTGTTTTTGTGTGCGCATGTACAGTATCTGTGGTGCGTGCGTATGTGTGTTTGTGTGTGTGTGTGTGTGTATTTTATTGTCTACATTTTTTCACACCTTTTGTAACATCAGCGGAGGAGTTTGTTGCCTAGATATTTCCAGTGTCTCTCTAGGCTATCAAATTCCAAGAGAAACGCTATTTCAATGTGAGTTTTGTAACACAAATATTCTAATTAATTCGCAGTGTTTGCCATTGAGCCAGAGCACTGTTCAAAGACAACTCACACAAGGGAGGCAATGATGCAACAACAAAGACATATTGTAGAAACGCTTTCTACTCTTGTTGTTATTATTGTATCAGAGTGAACATCGGCTTTCAATTAGAAGCCACAGGTCACAATTCAAATTTAAGGGCAGAATTAATGCTGGGAATACCGGGAACCATACTGGGAGAAGAATACTATTAGCAAACAGGAATAGTAACTTTCCAGACTATTGCAATGCTATATGAGTGAGAGGCAAATGCTAGCTCATTTTTTTATCACCGAGAAATCCATAAAGGCTGTCCTCTCCAAGGCTTTTTATAGCTCTTGATGCTGCAGATTCTTGCAATAGAAGATGCAGTGATTGCAACAGCAAAATGTATGAACTGGCTCAGTGAGATCAGGTTAGACACGTCGGAATCATGAAGAAGGCGTTCCTAACACAGAGAAAACTTTTCACCTTTTCATGTTTCTCACTTCCTGTCAGCGTGAAATCATTTATAACCTTTAACTACCGACTCAACAGCGCTGCTTGCTTTTGTTCTGAGGGTTCAACCTGTGTTCATTGTCTCTCATGAAACCTTGAGGAAAGTCTTTTGACAGGAAAAAGTTTTCAACAGCTGACTCTGTGACCCACACACATCAGCGTCAAAGCCTGATATAGATTATAATTGTGGGCTAATACATTCAGTGACACCAAAGACAAAGACTGAAATAGGCTTTAGTCTGTACTGAAAGCGCTGTGTCAGAAGTGGACGTGGAGGAGATGGCTATTCAACTGACAGGTGAAATTAGGAGTTGTTTTTTAGGCATCACACAAATTTCAAAGATCACGGACAGAATATTTAAAAAGTGCCAGTTATGTTAGTTGTGTTTGAAATATGTGTTCCACTCTGATAATTAGGTTGTAGTAGTTGGTAGTTGTAGTAATGGCATTAGCCATGACACGCAGTGATAAAGGTGTGTGCGCTCAAGGACTGAAACTACAGATTTACTGATCTGTCAATTTCAAGTTCACTTTTCAAAGTTGCTCTCCCACATCATTAGAATGCGCTCCCTAACAACTGTCAATCAACCATCATGTCAACCTGACAGATCTACCTCGACTGAAGCCTATGAAGCCACTGAGTGATGGGCATCCATCAGACAGCGCACTAATCACACATCACATGACGACGTGGCAGGAGGCAGACCTTGGCAAGAGCCCCACACAACTTGTACCTGGGGGTCTCAGGCATTTTAATCCCTTTTAAGAAAGAGCATGTTCATTCAGCTAATGCAAATGTGGCCTTTCTATCGCCCTAGAACCAACCCCCTCGTGCACACGAGTGATGGGACAGCGATGGAGCGCGACTGTGCCATCAATCTGGCCACGGCTACCCCCACCTGCCAGACAACATCCAGACATAAGTGTGTGTGTGTTTGTGTGTGTGAGTGAAAGAGAGAGAGAGAAGATGTGTTAGGGGGTGTGGGGGTGGGGTGGGGGGAGTTGTGTTTGTAGCGCAGTGTACAATGCTAAATAATGACCCTGTGTGCAGTCACATACACACACAATGTTGGAAGTTTTACACAACCACATTATGTCGACCACTTGCAAAGAAACTTTGGTCTAAAATATAGCTTTTTACATTTTGTTATATGTATTGTTATTTTATATGTAATATCTTTAATATTATTTATATTTTAATGTAGGTCAGTGACTCACAAACTGAATTATTTAATTGAAATGAAATTGGAGAGAGAAGTTAGAGAGAGACAGACAGACAGAGAAGGAGAGAGACAGTGAAACAGAGCAACAGAAATAGAGAAAGAGAGAAAGAGAGAAAGAAAGAGAGAGAGACACCAAAAGTCATAAAAAAGGAAACGACTCGCACACATCCAATCAAGGAGAAACTCCAAGCCTAGATGAGTCATGTCTGATTAGTGATTAGCCTGTAAGAAGGCACTTTAAGAGATTACAGCCATCCTGTGCCTTCCTCTCACACACACGCAGGAACTTCGTGCCAATCACACTAACAGGCTTCGGGGGGCTGCCACAGTGGCTGAGGATGGCTGTTGGGTAGAGTGTGTGTGTATGTGTGTGTGTATGTGTGTATGTGTGTGTGTGTTGGGGGGGGGGGGTCCCTTATTTTCTGAGCGGCAAGTCCACCCGCAGTACTCAGCCAATCAGCTTTTACAGCTGTCCTGTAACTTGGCAGATTAAAAGAGCATGTAGCGGGGGCTAAGGGCAGTGCTGCTCATAGAATATGGATGACACACAGCACCACAACTCTGAGACACTCTGATGGCTTACAGGAGGAGGAGGAGGAAAAGAGGAGGAAGAACAGTGACAGTGGAGGAGGTGGACGAGGGGAAAAGAGAAAAGGAAAGGAGGGGGAGATGGAGATGAAAATGAGAAGAGGAGAGGAAGGGAGAGGGAAGAAGAATTACAGAGTGGAAGAGAGGAGGAAAGTGAGAAAAATGGCTGAGTGGAGGAGAGGAGAAGAAGAAGAAAGAAGAAGAGGAGGCAGCGGAGAGAAGGAGGAGAGTAGAGGAATTGAAGGAGAGACTGAAGAAGAAGACAGAAGAATGAGAGAGTGAAGAGTGAGGAGTGGGAGGAGATGAGGAGGGTAAGATGAATGACAGAGTGGAGGAGAGGAAAAGAAGAATGAGGGGGTACAGGAAGCAGAGGAAAAAGAGGAGGAAGAGGACATGAATGACCCAGGATAAAAAAAATATAAACAAGGCATAAACCATAAAAAAAACCTTAGGAGGGCGCAAACAACCACCAGAGCCAGAAGAGGAGGAAGTATAAAGAAAAAGCAATCTGCCCCTCTTGAAGCAATGGGAAAACGGTGAGAGAAATTTTCTGCTGATTTAAGGTTGAGCATCAAAGATTTAGAGGAGCGTCAGGTTCTTTCTGGGCATTTTCCCCCTGCATGGTGAAGGAGGGGCGTCCTGCTCTGCCTGTTATTTATATACACCAGGCCAGCTACCACATGAGTCAGCAGACAAGCTCCACCTGTGTCAGCCTGCTCACTCAGAGGATGTGGCCTCATCTCCTCCACACACACACACACACACACACACACACACACACACACATCAACATGTACAACATGTACTGTACTAAGACTAAATGACATCCAAATAGTTGTACCTGAATGCTGTCATAATGCCCTGATCACACACTGCATAGAATTTGATTTGAAGGACTGGAGGACACTCTGAACCTATTAAAGTCCGATTGGATCCACTGAATACAGATTTATGCCATAACTCATAGGCACTAGGTAGATGTCATTCATTCCTGTATGTTCTCTCTGGGAAAAAATAGGCTTTTCAGTTTTTCTCTGTCCAACCTATACCATCACTTCATACAATAAACTCATAAACTGCCATGTGCCAGCAACATTTTTGCATTCACCTACAGAACACTCATTTGGCAGCGCTACACAACAAATGGTTAAATCAAACTTTAATATTTTTCTGAATAATATATGTTTGTTGTTGTGGAGCTGATGGTCTCATATCTCTCAATAAAGCCTCTGGATGGACTCTCCTGTGGTGGAAATACACACAGACTCAGAGGCACTGAAGCAGACAGCTAATTACTGTTGGGCTTTAATTGGTTGGAAGACCAATTAACTTTATCGTTGCAACCTACTGCATAGAGGTAGATGAGGTGGTCCAGCATTACCGGCCCACTGATCAACTACCGGTGGGATTACAAATACGAGCAGACACATCTGCACACACACGCACACACACACACACACACACACACACACACACACACACACAGACACACACACTGGGTATGAAGATACAATGGAGAATACACAGGTGGGGTGTGGAGCCTGGACTGGAACTTAGAGATATGGAAATTATGCAGTATGGAATTCCCTAAAGTGGTACTGGGACCAGAGACACAATCATCTAAGCCGTGGTGTAATGCCTTTTTGGAAAGACGATGGGCTTTTGTTTCTTGAGGTTCTGTTCTCATTTGAAGTTCTTACAACCAGAAGGGCTTTACAGGTAATTACTGTTAAGGTATAGTCAATTATTCTTGTGAATAATTGCTGATATTACAGTTAAATGGAGCACAAATCAAAGTCAGTACGGTTTTTATACTTTGATTCCAGATTCCTCAGGTTTGACTTTTTTGGAGCCAGGACTGCAATTACACACTGCTTTTTTTAAAAACACACAGAACATACAGCCAGAGAATATTACAGTAGAATAGTAATTTGATGGATCTGACCAAAAGAGCACAAAAAACACAATATAACCACAGTCTTATTTTTAACATACAGTATGTACATAAACATTACCAAATACATACCAAGAGTCCATGATATAATATTTATTATAATATTTCTAACTAAATGGAATTCGATCAGACAAGAGAACAGGGGTCAGTATGCAGTCCAAGCCAGTAAAAGGGGGGGGGGGGGGGGGGGGGGGGGAGGACAGAGCATGAGAGACTCTCGTGTGGGGAGGGCATGCCAGAGATGTGCAGGCTTGAGTGAGATGTAAGATATGACTGCTGATGTTACCATCAAAGAGAGACACTAATGCTGCTCTAAGCACAGAGCTCTGACAGAGTGACAGATTCATCATGGTGCCAGAACCCTGTGCATGCAAACTCTCTCTCTCTCTCTCTCTCTCTCTCTCTCTCTCTTACACACACACAAACACACCCCTCCACACACACACACACACACACACACACAGAGACATACATTCTCGCTGTAGCAAACAGCTTAGGAACATAAAAGAAAACAATTTTCAAACAAAATGACCTCAGTGAAGAGGTGCAAGCCAGTGTGAATCATTTTAGCTGTGAGGCACTGCTTCACTTGATTTGAACCCGTTTGCCTAGTTTCTGCTTACTGCCCTCCACGGCGGTTCCCAACTGATGCTGCACTCTGATGCTACCTCACTGAAGCTTCACGTCACTTGCGATAAGAAAGGAGTCTCGTAGCGCCTCGTCGGCCCCTCTGGTGAGAGAATGCAACACTGAGGCACACAACAGAGGAACAACACTCCTCCAGCCTGCAGCAGGAGCAGTGTGGGACCAGAGGGCTCAGCTGCCAAGAGCACAAGTTTCTTGGAATGAGAGAAAAAAACGAAACGAAAGCAGATAAAAGGATAGTTTGGGAGAGGGAATGAGAGAAAGAGACAGAGCAAGACAGAGAGAGAAAGAGAAAAAACAAGATAGAGACTGTTGAGAAAGATGGGAGTTGCCTCTTCTCTTACTGTACTCTCTCTCAAGCAGTACTGCAGCAGAGCTGAACAGTTTTTCTTTAGACATGGAGTCTTCTCTACCAGTACCTCTACAGTACAACCCTCTATAACCCTTCCCACCCACCCGTCCATGGCATTCAGAGCCATCCATCCTTTCAACCGCCATTGCTTTTGATCCCCCTACACTTCATCAGTGTCGTCCACGTCGTGTTCACCCGGAGCAGGGGAGGAGGATCATGCCATATTCATCAGAGTGGCGATCTAAAAGGACCTCTAGTGAGCTGAGCCTCACATCTCCATCTTAAGGTGCACTTCGTCTTGTTCTACTTAACCGTCCCAAAAGCAGGAGGCGGATGAAAGCGTAAGAAAGTTACCAACTGAGGCTAAAGATGAGGCTGATTAGGAGGCAGGTTATAATTATATACCCGTTGTACAGGTACCACAGCATTGAGACTCTGGGGGGGGGTGGTCAACCCCATCCCCCACCCCTCTCTCTATAGTGTCATCTCCAATGCACTACCCCCAACCCCCCACCCCCACCCCCAGGGCTTGCAGCAAGTGCCGCAATGGTGATGAAACAGTACTTTTCATCTTGCCTCATATATTTATACATTCACACGTCTGAGGGCATCTGCATAGCTGAGGCACCCGGAGGGAGAGAGACAGACACAGCAGGCGAGTGCCTCCTCAGCAGAATCGCGGAAGACGGTGGCGACGGGAAAGACAGAGTGGGGACGAGAGAGAAGGATGATGAGTAAAGGAGAGAACCAAAATATAAAATACAGGAAATAGAGGAGAGAGAAATAATGAAAGAAAGAAAGAAAGAAAGAGAGAGCGATAGAGGCAGACATGAAAATTATTTCTCAGGAGTAGGTGAAAAACACACACACATATCTTACTATATCTTACTACTGTACAGAAATCAGGTAAGACACTTCAAAAAGACTTGAAATTTCAAACTGTTTTTTTTCTTTGCTTGATTGAAATATAATAAGAATTGTGTTTTGATACTTGGTCTGCTCATTGGCTAATTTAGCCAGTGGCCTTTGGAAAACAAACTTGCAGATAAATACACAATATCAGTGTCCATGGTCAAGACTGGCACTTGATGAAATTAAACCAGAGTCAGATCCTACCAATAAAAGTATACCGTCAAATAAATCTCTTCATGGCCAAACTGCAAACTCTTTGTCATTCTCTTTAAAATGGTTAATGGGAATCTCAGTTGTGTTCATTCTCTGACTCTCATCAACCAAACCTCAAGGTTTTATTGTAACAATTTCCTCACTGACAGTTGGAGACATGCCACAGTACAAGGTTTTAACAACATTTTTAAATGAGCACAAATGTTTTCCCAGCATCTACACAAAGGATATTGTCCTCTTGAGGGAAAAAAACACACTTGAATTGATAACATTTGGAAAAATATCTTAGTTGGGGTCAAGGTCTTCAATCTCGAGTGTTTACCGCCTCAGAGACGCACCTCACCTATTTAAGGAGAAAACAGGGCGAAACAAAAGCCCGCAAGCAGAGTGGGTTTCCAGGACAACTGCTGAACCACTTTTGCATGCCAGGAGGCAAAAAATAGCAAAGACATCAATAGATTAAAAATGAATGCTTTGGAGTTGTCTTTGTGTGTGTGTGTGTGTGTGGGTGCGTGTGCATGTGTATGTGTGTGTGTGTGTGTGTGTGTGTGTGTCTGAGTGTGTATGCGTGTGTGTGTGTGTGTGTGTGTGTCTGAGTGTGTATGTGTGTGTGTGTGTGTGCGTGCGTGTGCATTCGTACACTCAACTGTAACACATCAGCTTGGCTTGGGTACAGGGAGGAAAAAAAATAGTGTGCAATAAAATATACATTCAGGGCACCGAAAAAGAGAAATCATACTGCCTTGCTTATAAAACACTGCCTCCCTTCTCATGCTAAAAGATTTATGGCAAATGGGAAAGCCATGTGACATGCTCAGCAACCCTCATCCTGCCTTTCTTTTTATCATCCACCCATCCTCTCTCTCTCTCTTCCTCAATCTCTCTATGCCCCTCTCTACATTCCATTCTTACACAGAGTTCTTTACAAATTCTTGACTGTAAAGTGTGGATGGTACAGAACTTCCCCACACCCCAAACTGCCTCTAATAATGGACACCCCCCCCCCCCCTAAACCCCCACACCCAGAGCCCTATGATGACATAGTAAGGAGAGACTTCAGATGGCCTTCTTGGTCAAGACACCACCAATCACCTGAACACCAGGTCTTTGGTCTCGTCGTTGGAGAGCTCTTAAGCCTCCACACACAAACAAAAGCAAATACAATTATACCTTCTAACACCCAAGGGTGTCTGACAGAGCTAGTCAGTCTGAGAGTCTGGGAGAGTCCTTGTCTACTGGGATACACGCATTCGGGGGGGACTGACTGTAGACAGCAACGTAACACCCACATACACTCACTCACTCAAAGCCCTGACAGAAGCATTTCAAACATTCTTTAGCTTTACCTTTTCAAAGAATGCTTTACTTCAATTTGACCTCAACTGTTTGCTTATATTGATGGAAGTAAGCAGGCAGACAATAAACAAACCAAAAATGTGGCTTGTGTGGAATTATTTACTATTTTTCACTGTGGGAATGGAAGGACAATACCCCAAGCCCACCCCCATTGTTGACAAGATGGTTACATCTGTAACGTGAGCACGCAGCTCAAACTCACTCATCCAGAGAGAGTCCTCTCATTACTGGTGCCGAATAGCTGGGGTGAATGCCATTATCCGTGTTAGACACTGTGTGAGAGATGTCTATAAAGACCTGCCATCATCTCCACTCTGCCATGCTGTCATTGTTCTCACACAGCCATCATCTGTGTTTGCTTGTTGTTTTGTGTCTATGTATAAAGACTCACAACAAACAACTAATAAACTAACAAACCGTATTCAGATCAGCCCTTTGTGCGGCCATCTCATTTTCCCTGCAAAATCTCCCTCATCAAAAACTCTGTGCACCTTGTAAATACACACACACACACACACACATACACACACACACACACACATCTATATACTGTATATTCATAATATTGTTTTCATTTCAAACACAGATCTTAGAGATGTTTTTAAGGAAGACAAAGCAACAGTCTGCTTTTTTTTTTGGAGAGGGCCAATCAGCCGATCCGGGCTTGTTCGCACAGATCAGGCTCACAATGGCACACCGCAAAGGCAAGCACCCATACTGATTCTTCTCTTTGGAAAAACAGCAGTGTCGAGGAGAGCACTGATGCCAGGCCCAGCCCATGCACCCAGCCCCACCACCCTCATGGGGGCTCCCTTAGCACTTTACAAACAGGCAATTAGCCAAACCCAGCACAGCCTCAACTCCCTGTCTACTCGCTCCATACACATGTAGTGTACAGTGGTACTCATTAGCTACTAATCACATTGTGTTAAAGGCCTTTTTGCTCAGAAATAAGAAAGATGTATGTGTGTATGTGTGCATGTGTGTCTGTGTGTGTGTTGGGGTTGAGGGGGGAGGGGTATTTGAGAAAAAATAGTATGATAAGAAGAAATTGTGATTAATTATTTAACATACCGTAATCTTTTTTTCATTACTAATCAGAATCCCTTCACTTCTAGCTTCTAGCATATAAGCCAGGAGGAATATCTAACTCACAACCACAGAAAGTAATTAATTTCAATGTGCAACATAGAGCTTCCCAAGTTTCAGGACCGTAAGTCCTCTTTATGTGATTTTTTTTTTTTTTTTGCAGTCTTATGGGCCTTGATTGAGAGTCTGTATAGAACAGATATCCAACACATGAAGACCCCTGATTCTGATTCTTCTTCACAGAGTTGGTCTCTGCTCCCAAACAGACACAAACACCGCCTCCTCGCACTGTTGTCAGAAATGATCACACTGGCGGTGCAATTTGCGCTCGTGCCGTGCATAGATGTGCGAGCACACGCTGAGCCTATACTGTAATAATTTTAATGACAGTATCATTACTTTCTAATTAAAAAAGAGAGACACATCAATCGGGCGAAGCAATTCTCCGCAGCAGAGACGTACAACTGCAGAATAATGAGTGTGGCGAGAGACTGAGAGTGCCTTGAGTTAGTCCATTAAAATCTAAGCCCTATTTATTATGCTGTATAGACTGACATTGTTTTTGAAAGGTGCTTTACAAAAAAAAGACAACATCAAACAGGAAAGCGTGTATGCGATGCTGACATCTGGTTCTGGACTCAAACGCATACGGACATCACATGTTGTCAGAGCGACGTGTGGAACGGGTGCAAAGGAAATCGCCATTCGTAGATTTGATTATTTACATGATTGTGTGTAGATGTGGATGGTGGCTGAGGTGTACAATGAGCCATCATGCTTTGTTTATGACGCCGCTTCCTTGTTGAATGAAAGGACGCCCTGGATAAGCCACACGCCAACAGACCCCTGCCACCACCACCCACACACACACACACGCGCACACACACCCTCAACCAATGACCTGTGTTGAGGGGCTCTAATTGTCTTTTTACTGCGGGCACTAAATCCCTGAGTGCCCTCACCACGCCATCACAACACTCCAGCTCGGCACGTCTCCTAGCAACCGGCACTCAAGAGCAACCACTTCTGTTTATTTATTTATTTCATCTCTTTCGCCCTGGTGTGTGTATGTGTGTTTGTGTGTGTGTGTGTGTGTTTGTGTATGTGTGTGTGTGTTCATTTCTAGTGCTGAAATGGTTTCAGATAGAATACAATTTCAGATGTTTTCTTTTGAAAGAGAGCACATTATATCTCTAATGTGGAGGCCACTGATAGCACAGAAAGGTTTGTGCTGATTTCCTGTGCATGGATCGTACATCATCCCAGACTAAAGGAGAACTTCAATGAAAAGCCCCACTGACAAAAGCTGCAAATCTATACAGCAGGATAAACTTTTATCCATGTGAGGGTAAACAACCAAGTGTGATCTCATCTCAGGAGAACTGCTGTACATGTGGGGGTCACAGTAGAGTGTGGTTGTCTCTTACACTCAACACTGAGGAATGTGGATGACAGAATGGATGGGTGTGGTGAGTATGTGCGCTGCAGAGGCCATAATCTTGTCCCTCGCACAAGGCTATAATCAATGACAGGCTGTAGCTTCAATGGCATCACACCTACACACTAGGCATTTGGCCATCCATAGAGCTCATATACAGTACAGTATGTGCAACTGAGTGTCCATAACTACAGCTAAGGAATTACCAGGAGTGGGAACACAACACGCCTGAAGCAGTCTAACAGTCCAACCTGAGATCACTCACAGGATGTGAGAGAATGAGGATAGGCGGTTAGCCAAGATTTAGGGTCAGGGTTAAGCTTGGGTTAGGGTTAGGGTTAAGGTTATCCTGTTACAAAATAGACATGAAACCAACCACCACCACTCTAACTTTAGCACGCCCACTGTTTGACTGACCATGACTTGTTTTGATCAGTGTTGTATAAAGTACCCAAATGTTCGACTTGAGTAAAAGTACAGATACCCTACCAAAAAATTACTTTGGTAGAAGTTCAAGTACTCTACTAGCATGTTACTCAAGTAAAAGTCTAAAAGTACCTAATATTTACTGTACTTAAGTAGGCAAAGTAATCTATAATTAAATGTACTTAAGTAATGAGAGTAAAAGTACAAGTAGGAAACATGTAGCTTACACCAACAACAAAAAAGCAACACTGTTATACATTTTCTTCCATTAATTTAAATTTACTTGCAAAGCAAAGGATAGAAACCAGCCATAATCATTTTTGTGCATTAAGTAATACATGTGATTTTGATTTAATGTAATTTCAGTTTTGTTTCGTCCATCCCAGAGTTTTAGATCCTGCAAATGTAGTAACTGCAGAAATTGCAATAGAGGTGACCAAGAGAACCTTTTTACAGTATGTCACTCATAAGCCATTTAATCATATAAATTATGAAGAAGGTAAATTAACCTAAAAAGTTGCCTGGTGTGAATTATTGTTTGCACTTGTCCAGTGATAAATCAGCTTCACCAAAACACTCAGTTAGTCTACCACAAACTTCAATACAGCCGACTAAAAATGTAGTGGAGTAAAAGTATACATTTGTCTTAGGAAATGTAGTGAAGTAAAAGTACAAGTCGCCAAATTCAACTCAAGTAAAGTACAGATACTCCCAAAACCTACTTAAGTACTGTAGTGAAGTATGCGAACGGAGGGGTCGGCCATATCTGTGGGTAATATATTGGCCCAGTGGGAGCGTTTGTCTAATGGGAGGGAAATGGACTGACCTGAGGCCATCTGCATGTATCCGGCCAGCGTGCAGACCCTCCGCTCGCACGTCCCGCTGGGCAGGAAGATGGTGATGATGGCCAGCAGGGAGCTGACCGCCAGCAGCGCGCAGCCTCCGGAGCACAGCACAGCACTCGTCTGTAAAATACACACACAAACACACACATACGCACACACACACACACACGTGCACACACACAGAAACAGATTGGCTTTATTTAGCATAGATATTAAACATGAAATTATCTCACAGCAGCAGCATTATGCAGCTGTTTGACTGTGTTGTTTTTATGAAATGTTAAATTAAAAATTCACTATCTATTAGTAAAAGAGTGTATAAGAAGAAACCAAAAAATAACAAAATGGAAAATCTTTATGCCACAAATGCACAAATGTAAATGTATTAGGTTAGCTAACTCCCCACACTGCTCCTTTATGCAGTGTACCTTTACTGAGTCCTGAGACCTGCCAATAATTAGTGTACCATGGATGAGACTAAAACTCCTCTCCTCCTGCAGATTAGGCTGTGGACAGTGTGTTTGCATGCTAAATAATTGGTGCTTAATCGTGAAAACTGCTGAGTCTCTCACACAATTGTCAACCATCAAAGGAATATATAGAAGAAAACGAGATAAAAGGACGCTCTCACTGCAGCAGATAATTAGTATTGACATTCTGCCTGCACTGACACCAGGTGGCACGTGTGCCACAGAGACTCCTTCGCCCACTCTGGGACATGCGTGTCTCTGTCGGAGCACACACACACACACACAAACACACACACACACACACACACACACACACACACACACACACGGCTCACACATACTGTAGATTCACTGACAGCACGGGGGAGCCTCCTGTCTTGTTCAGCTCTCCTCCGTGGTGGTTGTGCGGAGACCAGGCGGAAAAGAGAGACAGACACACAACGGATGCCCTGAGCCCGCCGAGCCGATCTATCCCAGCCTGATCAATAAATGCCTGCACTATATGAGGAGACAAAGGTAAACCACCCACCCATGCCGGCACAAAAAGAGCTTTATAGTGCACCCCCCTAAACACACACACACACATACACACACACACACAAAAGAAATGGGGAATAAAACAAAAAGCATCTATCCAGAATGAAAAAGACAACAAAGACGACAATGTCAAATAGCTGGAAGAAAGAACTGAATAAAATGAATTCAAGAAAGCGTGGTACCAAATATGGGAAGCAACTTGACTGACAACCATAAGAGTAGGCCTATATACTATATACACTAAATCAAATTCAAATGACATGAATAAAATGTACTTGTCAGTCTGTCAAAACTTTAATGGGCCTAGGCCTTTAAGGGGCCTTCCACAGGTATGGAACCATTGCATTAATCAATAGGAGGATGTGAACTCAGGGAGGGAAAAAAGAAAACAACAAAGCAAAAGAGACAAGTGCCCTAATGATGGTGTTCGGTGTAAAATGGGCTGACAACTGGAGCCTTTTGAACTGTGGGTGGCTGTGCCATGGGGGGCAGCAGGTGAAATCCCCAGTGACGCCTCCGTATGCTGCGGTTTGATCTCAGTCCCTGGCTCATTAGCCTCTCCTGTGAGGCTCTGCTTCCAGACCCTGGGAAACCTACTCTCCCTTGTACTGGTGCTGCATCCCCACCTACCACTGCTGAGGATAGGAAAACAGACTCCACACACTTATCTTACAAGAGTAGGTGGGTGGACAGCCTGGATGTCACAGGCTCTCCAGCATACACACACACACAGACACACACACACACGGACACACACACACATACACACACACACACACACACACACACACACACAGTAGCCGTTCTTAAATCTGCTTGAAATCCATGAGGGAAATCTCCTCCCCATTTCTTCAAGCACATCCGTATTAAGATTCTGCATGCGCAGACCCATGGACAGACACACACACACACACACATGCACACACACTCATACACAGTCCCATCAGTGATTAGCACATGAGTAAGCAATCAGATTAAAATGCACAACACGCGTGAGAAATTACCAAACTAATTCTTGTGTCGTCAGACAAATCTCCCTGACACTACTATCAGAAAAAAAAACCATTCTCATAATGCGTGTGAGTTTTGGATTGTGATTAAGCTAGGCTGATGGGAGCTCCGAGAAGGCTTATCTGATTGTGGTGCTATCAGAGGAGGATGGATGGAGCCCAGTCGGGACAGAATTCCTGTGTGATGGGACCAACCACCGAGTTTGGGAATGTGGGATCTGTGGGAGCTGCTTGGTTATCGGCAGCAAGGGGGGCCTCCATGCCCATGAATAATTGACAGGCTCTTATGACACTACCATGACCATCGAATCGATCACTTGTACCACTCCCCCATACTGATGATTACTGCCTTCATGGCTAGGAACAACCTATAGATATCCACATCATGCATTCCTATCCAGTCAATGGTCATTTGCTTTTATGTGCCCATAACTGCTGCTGAAATGTATTTTATAGTTTATATGCATATACAAAATGGAAAAGCTATTACATTTCCAGAGGACAAGCCTGCTCATATAAGAACCGATCTACATAAGAGAAGTGTCGTCAAGGCAGTGCATTTTAACAACAGATCGTGCCGTTCAAGGCTATTCCATTAGAAGTGCTGATACTGGCGATGACAGCAGTGGGGTCAAGATGGTCTTCACGGCCGATTATGTCACAGTCGGCCGACAGATTGGGTGTTGATTATCATGTGCGACAGACACTGCAGAGACGGACGCAGACCAAGTCTCTGAACAAGTCTCCAGAGTCCATTCAGACGGCAATCAGGACAAAAAGATTCTTTATCTGAAATCATTGCAAAAATAAAACACATGAGGGCTATAGATGTGAGAGGAAGCAAGGCACCATAACACATTCGTGATCAGGCACTGAGAGACTGGCTGCAAATTATTCATGTATGTATCGGCAAGTCAGCTCCCTGCAAATGAACGCTCACCTGAGTTGACTGCTTACCTAATGTACCAACTTACCAAAGTGTTTGATTATAAATCACACTGACACATTAAGGCTACTGTGGGGAGAGGCAGGCGGAGCAGCCGTGTGTCATGGAAGGCTGGCTTATAAATGAACGTTTGATGCGTTTGCTTCTCCACCATGCAGAAACTTGCCACTGCTTTGTACTTATCCTTGCATTTGAATAACTCACAGCCCCACACGACTGTCTGCTCTATCCATGATTTATTTTATTTATACAGCCAATTTGGGAAGGGAAGGTGGTGGTGGTGGTAAGAATTACAGTAAAGACATGTGGTTTCCATTGGTAGTAGGCCTATTTAACTAATTCCTCACTGCTGACTTGTGGCAAATCAGTTAGTCAGGAGACAAAAAAAAAAAACATTAAAAGTTTTGCTTTGACAAACGGCGAGAGTGTACATCTATAATATTGTTTCAATTCCACACCCACTCTTTAACGAAGCCTAACTAGATGCATGTATTTGTTTGTATATTACTGCTGATAAATGAACGGAAATGAATGTACCCATTGTCAGCACAAACATTTACTTGCCGAGGAGTCTATGAGATACAAATGCACCCACCCCATTACTGCGTCTCAAAGATGGAGTCAATTTGGTATGAAATTGCATTTTAACTGTGCTGACTCTTTCAGAAATGGCCTCCTAAATAGATGCTAATTATTTACTCTCTCCATAAAGTGCCACATGGGGAAGAGAGAGAAACAAACAATGCTAACATTCATTTTACCTTAATTAAAAAGAACGGAGCAGACCCTTCACATTATCACTCATCACTCATGCTAAAGCCTAAAGTACACAGAAACAGAGATGTTGGACGCTAGTCAGAACCAGTGAGGCTGAAACTCAGAAAAGCATAAAAATTCACCAATTTCACGATACTTCACCTTTTTTACTCAATTTTGCAGCACCAAAAGGTTGAGTACATGCATGACTGACCCATATCGATTTTCTTATGTGACATTTTCTACAATCCATATCATTGTTGAGGATATGTAATGCAGGTTATCGCATCTGTCTAGAAAATCCATATGGTAGTCTGTGACTCACACGTCCCTGGGTATCAACCAAACCAAAATAAGATTCTGAGTGTGTAACTAATCTTCATTGCTGATACACAGAGCACGTCCAGGACTAGTTTGCCCATGAGAACACTAAAAGGCAGCCTCATCGATGCACATTCATGTGAAATAATTGAATCTTTGATGTGGCATTCTGCTTGTTTCTGCTTTTCCATTCCATCTTCATCTGAATCTAAAATGGAACCACAAACAGCTCCTAAATAGTCTAAATAGTCCCTTTTCAGCCAACCATTCCATTCCATTCCTCTCTGTCCCTGACTTGAAATTACCTATGACTGTGTCACAGAAAAGTAGTTACGAGATTAGATAATGCAAATTATTGCCTCTGAGCTCCACTTTCACTGCTTTTACCATCCTTCCACCTGGACTTAAGATATAACAACCCCTGATATATGAGCGAAACAGCCCTGCAGGCCCTCTACCTCTTTGTTCCTTTAAAGTCACTGCAAGGCCACACACCCATGTGGATATCTCAGGCAAGCTATTAAGCAGCTATTTCTGTCCCTGAGACTGTTACAGATGACAGTCACAGAATAAGCCAAAAAGAATTAGCCCTGTGCAACATTTTTCAGTTACCACTTCCCTGATAACACATATCTCTCTACCAGGAAAACTGCCTTATATAAAAACGTGAGAAGCTGTGGCTTTTCCTCATTGCGCCAGGCACCCGTTTCCGAGGGGCATTCTCTCGCCGCCACAATTCTATCCTGAGTGGCATTAAGTGCTATGATCACTTTAGAGAAGTAATCTGTGGTCATGAATTCAGTCATGCTTTGAGGCAAGACCTAATGATACTGAGGGCACAGGGAGGACAATGAGTGACAATGCCACCATCAAAGCACTGTTATAGAAAACAACAAAATCGCACATTTTCAGCTCAAATGTGGTGGTGATATTACAAGCCAAATATTGCCATAGAATAACATAAAGATGTAGAGGGCACAAGCACTGAGATTCATTAATCATAAAGGGTTTTCTTTGGCCATCAAGTGCAGAGAAACAGGTTCTTCCCCAGCCTTTGATGAACAAAAAAAGGATTTTAGTTTCCCATAAAAAAATATAAGAACGGTTTGGATTCCATTACACTGTCATGCACTTTCCCATAAACATACCCTATAAAAGGGCAGCTTCCCACTGCAGGTAACATTAACCTGTTGCCCACAGCATGAGGAATGCACTGCCTCTTTGTTCTGATGAAAATTTGGGCTGGGAGACCCACCTTTCTATGTTAGTCAGTGGATAAGGTGACTTGTGTTAGTCAGTGGATAAGGTGACATATAGGCTGAAATGGGCCAAATCAAACTGTTCTTATGGTGTGTGTGTTACTGTTTTCTAATGTTGTATGATGATGTGTGTGTAGTATCATGATCATGTTAAGCATGGACATGTACAATGTGTAGGTGTGCGTGCAGCTGTTTGTCGTTATCTTGGTGAAAATATCTGTGTGTGTGTGTGTGACTGCTCACTTGTGTGCTTATCATATCAAGCATGTGTGTGGTTGGTGTGTGTGTGTGTGTGTATGTGTGTGTGTGTGTATGTGAAAGAGTAGGTTTGTGTGCATTTCCCATGCGATCTCACCCTTCCATGACCCCCCCCCTCCCCTGGGAAAATCACTAGTGGTTGAAGGGTGATGCAGACAAGGTCAAAAGTCAAGTTCAAACCACCACTCCCCGGCCCTTGCCAACCCCACCACCCAGAGAGGAAACATTGCCACGACAACAAGGGGGCCACAGGCAACTGAAAGGCCATTGTTGTGACTCACAGTGTGAGATGTACTCACTTGCCAAAGCCACGGCAGGAGAGTGAGTCAGATAGAGTTTCTTTATTTCACCCCCAATCAGAACCCAGAGAGCTCAGGACATGCCTCACAGTGGTCCTGAAGTGGGCTGAAGGGGGGCGGGGTGGCATGTCAGGCCTCAGTGGTACTGGTCTCTGTGTGATATTCACCCACACTTCCAACCTCCTTGCCTCTCTCTGTGCTGTCAACATGCACAATTGAACTCCAAAAGACAGCTGGGGACACACAGACGCAGGCACACACACACACACACTTTGTGTCTGTATGGTGCTGTGACAGCGCACTTGCCAGATTTCCCAAGGCTCCCATTCTGGATACAGTTACAGTCACAGTCTGCTCCTGCCGCCCACACCTCCCCTCCCCCACCCCCACAGGGTTTTTATCAAGAAAGAAATAAAGAAATAAATACATAAACAAATAAAACTATTACAAAAATACCATATGTGGCATTAATAGTTCGCTGGGCACGGCAAGAGAGGGGTTGTCTACCGCCTATTCAGCTCGGAGTCGTGACGTCATTGACGCAACACAGGCTGGAAGTGGCCGGTGAAAAGTTAAATGGTGAAGTGGGGAGATTCAGGAAGACAAAACACGCCGACTACTCTTGGCACTTTGGATTTTACACGCTATTGTGCTTGCGGATAGCGTTTGTTGAGACTGGAGAGGCAGCTGGTTTTTCACCTAACTAAGAAGTCGGCTTTGGGAAATTACCCGGCAAACATAATGAACTGAAGTTTACTAACCTAACAAATGACGACCTCTTAAATGAACTGATGTTGCTGGAAGTGACTGCATATGAACTTGCGGAAACACAATAAGATAATAAAAAGAAAGGAAAGACAACTTTGGGAATGAGAAATTGTTTACTGCCTGGATATTGGAGTGGAATCCTGTTTCAAATCTCCATACAAGTGTTATCCATCCTTTTCAAGTGGGGAGTTGCACAGAGCAAGAAACTTGACACATAGACAGACACACATTATATTTACCGGTACATTAATGCATTTAGCAGACGCTTATATCCAAAGTGACTTAAAAAGGAGGATAAAGCTTCATATAAGAAACATTAAAAAGAATACCACAAGAAAGATAGAAGTGCATCCGTGGCGTCAAGTACAGTGCAATGAAAAGTCCTCAAAGTGCTAGAACAGAAGGTGCTCTCTGAATAACAGGGACTTCAAAAGCCTTTTGAAGGCAGACAGGGACACCGCTGTTCTGGTTGCACTTGGTAGGCCATTCCACCAGTGTGGAACAACACATGAGAGGAGCACACACACTTAAAAAAAGTTGCTTGTGCATACACACACACACACACACACACACACACACACACACACA